>CM076584.1:1584150928-1584750928 GCA_034641835.2 Pinus albicaulis | reverse complement strand
GATGTCTGTGTACTGAAATGAGTATGCATCAGTACAATATTGTAAGCAGTTTTCCATATAATAAATATTGAAGACAGAGACGACAGCAGCGGTGGTTTTCTCTCGACTTGGGTTTCTACCTTAAATCCTGGTGTTCATGTGTGTTGCTTATGTGTGATCATTTATTCTATTCTTACTGAACATGCTTATCGCTTACTAAACATCTGACGAAGGAATGATGCACTGATCTAAGTAAAGAATTATCTGCATAATAAGATCTCTGGACATACGCAAGTTTGCTTAAAGATAGCCGCGTGTATACGCTAGTTGGGTCATTAAAGTCACGTATAGAAATCAGTAAAGAAAAAATAAAAGTTAACAGTGTTATAAATATTGATTCACCCCCCGCCCCCCAAGATCTCTGGACATACGCAAGTTTGTTTAAAAATAGCCGCGTGTATACGCTAGTTGGGTTCATTAAAGTCGCGTATAGAAATCAGTAAAGAAAAAATAAAAGTTAACAGTGTGTTATAAATACTGATTCACCCCCCCACTCCCCGCTCTCAGTATTTTTCCCAACAATTGGTATCAGAGCATGTCCTATAGAAGCTTGATCGCTTGAAGGAGATCCGTCTCAATGGGAATGAAGCAAAAGAAAAAGGCTACTCAAAGGAAGAAGATATCTCAGAAAACATATGCAGCAGAAAATGAAGAAGATGAAACGGGTATTGATTATTGTTCTTGTGATTCACTTCCTTGTGTATGCAATGTTGAAGATAGTGAATATGAAAGTAAAAGTAATGTTATGGATCTAGAAGTAGAAATTGCTAATCTCAAGAATGAAGTTGAAGATCAACAGATTCTATTTAATGAAATGGAATGTATCTTCAAAGATATGATTTCTAGATTGAATGATCAGTTACAAGAAAGAAATAAATTGAGCAACTAAACAAAGAACAGATAAATCAGTGTCAAAATCTGCAGAATGAAGTATCCAATCACAGTGAAGGACTTGAAGCAGAAATCATCTCTCTCAAAGCAGATCTGGAAAAATCAAATAAGAAGAATGAAGAACTTCTACAAACATTTGAAGAACAAGAAAATGGGTTGAAAGAAGAGATTCTAAAATTGAATAAACAAGCAGAAGAAGGAAGAAGGGTCGAAGAAAGTATGAAGAAGCAATGCCAAAGATTGGAAGTTGAGGTAAACATTTTAAAAGGTAAATTAGAGGAAAAGAATGAACACTTGAGGTTTCAAGACAGTACTAAGATTCTGGATAATATTCTTAATAGTCAAAGGTCTCCTTCTATTAAATTTGGTCTTGGTTTTCATGAAACTGTTAAAGGAGAATCTAGTTCACAAGAAAGTGCTAAAGATTCAAAGGATATCAATGCAAAACCTGAAGTGTTGAAAGAGACAAAAGGTCAACCGACAATCATGAATTCTCAAAAGAAATCATTCGCTCCTAACTATGGAAGTAACAATCGATTTTATCCTTTGATCAATAATGTTGAATGCTTTATATGTCATAATTATGGGCATGTTGCAGCCAATTGCAGAAGCAGATTGTTTCAGTCGCAGACAAATAGACTCTACACAGAAAGGTCGACAACTCCTAGGCACTCAGGTTTCTTTAAGGGTTATTGTTTTTCATGCAACCAATTTGGACATAAAGCTATCGATTGCAATAGAAGGAACATGACGCAAAGTTATTATGATACCTTTGCTCCCTTTCCTGGTCACATAAGATGTTATGCTTGTAACAAATTTGGGCATGTAGAAAAGGAATGCAGGAACATATCAATGAATCATCAAAGACAGCATGAAAGTCAAACAAATGATATCATAAGACCAAAGAAAGTTGGATTTGCCAACTTTAATGTTGACAAGCATAAAGAAGAAATGATAAGATGTGGCCTTGCTCTCTGTGCAATTAAAGACAAGGATGAATGGTACATTGATAGTGGATGTTCTCATCACATGACTGGTGATAAGATGGAGTCCCTTAAAAAAAATCAAGATGGTAAGGTTATTCTTTCAAATGATGCTCCAGCAAATATTTTGGGAAAAGGTAGAGCCATAATTAACAAAAATAGAAGGGCAGTTGATACCTTATTAGTTCAAGGCCTAAAACAAAACTTATTAAGTGTAGGTCAAATGGCAGATAAAGGAAATATAATTGTGTTCACTTCAACCAAATGCAAGTTTATGGACGAAAAAACTGGAGAAGTCATAGCAAGGGGATACAGAAACGCTGATAAATTATATGTGTTTAAAGATCTAACCTCTCGCAGATGTGAGGAGGATTCAGACTCAGACTGAAAGAAGTCAATAGCCATTGCAGTCCATCATTCTTAAGAGAATAATGTTATCTTCAACTGCAATGTGTAAAGGATGGTTTGGTAATTCTGGTTATTTATATTTCTAATAGTGCATCTGATGTGACAACAGAAGACAGGTACAGAATGTATAAGTCCAAGGGGAGATGGAGTTGTGAAATTTTTTGTATTTCACTTTCTATACACGGGTTTCATAAACTAAAGCCGCGTATACACGCGAGTTCCGTTGGAGACTGTTGCGTATGTTTTTCTCTGATAAGAAAAACAGTGATTCAGACTCGGATGGTTATAGTATGTTGATAGGATATGGTCAATCTTGACTATGAACAAGCAACACAGGTTCAGGGGGAGCATTAGCCTAACTACTAATGTTGCATTGTTGGCTTGTTCCTTAATTCTTGTGATGCTCATGTTCGAATGATGTTGTCATGATACATGGATTTCTTATGATGAGATTATGGATGAGCCTTGATCGCTTTTTGCAAAAGAGTATCTTTATTTTCACACGTGAATTTGATGCAAGTCTAATGATTCAGATATAAGGACAGAACATGCAGAGTTTGTTGCTAATGACTTTTGTCATGAATGAGGCCTATTGTACTTGATTCCTACACATGTTACATCATGATTATGAAATAAATATAAATCATGAAGACCTTGGTGATAATAGATCACATGGATGATTGCTTGATACATATTGACTATTGATGAAGTTATTCTGGTATGATAATTCTCCTTGGCAAGAATATGATGTTGCTGCAAAGATCCTAAAGGCTTAGTTACTGATGTGCTTATGCTACATTTGTTGAAGACACGGCTACATTGTCTTATCTTTCTTCTCTCATATATTATTGATACAAGTCTATGGTGTTTTCTCATTCTATATGATGCCTCTCTACTTTATCCTATTTTATGATGATTCCCACATATATTTCTACAAAGGGGAAATGGCAAGTTCACCTTGATGAAGACAAGAGATTGAGTTGATAGCTGATTTCTACAGAAAGATAATATGATGTTGAAATCATAGACCTAATCACAGGTTGATGATATTAAACTTTACACGTTTTTTTTTACAGACATGGTTTGGCGCTGATGGGTACAACTGCGGTTATGGTTTTCAAGCTGCATTTTCTTATTTGATTATCTACTTGATGAAGATGTTCTGATGAATTGGTTAAGGTGTTCAGGATGCACAAGTTTAGGGGGAGAATTTTCCTTGCTGAAGAGGCTGCATTATGATTGTTAGCTGTGTTATGATCCCCTGTTTGAGATTCTTTGGTTTTGGTTATAAAAAGTCATATCTGTAATTTGCTGAAAAGGTCATGATGTAAAATTGTTATATTCAGTCATGTAAGGATTTGTTCAAATTTGTAAACCCACTTAGTTGGGTAGTTGAGTCAAATATGTAATTCCACTTGGTTGGATCATTGATATAAGTATGAGTCCTTGGTGATAGGAAAGGTCATACTCAGTTGAGTTATAGAGTCATGTACTTCATTGAAAAATCTATCTGAAGATTCAACATGAACTCAGGGGGAGCATGGTCAATACAGTGCACATCAGATCTGCAGAGCTCTTCTTTATACAAGGAAAGAGAAACCTTGTTTCAGCATTGATCCGCCTTTGCCCTTGATGTCAAAGGGGGGAGAGTATTTTGGTGTTTGAATAATGGTTATGATTAATGTATTTATCTGTTTTGGTGATCAAACACCATCATGGTTGCCATCAAGTCCAAAGGGGAAGATTGTTGGCAATATGATGTAATATGTTGTCCTTGATGGCAACCTACTTGATGAAAATGTCCTTGATGGAAACCTACTTGATGAGTTGCCTTTTGATAAGCAACCTATGTGTTAAAGATGTAGTTTCTACAGGTCAGTTCAGATGTGACAGAGAAAGGAATTCCAGTAAGTGCTAAATAAATGAAACAGGAAATATTTCTCAATGTATACGTAGGTTTGATGAAGGCAACCCGTGTATGGAGGCAATGTATATGCTACTTTTATGAAGGCAACCCGCGTATACTTCCAGAATTAGAATATACGCAGTTTTTATGAAGAGAAGTCGCGTATACACGCGGGGACGAAGAAGCAAAGTCACGTATGCCTTTTGCGCTCTAAAATTATGATACCATGGGGCATTACCATGGTATTAGCCCACAGTATTGAATGTTGTGTCGTCTATTTGATCCCGTCCAAGAGTACCATTGGCAGTTGTGTGGTTTTGGCTCATGGTATTGGTAAAGGCTAAAACTATATAAGGAGAAGAAGATCATAGTGCATATGGGTGCATGTGTCTGGGTATTAATGAATACTTCACTCTGAAGCATATCTGCATGGAATGAGTTACAGTTTATTGATAGATCTAAAATAATAATGCACCTATGAATACAATGATGGATCAGGATCTCTAGACCTTAAATGACCATGTATTTCTTAGATCTGTTTAAGAAATGTTTAGATCAATGATCTGGCAAATGTTTGTTGAAGAAAAGGGTAAGATCTGAGCTGATTATTTATTCTGAAGAATTGCGCAGTCCTGAAATAGTTGCAGATCTATACGTGGGTTCAGTTAAGAAAAAGTGCTTATGGGATCTAGGGTTTTGCTGAAGTGTGTGGAAGGAAATTTCTGATCTGTTTTGTTGTATTACTGTTGTCCATTAATGATGTCTTCATACAGATCTGGGTTGTTTGAATATTGTATAGCTGCTAAGTTGAAAATGTACAAATCTTATCAATGAGGGAGTAATTATGTTTAATGATGACTGACTGAATAAGGGTTTTGCATTACTAAAAAGATATCTGACTAAAAGCCTCAGATCTTGATCTGAGACTGATCATACTCTGTAAAATCAATATTCTCAGATCTATACGCAGGTTGGTGTGAAGGAAAGTGTGTATACACGCGGGATCAGTGAAGTGAAGTAGCGCATGTATTTTAAGATAATGAATGTTCAGGGTTGAATTTAATTCTACATACTTATTCTGAAATCTGGGTTATTACTGTGTTCTAGTTACAGTGATCTCACTGTTCTGGTTGAAGTTTGGGTTAAGTTTATTATTGATGATCTTTATGATGAGTTGAGTTGAAGCTATGGGATTCAGTGTGAAAATTGATGAAACGTGGTCTAGAGTGGTTCTAAGGGTTGAAGCCTTCAGTATGGAAGTAGAAGCTTCCTGCCAGTAGAAGCTGGTGTTCTGATCAGGGGGTTGAAGCTCCCTTCCAGTAGTGGTTGGTAAACGAGATCAGGGGGTTGGAGCTCCCTTCCAGTAGCAGCTGGAGAACGAGAGAAGGTTGCAGCCTTCTGCAGGTAGATGCCTGCGTACTAAAATGAGTTTGCATCAGTGCAATATTGTAAGCAGTTTTCCATATAATAAATATTGAAGACAGAGACGACAACAGCGGTAGTTTTCTCCCGACTTCGGTTTCCACCTTAAATCCTAGTGTTCATGTGTGTTGCTTATGTGTGATCATTTATTCTGTTCTTATTGCACATGCTTACTGCTTACTAAACATCTGATAAATGAATGATGCACTGATCTAAGTAAAGAATTATCTGCATAATAAGATCTTTGGACATACGCAAGTTTGCTTAAAGATAGTCGCGTGTATACGCTAGTTGGGTTCATTAAAGTCGCATATAGAAATCGATAAAGAAAAAGTAAAAGTTAAAAGTGTGTTATAAATACTGATTCACCCCTCCCCCCACCCCCCCCTTCCCTCTTAGTATTTTTCCCAATAGTGTTGAGATTTTGAGATGTTTGGGTAGCATCGGATGTGCTTTAGCTCCCAAACTTTGTGGAGGGACTTGAGTACATGTGATCTCCAAGACCCAGAAAGCGATTTAGGAAATTCCATCATGTTTAAGAGATATTTAATTTATTAATTTTTTTAGTTAAGGACTGTAAATTTATGTAGATGTTCTATGCTTGATGCAACTTTACTTTTCACTGCAGCAATCACATAAACAATCAAGTAAAACGCTGATAGAACATACCAGTGGATCTACAGAAGACAAACCAGAAACAGAAAAATGTGGTGCGTTACGGCGGTCAACAGGATGCTTCAACCAGCAAAAGTCTCCTTGGTCAGCCAACCCAGCATGTGTCACAACAGCCCTCAAAACAGCCACACGGTCAACTCAAAGTCAACCCCAGAGAAGTCACGGCAACAACAACAGCAGCACTAGCAGCAACAGTAGCAGCACCAGCAGCAACGACAGCAACAGTAGCATCACCAGCAGCAACGGCAGCAACAACAGCAGCAACAAGTAAAAGTCAACGCAGCACGGTCTACGGTCAACCTTTGACCTTGGTTCTTGTGCCAAAATGTACGGCCTTCCAAAATCGAAGTCTCCACCAAAAATCAGCTCCTTTGGACCATGCATTGACCAAAGTCAACGCTAGTCAAACTTGCGTGGAAACCCTAGCTGCAGCAGCTTCCTCTTCGTCCTTCTTTCCCACGTGTGAACTGAAACTGCCTCCAAGGAGCTCAAACCAATTAGAAGAGGAGAGATGATGTGTGAGGATGAGATGATTAAATGTCCTCCAACGTTGACTCTATTTATATCAATCACTGAGGTGTGTGACACATTTGTTGGGGGTGTAAAACCTTAAGGCCGACCTGCACATATTTTGAAAGTATTAAAAATAAATTCAAAATAAATGTTCTGTTCATCAGATCAAGATGATCTATAGATCGATCTTGCACCTCTTCGAATGAGGAACCCAATAAAAATATTGGTGTCTTCATCTGAGCACCACAACATGGAGTTTGGACCTAGTTGTCCAATTTTAACACTCCCTCTCAACTAGGGAGAACTCCATCCACCTGTGCAATTAAACATCGTGCGTCATCCCGCCGTAACTTGCTTTGCTGGCGTCTTTATTTTAGAACAGAAGTGGGTCAGTCACAAAGACATCATTCCCGGCTGACAGATTCAGCCCAAAGGTCCGAAACCTCTATAGGACTCACAAAGAGTCTCATACCAACCCAAAGTTAGTTTATCTGACCCGAAGTTAGTTTCATTAACCCGAAGTCATTTGGAGGTCCGAAACCTCTCTAGACTTGATCCCAGATAAAGTGGTTGGACCATGCCATCCTAGATAGAGAGTACGGCAATCTCTGATGCGTCCATCAAGCTTTGCTACTAGTCTCTAGCTTTTCCCACCTCATTGGCCAAATGAGAGGTACTTCCCATGAGTCCGGAACTCAAATGGGTAGGATGCATATGGGGCACAGATCATGAGAGGCGAACCAACTCAATCATCATAACGGTGGGGTAGAAGCACCACAAGGTTTGGCAAGCCTAGCCCCGTGTGTGCTTATAGCTCCGAGGAACTATCCCCAAGGCCCCCTCAGAGCTCCCAGAGCTCATCGTCCAAAAGGACCCTCATAATAGGGCCATTCCACGATTCCAAGATTCCCACGGAAGGTTAGGAACATGACCTTCCCCAAGGGCATTGTGAGAATATCCTCAACCTGCTCATCAGTTCCTATATGATCGAGCCTTACAGCGCCTCGCTATACCATATCTCGAATAAAGTGGTACCAGCCATCAACATGCTTGGATCGTTCATGGAACACGAGATTCTATGATAAACGAATCCTCCTCAAATTATCACAAAGGATAACGATGGCATCTAGCACATGCTCGAACAGCTCACAGAAGAGCTTTCGCAACCAAGTGACTTCACAATAGGCCATACATGTTATAATGTATTCGGCCTCAGTGATGCTCAAGGCTACCGACTTCAGTTTCCTGCTCGAAGCAGATCTACGTGTGAAGCAGCATCCAGATGTGCTCTTGCAATCCACCACACTGCCAGCCCAATCGGCATCAGTATATCCATGGAGTGCCATACTCCCGGCAGTGTATCTCAGCCCATGGTCTAACGTGCCACAGAGATATCTCAAGAGTTTCTTGGCACCAACCCAGTGAATGTTATGATCAACCATGTGTTGACTCAAAGTGTTCACTGCACAACATACGTCCCATCGGTGTTCACTAAGAACACCGGCCCCTACGAGTTGACGATAATTTTAAGGACATCGCCCAGCAGCGTTGCCACTTAACTTCTTAAAGTTGAGCTCCATTGGTGTCAGCACGAACTTACAGTCCACCATACCAAGTCTTTCCAGAAGCATCACAATGTATTTTCCTTGAGAAACGAAAATCTCGCCAAGTCTATGCCAGACCTCCAGGCCTAGGAAGTAGTGCATTAGTCCTAGGTCTTTCATCTCAAACTCAGCGGCAAGCTCCCTCTTGCACTGATGAATGAGAGGGTCAATACCTGTCAGGAAGAGGTCGTCCACATACAGCACCAAAATGAGAGGCTTCTCTCTATCAACCTTGAAGTAAAGGTTTGGATCAGCATTACTACGAGTGAAGCCCAGCTTCATCAGGTAGCTATCTATCCTCTCGTACCAAGCTCTGGGTGCTTGCTTCAACCCATAAAGGGCTTTCTTCAACCTGCAGACATGGGTGTCCCAATCCTGGACTTCGAATCCCAGAGGTTGCTCTACATACACCTCTTCCTTTATCGCACCATGCAAAAATGTGGTCTTTATATCCATCTGATGAAGACTCCATCCTTGCGTAGTAGCAAGGGCTATGATAGATCGAATGGTGGTCACAGGTGCAAATATGTCATCATAGTCTATGCCTTCTTTTTGAGAGAAGCCACGGGTAACGAATCTTGCCTTGAAATTTTCAGCACTTTCATCAGATCCATGCTTGATCTTGTAGAGCCATTTCGAGGTGACAACTGCTTTGTCCCCCGGTCTTGGAACCACATCCCAGACATCATTCTTCATTATGGACTCATACTCTTCGTGCATGGCATCCTTCCAGACTTGATGCTTTATGGCTTCCTCAAAAGATCCAGGCTCAGATTGTTCAATAGTACTCATGGCTGCTAGATACCCTTGGTATCTACTCGGTTTCTTGCTTTCACGGAATGTCCCCCTTAGGGCCATATGTCCCTCAGCATCCGTGAGAGTGTCCCTAAGCCATGATGGTCTCTTTCCCAGTGAAGGAGGTGGATCAATCGGGTCCATCGGTCCTTCAACATTAGGCATCGTCTCATCCTTCGATTCCTCTTGATTTCCACGCCTTGCTTCATGATCTTCCTCAGATCTCAGAAGGTTGACTACTTTCCCCAGGGAAGCATCTTCATCAAAGGTGACATCGTGGCAAATCTCCACTTCCCTTTGACCGGGCACATAGAATCTATAGGTCTTCGAAGTTTCGCTGTAGCCCACAAACATTGTGGTCTCCCTCTTGATGCTAGCTCCTCTACAAAAGTTCTTGAACGCGTTCGACTCATATTCAGTGCCATTATTGGTCTGTCGGATAGCATCTCATGTCATTGCTCCCAGTGGACTTCCTCCAACCTGGTAGAGTGTATCAATTCTAGACCCAAACGTGATAGCTTCCTTGAAGCTCTTCTTGCACATGCGCACCTTTCCATCAGCGAATGCCACATTGAAACCTTTGTCTTCCATGGCCAATATAGACACAAGGTTCTTCTTCAAATTATGTACATAAACTACATCCTGCAAGCGGAGGACTTGACCTTGAGACAAGTGGAGGGTCACAGTCCCTGTCCCTTTCACGGGATATGTGGCATTATCTCCAAGGATAATTTTCAGATTAGTATCCTTCTCAGCCATATCAGAGAGTGCTTCCTTGAACCTAGTGATGTGCCTTGAGGAACCAGTATCTATCAACCAGACATCCATAGTGTTGGGTGGAGATGCAGTAGAGAGGGCAGATACAAGAATGAATTCATTTCTTTTATCAACAACATTTAATTCCTCATACTTGGAATTTCTCGACCTTTTGAAAGGTTGATCATTTCCACCGGAGGGAGCCTTCCTCTTTCCCTGGAACCTGTTGTTCCTTTGATTGCCATCCCTCTGGTTGTTGTTGTTGTCATCATCATTAGGATGATCCTTCTTGAAAGGGCATTCTCTAGCATAGTGACCCGGCCTATGACAAGTGTAACACTTGCCCTTCTTTCCTTGTGCCCCTGCTCTTCCTTTTTTCTTTGGACCACCAAAGTTCTTCTTTCTAGAATGAACAACGTAGGCAACATTCCCTTCATTTTCATACTCTTTCATTCTTGTCTCTTCTTGAACGCATCTCGACAGTACCTCGTCAAAGTCAGGTATCACATTATTATTGAGAATGGTAGTGTTGAACACATGCCATTCGATTAGAGCCCTCCAAGTGCGTGAGTACCATCTCTCGATCAGCCTATTTTTTTTTGACATAATCGAGTGTTGTTTTTATTCAAAAAGAAAAATTTGGGAGTCTAGGCTCCATTGTTACAGGGCAATATGCTTGATAAAAGAGACAGAAGGGAACATTAGCAAGGCCAGGTTCCCATGCACTCCGATTATGCTTGACTGTTGAGAAAGCTGATCTAGTATAAATTCGGACAAACCGTTACAGTAAAAGACTACATTTGTAAAACATGCTAAGGAGTAGTTGCCTTCAGAACCTGTAAATCCTACATTGAGTTGTCTTCAAGGCCTGTAGATATTGCATTTGTTGTGTTGAAGCTGGGTTTATTGTTTCCAACAGAATATTCTTGGTTGCCATCGAACTCTTGGGCGTGATGGCAGTGGATGCCTCTACAGGCAATCTAAGGGGGTGTTTTCTATTTTGGCAGGAAGCAGAAAGAATCGAAGGCGTTACATCTGAGACTGCCAAGAGGTTTGGAGCAGGCTCTGTTTGCATGTGCATCGGCCTCCTTATTGAGGGAACGAAGGACGTGAATAAATCGAGTTTCCTGCATTTGCTGGGTGAGCGCATGACATCAATTTATTATTTGCTGAAGTGCTAAATTGGTAGTTGTCCGATTGTAGACCATTAAGTTGATGATGATTGCCGAATCTCCGATCACTGTTGCTGTGTGAATGCCAAGAATTTGGAGCTGAATGAGACATTGGTATAGAGCGAGGGCTTCAGCTCTATTATTGGAAAGGGGGCATAATCCCCATTCGTATGCAAGGATGATGTCTCCGTTGGCATTACAAATAATTCCGCCCGCCCCAACCTTACCAGGATTAGACTTGGAGACTCCGTCAAAGAATAGATAGTGTGTGTTGCAGTTTCTTATCCAGAGGGCAAACTCCTTATCCTTCATTCTGATTTTCCAACTGTTGCTGGAGTTTTGTTTACTTCTGGTGTCATTTCTGTTTTGGCCATTGTATTGGCCCCTGTTACTTTGATCTAACAGACATCCTATATAATTATGTTCTTCAACGAGGAGACTAGCTGTGTCAATGTTCCTTTGACATTTGACAACTATTGTTTCCAAAGCAAGTCCTCTTGCCTTGCTGTATAACTTCCTGATGTCGATTTTTTTGTCTTTGAAGATTGTTTGATTTCGTACTAGCCATATGTGCCACAGCATGGAGTAAGGAAGAGGGTTCCAGACTCTTCTTGCCACATTGTTCTTCTTGCGCTGCCAGGGATAATTCTTCTTCCATAATTGTAAGAGTTCAGCAATGGTGCTATGGGAACCCCAAGGGAGTTGTTCCTTCAGGAAGGCTTCTTTCCAACATGCAGTGGCGAAGGAGAAATTTATGAAAAGGTGTTGAATAGTTTCCTCAGCTGCTTGACAGTTTGGGCAGCGTGATGGACCAAGAACACCATGTTTTTTCAGATTGTCAGAAGTTAGCACTTTCCCTTTTAGAAGAACCCATATGAAGAATTTAATTTTTGGGAGAGTCTCTGATTTTTAAGCAATTTTCCATTGAGTCCATATGGGCATGGGGCGATCACTGTTATAGATTTGATGGTAGGCAGATTTTATTTTATAGCTGGTGCTTGAAGGGTCCCAACAGAAACAATCATCATCATTTTGTTTGGTGGGGGCAATACCATGGTGTTGAGTCTGCAGATAATCCAGGCTTAAATGTAGCTCATCAGGTATTTCAGGGAAATGCCATCCTGTCCAAAGCTGAGTGTGGATGTCCCATTTGGATATCTGGCTCAAACTGTGGATTCCCTTGTTACCAAGATAGGAGAGAATCTGTTGGGTTCCAGGCCTACTGCTGATAGGTTTCTGGCCCATTATTTTATCAGCCCCTATTCTAGTGCTGTTTCCCCCCATGGGGACCTTAGAAATGTTTGAAGCAAGGATGGGAATTGCTTTTTTACTTAGTCCCCAGATTTTGGTGCAGGCTCTGAGAGGTATATCGTGGTCTAATAGAATTTTCCTCTGAGAATTCAGGTATTTGGTTTCCAGCACATTCTTCCACTATGCAGATTCTCCATTGATAAGTCTCCAGATTATCTTGCCACCAAAGACCAGGTTTAGAAGTTGTGATGATCTGATCCCCAGCCCTCCATAATCGTGAGGTTGAATAACCTGCTTCCAATTTATGAGATTGTATTTCTTTCTTTCAGTTTTTCCCCCTTGCCAGAGAAAGTGACGGAGGATGGCTTCCACTTTGTGGTGAAAGCTGGCTGGAGCTTGCAAGAGAGTGAATTGGTACAAGGGCAGAGAGGAGAGGCCTGATTTCAAGAGGATTAGGAGTCTTGCTAGGTTAAGCCAAAAGGAGCCCCATTGCTACACTTTCCTTTCCATTTTGTCGATAATGGTGTCCCAAACTTCAGCTTTCAGAGAACCCACACTGACAGGCATGCCCAGGTATGAAAAATGCCCCCAATCTAATTTGCAAGAAACCCCGAAGGTGCTGGAAATGCTTTGGAGAGTTTGAGCAGATGTATTCCACCCATAAATGCAGCTCTTAAGGTAATTGATCATGCCTCCGGAGTAACTCATATATCTGTCTAAAAGCGTTTTGAAACGGCAAGCTATAATGTTGGAGGCTCCTCCCATTAACAAGGTGTCATCAACAAACTGGGAGTGGTTTATATTTTTGACTCCATTCCCAAATTTAATGTCGGTGAGAAGGCCGGTGCGACGTTTGTAATCAAGAGCCCTGCTGAAGGATTCAGCCATCAAGATGAAAAGATAGGGGGAGAGGGGGCAGCCTTGACGTAAACCACGGGAAGATTGGAAGGATGGCCCTGGCCTGCCGTTGATGAGGGGAGAGATCCACGGGCCAGAGATGCATGCTTGGACAAGATTGATGAAAGGTGGGGCAAATCCCATTTTCTTTAGGACAGTGAGGAGGAAAGAGTTTCTAACTCGGTCGAATGCATTGGCTAAATCCAGTTTTAGAATGAAACCTTTTTCCTTTCTAACTTGGCTGGAATGAATAGCCTCTTGCACAAGCAGAATGGAATCAGAAATTTGTCTGTTTGCTAAAAAACCTCCTTGATTCTCAGAGATGAGGGAAGGAAGGATAGGTTTGAGGCGAGCAGCTATGATTTTAGTCAAGATTTTGTATGAAGAGTTGCAGAGAGAAATGGGTCGAAAACGGGAGAAAGTAGAGGGTCGTTTTTCTTTAGGGAGAAGGGCAAGGTGGGTGGCATTGGTAAAGCCTCCGATTTTGTTCTTGCGTTGGGCCCATTTTATCATTTTGACAAGGTCTTTTTTTATTGTCCCCCAGTAAGATCTATAGAAGCTGATTGGAAATCCGTCAGGGCCAGGGGCCTTGTCTGGCTGGAGTGCCCAAATGGCTCTTTGTATTTCTTCTTCTTCTATATCCTTGGTGAGATCAACATTGACTTCACCACTGATTTCTGTGGGCAGATATTGGAGCAGATTGGAATAATCTTCAGCTTCTTTGGTTTCAGCTAAGAACACACTATAATGTTTTGAGGCTGCCATTTTAATTGCATCTTGAGAATTTTGGAGTTGACCCTCATCATCAGTGATGGAGGTGACCTTGTTTCTGATTTGTCTGACTGTAGTCTGCTTATGAAAAAAATTGGAGTTTTTATCCCCTCCTTGCAGCCACAGCTGGCGTGATTTGATTCTCCATTTTTGCTCCTCCATACGGTTGGCACGATAAAGTTGGAAGTAAAGGTCACATTCTTTAGCTTTGGTTTCTTGGGACAGTCCCTGTTCCTCTATAGTGCTATGTACCTGCTCCAAATTGTTTTTGATTTCTGTTTTGACTTTTTCCGGCTCCTTATAGTGGTTTCGTGCCCAGTCTTTTAAGGCACTTTTGGTCCTTTTTAGTTTGCTTTCCCAGATGAACCCCGGAGATCCTTCAATGTGCTGGCTCCAAGTGTGTTTGACAATCTGGTCGGCAATGGGTAAATTGCTCCACAGAGGGTTGTACTTAAAAGGGATGGGACCAAGAGTATTGTGAGCTTGAAGCACGAGTGCTGTGGGATAATGGTCGGATATTGAAAATGGAAGAATAATAGAGTAAGCAGTGGAGTAGGAGGTGAGGAGGGAGACATTAACCAAAATTCTGTTTAGCCGCTCCATAATGTTGTCTTTGCCCAGTCTACGATTGCTCCAGGTGAACCTTCTATTCTTGGGCACAACATCTATGAGATCGTGGTCCTGCATTATGATTTCCAGCTGCGTTCTGCAAGGGTCATGTGTGAAACAACCCCCCCTCTTTTCATTAGCGTGGAGTATAAGATTGAGATCTCCTCCAAGGATGATGTTGCTGCTATCTTCTGCATCAATGTCGGTTTGGAGAGAAGTCCAGCATTGTGCTTTATCCCTGTAGTGGTTTGGAGCGTAGACATTGTAGATGACGATTTTTTGGTTGCTTGTTAGATTCTCTAGAGTGACTTTAATCCAGAATTGGTTGATTGTATCAATTTGGTGCCTCCAGTCAGTGTTGGTCCAAAGAGTGACGATTCCCCCTGAGGCTCCCCTAGATTCACAGATGCTTCCTTCATATTGCTTGAGGCGATCAATAATCCCTCTCATTTCTTGGTATCCTTGCTTTGTTTCTTGTAACAATAATATTCCTAGTTTTTCCTGATTTATCAAATCATTCAGTGTTGTGATTTTAGAGGGGTGCCCTAATCCCCTGCTGTTCCAGGATAGGGCTTTCATCATTGGGTGAGCGGGGTGCGGAGAGTTGCTCGCCCTCCTTGATCTTTATATGCCACTTCCTTACTGTTTTGTCCCAAGATGTAAGTTTCTATAGGGTTTTGAGTGTCCATGGCGATGTCTTTTTGGGTGTTTTCTTCTCTCTGCTGTTTGGTCGATCTCCTGCCTGGACCATGCTTCCTATGAGTGTCCAGATTGGCCCCATGTTCTTTGGAAGAGTTTCTGGTTGATCTTGGAGGAGGAGGGTCGTGGGAGAATGAAGGAGAAGGGTTTGTAGGGGGAGTGGGAGCAAGAGAGTTCTCTTGAGATGGAGGAAGAGTGATGGGGGGGTCATCGTCAAGGGAGATGGAGGAGAAGGGATTAGAAGACTCTAAGGATTTCATGGGAGGGCAGGGCGGAGGAGTCAACGAGGAGGAAGGATTAGGTTTGAAGGGAGCAGAATTGGGAGCAGATTTGGGAGGAGCTTCAGCTAGCGGGGTAGCAGCAGTCTTTTTCCTCTTGACAGTTTCCCATTGATTCTCGGGCTGAACGTTTTCATCATTAACAATTTTAGAGCAGCGATTAGCAAAATGACCGTACTCGTGACATACCTTGCATTTAAATGGGATTTGTTCGTAGTCCAGTTGCTGAATGTGTGTCCAGTCATCCACCTTCAGCTTGATTGCCTCTGGGAGACCCTTGCCGAGATCAACTTCAACGCATATACGCGCACAAGCTTGCATATTGTACTTGGGCTCACTCCTATCGATGTACTTCCCCACAGCATTGCCAATGGCGCGAACCAAGTCATCTCCCCAGCAATGGAGCGGGAGATGCGGAAGCCGGGCCCAGACCGGGATAGCACTAGGGACATCCAGCTCGGGATCGAAGTCTGGAGTCCATTTGTTCAAGTACAGCCCTCTGGAGTCCATAAAATAAGGACCGTTTCTGAAGATTAAGTCCTTGTCAGCTCTTGTTTTGAAATGAAATGTGTAGTAACCTTTCCCACAGAAACGAATGGAAATTTTGCCACTGACTTTGTCCGCCCAGTTTTTCTCGATCCAACGTTGAACAGTTTTGGGAGATGGCCATAAACCAGTGAATTGCCCAATGAGCCCCCGCTCAGCAAGTGAGAGAGCAGCCATTCTTGGCAGAGCAGGAGGCAGGACGACCTCTTGCAGACCATCCAGCTTCTTGACAAACTTTGAAAGTGATGGACGAGGGTGTTGGAGCGGTAGTGATTTGACAGGGGCAGAAAACGCAATTTGAGCATTGGCCCCCTCCGTAGCACCGTTCGGAGGGGCCATGGTGGCCTGCGGCCACAAGATGGAGTAGCGCGGCTAGGTTAGCGCGCAGAGAGGTTTTTCGCCGGCTTTAAACTTTCTTCAACATTTTATGAATCTTATTATCTGGGAATCCCTTATCTCTCGATCAGCTATTGTCTCCCCAATAGCCAGCAGATTGTTCCTAATCTCAGTCAGCGTCAGAAAGTATGATTGGACAGACTCATCCCTGCCTTTCTTCAGATTCTTCAATTGATTCTTGAAGAATAGCACTTGATTTGCATTGTTGGCCTTGAACATGAGGATCAGTTTATCATACATCTCTTTGGATGTGCCTAGCTCAGAGATGTAGGCCACCAGGCTCTTATGAATGGATTCCCTGATCATCAGCGTTGCTTTGATCTCCCCCTTCTTGTACTTTGTTTTGGCAGCAGCAGTAGCAGTGGATGGAGGTTCTTGGATTTTACCCTGCACATAGTCCATGACATCTTGGTCTTCTAATTTGAGATCCAATATCATCTTCCAAGCATGGAAGTCATCCTTCCCAGTCAATTTGTCATCGTCCTTGAAGCCATAGTTTGTGGAACCCATTTCCTTCATCGGTGATTGCTACAAATAGGGCTTGTCTTCACCTCAGCTTTGATACCATGTAAATTTATGTAGATGTTCTATGCTTGATGCAACTTTACTTTTCACTACAGCAATCACATAAACAATCAAGTAAAATGTTGATAGAACATACCTGTGGATCTACGGAAGACAAACCAGAAACAGAAAAATGTGGTGGTGCGTTACGGCGGTCAATAGGATGCTTCAACTAGCAAAGTCTCCTTGGTCAGCCAACCCAGCATGTGTCACAACAGCCCTCAAAACAGCCACACGGTCAACTCAAAGTCAACCCCAGAAAAGTCAACGCTACCCAGAAAAGTCACGGCAACAACAGCACCAGCACCAGCACCAACAAGTAAAAGTCAACGCAGCACGGTCTACGGTCAACCTTTGACCTCGGTTCTTGTGCCAAAATGTACGGCCTTCCAAAATCGAAGTCTCCACCAAAAATCAGCTCCTTTGGACCATGCGTTGACCAAAGTCAACGCTAGTCGCTTGCGTGGAAACCACAATTGCGGCGACCATAGTCCTTCTTTTCCCACGTGGTAAGAAGCGCCTCCAAGGAGACCAAACCAATCGAGAAGAGGAGAGATGATGTGTGAGGATGAGATGATGAAATGCTCTCCAACTTTGCCTGTATTTATATCCATCATTGAGGTGTGTAACACATCTGTTGGGGGTGCAAAACCTTAAGGCCGACCTGCACATATAATTTATTATAAAAATAAATTTAAAATAAATGTTCTGCTCATCAGATCAAGATGATCTTTAGATCGATCTTGCACCTCTTTGAAAGAGGAACCGAATAAAAATATTGGTGTCTTCATCTGAGCACCACAACATGGAGTTTGGACCTAGTTGTCCAATTTTAACAAGGACCCTAAGTCTAACTAAAGAAAATTAAAAGATTGAAGTTAATTAATTTGAACATGTGATGAAAATGACTTAAGTCACGCGGATCAAACTTTCTTTTAATCTCAGCCGTCGATAAGAGATTAGATCATGGTTGTTGGTTTCCCAACGAGAAAAGTATAAAGGAAAGGCTTGGGGTCAGTTGGAGAACACACACAGTGCAGAGCATTGAGACTAAGCTGAAATTCTAGTGCGTGGTTTACTGATAATTTCATAAGTGTTTCAGCTACAACGAGGGGTAGTATTAGTGAGAGGGATGGTTTGATCCCAAGCCAAGAGTGCAACAAGAGGTAGAGAAGCAGCAGACTAAGCAGCGCAGAGAGGGCAGCAGCTACGCAAGGCAGCCACAGCCCAACCGAGGCAGCGCAGAGGCTCAGGAGCTACGCAGAGCTTACGCAGGCCCAGAAAGGGCAGCGCAAAGGCAGCAAAGGGCCAGCAAGGCTGACGCAGGCCCAGTAAGGGCAGCGTAACCCAGTCTGGGGTGACACAGGCCCTTCCTAAGCAGCGCAGGGGCTGACACAGAGGGCTTCAGAGCAGCAATGAGGTTTCTGAAGACTGAAAAGGGCTGAATTATGTAAATCCCATTTGAGGGTGTGAATCAGTCATTTTTTTGTCTCCAGAACGGAGGTATAGCTGCAGTTTTATTTCTTTGTCGGGTTAACCAATTGGTGCCCAGATTTGTTGTACTTAGAATCTACTTAATAATAAAACCCTCAGCAGCCATGAGACCGATTTTCCCGCATGGGGTTTTTCCAGGGACAGTTATCTAGAAAATCCTTGTGTGTCACTTTGTCATTGTGCATGTATTCAGATTAGATCTGTATGTGTAGGTTGTTGATGTATTTACTTCGATGTTAATGTTGAATATTTCACATTAATAACTTAATGTAAGTAGGAGAAGTAAATCTGAAAATTAACAGTAGGGTTTCTGTTTTAGCACATTCAGAAATTTTCACATATTGTTCATCCAGCCATTATCTAACATTATGTTAGAGGCAGTAATCTTGCTAAGGTGGATCATCATGATCCTGTAAGAACCATCATTTTCGGAAGATTCTTGGAAAAAGCATTATGACAAGCTTAGTATACATTCCATATAGCATGGAAACAATACTTATTAAAGGGATGAATGAATTGAATGGGTCAAGTTGCAGGCTCACTATGAGACATATAACTAGATGATGGAATAAGAGGCATAGGAATGCATATTGAAAGTAAACTTTGGATAGGATCCATGTGTACAGAATCATGTAAAAGAAGTTGGTCATAAAATATGCTTAGTATATGAATATATGATGCTTGAAAGAAGAATTTGACTTACTCAAGGATGAATAAAGAATTAAGACTTTCTCTGGATTATGTAGAATAATGATTAACATCCAATATAATCTCTGGAAGAAAAGTTCTAACTTGGTAATCAAGTTTGATCCTTGGGCACTCTGATGCATGAAGCAATATTCGAGTGGAGATGGACCATGCAGATGTTGATGCTTGGATGAGAAGGTCATCATGGTAAGGTAGGTCTAATTTGAAGGGTTGTTGGTTATCTGATTAATATATTATTTGCTACCTGGAAGGATATTGCAGGAATATATGAAGAATGTTTAACATTGGATACCTGGCAATTATAAGGTCAAAATATATTCATCTTGGAATTGAAAGGTAGCAGTGCGAGAAGATAACCTGAAGGTCAAGGAGATCACTTTCATGCAGAAGATATGATCAGCTTGAAGTTTGGAAAGGCTCAATATAATGCCTTCATCTATGATGACAAGATGAAAGTGATAAGCAAGAAAGATGACATGGATCCTATCACGAGATTGAAGAGTGAAGATGGCTCCATGATACCTCGAAAGGAAACAGGCTTGATACAATGAGATGCGGAGAAAAGAGGGAGCCAGGCAGCTATGGAGAACTGTTAGTTGATACTATTATGAAGACAAGCTCGAAATCTTGTGGATATGACGTCCCAATTAGAAAGGAAGTCAGGAATCTCCTCAAGATTTGAGAAGAAGTAAAGGAGTCTCCTTGGATAGGAGCAAGTGTCTATTCTCTAGGGAGAACGGGGATATCCTCTCTGGTTGAGAGGGAGCGATGTTGGACATCACATGTGCATTCTTTTCTTCATGTGATGAAGAGAGAATGGTGGAGGATTGGATAAGCATCTATGGTTTCCTTGAGGATAAAGAATCCAAGAAAGGAAAATTATCGATACTCTTTGAGGATGGGACAAGTATCCAAGAGAGGAGTGGTCGAAGAGGACCGATATTCTTTGAGGATTCAGGAATGGAAATCAGAGATAAGAATAGTCCTACAAGGACATACCTTGTGAACATTCAGATGGGGTATGTGCAGTGTGGTATCACACGTAAAGCCTACCAACATAATACTCTCAAACAATGTTGAGCTTGTCTTGTTAGGCCACAAGGACAATGTTGGTCATAATGATGATGCTTATAGTTTGGCTTATCAATCCAACTCTTCTTATGAGAACTCTTCAATTTGAGAATGATGTTGTACTGGTTGTACAATTATGAATACCTCCCTAGTTAAGAGGGAGTGTTGGAAATGTAACTAGTTTCGGTCTTCATAATTGTTGTTGTACTCATTTCAATATGTATCTTACATAACAAACAAAAAAGGAAAACAAAAAGTTATTATTATAAAGCATGGGTTTCATGCTCTTTATTGATGGTCTTCTAGGTAAAAGCATGTTCTTCGTGCTTCTAGGGTTTGTTAGGTCATAGGATATATTGTCATGAGTCAAGAAAGTCAACATCATGTTTATAAGACCCTTCCAAGGAAAATATATATTGTAAAAGAATTTATTTTGAGTCCAGAAAGTCTAGGAAACTTCAATTCGGCCTAAAGGAGGGAATTCAACCCCTTGGAAAGGCTATATAAAGGAGTAGTTCGACCTCATTTGGTACTCACTCTCTCCAAGTTCGATCTCAAGGAAAAAGTTTGATTTGTAGTTGGGAAGCAAGAAGACAAGAAGAGCGAAGGTCTAGAGGAAGAAGAAGACTTGTTTTTGGGTTCTCTCTCTCTCACATGTGCGAAGTTCTAGGGTTTTTGCAGCTACAGGACTGAAGTTGCAGGATCGATTTTGTAGTTGAAGTTCCAGCTGGAAGTTGTTTGTTGCAGGATTGAGTTGTGTCGCTGGAAGGGCTGACTTTGTACTTGGAGGAGGACTTGGTCTAGGGTTTGGGTCTTTTGTTGTCTCATTTGAAGCAAATTCTATAAGAAGAGAAGAGTTTTTGGGTTTTCCCCTTGGAGGGTTTTTGCCCTGGCTTGGAGCCTAATATTTGTGTCCACTACCTTTTTGTTTTGTTCTTGATATTTGTTTGATGAAGAAGATCTAATAAAGAAATATAAGAAGAATAATAAAGTTCACAAACAAGTATGAAGGTTAAAGAAAATCTGAATTAATAGCTGCGACATTGCATTTTCTAACATGCCTATAGTATGTACTAGTTTCCTGGATAAACATAAATAAAAGCTATTTTTAACTTACTATTTCCCTTTCCATATCTGTCTTATTGGATCATTTCATCCTGTTTTTCTGTCATACAAAAAGTTGTGACTATGAATGCAACTGCTAAATGTAATTTAGTATCTAGTATTTTCCTTTCCATATCTGTCATATTGATTCAGTCCATCCTGTTTTTCTGTCAGGCAAAAAGTTGTCACTATGAGTGCAACTGCTATTGCATTAGAGTGACATTGTTTTCAACCGTAAAAAACGATCACCTTCTGCAAGCAGATGAACTAGATGCCTCAGGACAAGTCCAGAGAAGTTGTGTTGAATTAGATCTCAGCATGAGAACTAATTGACAAAAATGTATTTAAATTACTAATATTCAGTTTAACGTAAACATAGCCAGCTCTGAAAACTTACCATTAGCAGATAAAAATTAATTTAATAAGACTTGCATGACTGCACATACCTTGTGCCCAAATTTGAGCAGGCACTGTGAAAGATAATAAATGTGATTTTCAACTCCTCCAAAATTGGGGTAAAAGAAATCAGACACCATCAGAATTCTGTGTTGCTGAAACTGGTCGCTGATCCTGGGTTCCACCATGATTTCTTTCTGCCGTATTTAACTCTAATTTGTCAGGAGCTGTGGTGAACTAGAGTCCATTAGAAGCTTGAAAAGGTCTGGTCCATTTGAATTCAGTAGGCTTTCATAAAATGTAACTGATAACAAGTACTATGTCGGAAAACATGTAAAGATGTAATATTTGTTGAAATGCTCGAAGGTTAAGAGGATAGAGAGTTTAAAAACTTTTAATTTCCTCGCTACAGTTTCGTTTTTGGCTGTATTCCAAGTGTCACATATTGAAAGGGTCCCAAAATGTGACAAACTATCGGGTAGTCTGCGTAGGATTTGGAAAAAAACATTAAAAACAGTTTTCAAGTATAAGAATTAAATTTTTCAAACAAAATATGCATAAAAATTCCTTTGTTTTATAATATGCTGCAAACTTCTAAAAATCAGAAGTTGGAAGAGAATAATTTTCAATTCAAGAAGCTTCTATTTTCCATTTTAGGGTTAACTGAAATTTTAGGATTACCGTAAGTTTTTTCGGCCTGCTTGAAATTGTTTTGGGGATACAATAATTCCAGGTCTTCCTCCTCACACGGGATTGATCCGCAAGAGATTCGAAGCTGATAGATTTAAAGAGGCCAAAAATCTATCATCCATGTCGAAGTATTCACTTCAATCACATTAACAAACAACTCAAATAAATCCACAAATCGCAATTATAGCTGGTATAACATCAAAAGGGAAGTTGATATTGTGGTCTAAGTCACCCTGTTCCACCACTTCCCACCATGAAGTTCGAAATTGGTCGGATTTGAAGGAATGACGAACAAAATCTTTCAAATTCGTCTATTAAATTATGTTGAATAGAAAGAATCTCATTTCCATTAATACTGCACTTAAATTCATATGTAAACTCATTGTTTGTTAGAGGAATTTGCTGAAATTTGTTTATTAATAAATTAAGGGAATGCAGTGTGCACATATTCAGATCTACGGTTTACCTCATGAGGCTCGTAGGTTGCTTGCAATTGCTAAAAACTCTTTCTTTGAACTAGTTTCCATTGAAATGTTCATAGGGTGCAGTTCGCCAAAACTGGAAAGGGGTTCGAAAAGCATGCATAGTGCAATCGAACAGTGACACAATCTGAAAGCATGCACAGAGGATTTGACTAGACGGAATCCGTTTGTAATCGTTACCTAGCCTGCCTTGACATGCCCTGAGAGGCGAATAGTTCCTCCACCAAATATAATAGAAAGAAAGTATTTTTGCTAAAACTAGCCTCTACACTGTTACCATAAACACTCTTGATAAATTTTTCGTTAAATAAATTATTTTGAAAGCTAGCCGCTAGAATATTTACATAATTTTTCATGTTGTATTTGAAGGCCTAGCGTTCTAAAATGAAATGTAAAAATAGCTTAAGGGACACATTGATTTTCCATCTTCAACAAATATTTCTTGGAGATCTAAAAATTTTATTGCTTAATTAAGGACTAATTCCATCAACTTTAATGTGAAACAAGTCGCTATAAACGGCCAAAAGAAATGTGGGAGGAAAGAGTAGGTATTTTTTGCTCTTCCGGAAAAGTGGAAACAGAAAAACATTTCATTTTAGAATGCGATGCCTTCAAAGATAGTAGGGAAAATTACGCAGGTATTATGGGAGCTAGCTCCTAGGATAATCTATTCAACGAAGAGTTTGTCGAGAAGCTAGGAGCGTTTATTGTAAAAATCCACAGGAAAAGGGCCGATTACAAGATCTAGATGGAGAAGCAATCTGTCCCATAGGCGATTTTTAGCCTCGTGGACGTTAAAATTACTTTCTTTCTTTTTTTCTTTTGTATTCGGACATTTTCCTGTAGAGTTTTACAATAAACACTCCTAGCATCTCGACAAACTCTTCGCTGAATAGATTATCCCAAAAACTAGTCGCTAGAATACCTGCATAATTTTCCATGATGTCTTTAAAGGCCTAGCATTCTAAAATGAAATGTTTTCCTGTGTCCACTTTTCCGAAAGAGCAAAAAATACATACTCTTTCCTCCCACGTTTCTTTTGGCCTTTTCCAACCATGTTTCACAACGAAATTGATGAAAATTAATGAGAATTATTACTTAATTAAGCAATAAGAATTTTAAATCTCCAATAAATATTGGCCCCTATGTACACTTTTTGCTGATAATATATGTCATGTATAAAATAAACTAGTATCATAAATATATTTCATGCATAAAGTATCGGAAGACCAGTTTTCAGTATTGAAATTTACAATGATGTTAATTTACAATTGGAATGAATTTGACGTCGTCATTTTGGTGGAAGGTGTGAAATATTATGGGGAGATGTTTTAAGTTCACTACCATGGACGTTGTACTTTTTGTAAATGAATACATTGTAGTGTTTGTAAATGAATTACACATTTAAATGTTGATTCAATAATATGGGGAGATGTTGTGTTAGTTGTAAATGAGTATAATCATTTATAATGTTTTTAAATAATAATAATAATATAATATAGAGTTAATTGAAAAGTAATAACAAAATTTAATGTAGAGTTAACTAAAAAAATTAATAAAAATAAGGTGTAGAATAGAGGCTCACATGGTGTTTTGTTAAGGTGCTTCATGGTGAAAAGGGCACTAGTTTGAAACTTCATGGGAAAAAAGCCATGGTAAAGCCTAGTGTAGCCAAGTGAGGTGAGATCCACGGGTGATTTTGACACCTTAGATGCCCATGGGTCCAATGATCATAGGACTCACATTACCTAACAAACAAACAAAAAAGTAATAAAAATAATAAATCTATTCAATATGATTTGTTGTATTGTAATTTTTTTCTTATTAACAAAATTAGAAACAAAATTTTATAAGGAAAAGTCATAATATACATATCACATTAAAAAAACTTAAACAAGAGAAACAAGTGTTGCTCCGTAGTATAGTCCCTCTCATTCAAGTTAAAAATTATGCTCTAAGAAAAATTGCAAAAAAAATTATAATTTACAGTGGTCAATGTTAAATTAATAATGGTCAATACACAAATCAAATCCTATACTCTTGGTTTTGAAGAAATTAATAAATTGAGATTTGTTGGGCAGCCTAATCCCCATCGCTCAAGTTAAAAATTATGCTCTAAGAAAATGTGCATACAAAATTATAATCAACATTGGTTAATGTAAAATTAATAATGGTCAATACACAAATCTAATTCTATAGCCTTGCTTTTGTAGGAATTAATAAATTGAGATTTGAAGTGGATAAATTAATTGCTTTTGAAGGATTTTGAACGGTTTTTTGCAAAGCTTAAGAATGAAAAATCACTACAAAAATATCTATAAATCATGTTTGAATATTGCAACCATATCCACATATTATGATGTAAAATATGTGAGACGGTTATCCACATGGCATTATATTGTGCTAACCCTGCAATAAGAACCTCAAGTTATGGTGTTGTTGTAACCTCCTTCTTCTTCTTTTTACGACTTTCAAAAATATTATACATAATTGATTTTCAAAAGTTTGATTAAACTCTATTATATTTTAATAAAGTTTGATTAAACTCTATTATATTTTAATAAAGTTTAATAATATGTAATAGAATGTTGTCACGTTGTGTTAAAGAACGCACATATAAAGAAAGAAAGAAAGTATTTTTAACATCCACGAGGCTAAAAATAGCCTATGGGACAGATTTCTTCTCCATCTGGCTCTTGTATTCTGCCCTTTTCATGTGGATTTTTACAATAAATGTTCCCAACTTCTCGACAAACTCTTCGCTAAATAGATTATCCCAAGGGCTAGTTGCTAGAATACCTGCATAATTTTCCTGTTGTCTTTGAAGGCTTCACATTCGAAAATGAAATGTTTTTTTGTTTCCACTTTTCTGGAAGAGAAAAAAGCACATACTCTTTCCTCCCACGTTTCTTTTGGCCTTTTCCAGCACCCTATTTCACAACAGAGTTGGTGAGAATTAGTCCTTAATTGAGCAATAAGAATTTTAGATCTCCAAGAAATATTGGCCCCTATATATGTTTTTTGCTAATGATTATGAGTGGGGTTAAACTCTTCAATGTAGCACTTCTTCTTTCTCCCTAGCTCTTTCTCCCAAGTACGTTTGTGGAACTTATGCATAACAAAAAAAATTATCTCTTTACTGTTTGTAGGACACATGCTCAAGCAAATACCCCATTTACTAAACCATTTGTTATTTTGCCACATCCAAGTCTTCTTTCTTTTGCACAATTTGTCATTAAACATAGCCTTGGGCCATCTACCCTCTTCCATTTGCTCAATTTTTTTCAAATACCTTATGAATTGCACCATAGCAATTGCTACAATAGGAGCAGCCCCTGTTTCACTTAACAAGATAGCATAAGGAACTACACAATTAATTTTGAATTTATTTGTAATCAAACGCTTCTTAATTTTCTCAATTTGTTTCCACTGCATCTCGGTTGTGTTGCTGGCCCACAGTTCACAACCGTAGAGAATCACTGTAATCACTAGAAGCCCAAAAATAGTTAGAGTGGTTTTCCAGTCCCATAGCTCTGCCTCTCTACACATGTTTTGAAGAGCATAAAATGCTTTCCAACCCCCCAAAGTTCTTTTCTTTCTACAACCATCCTAGCTTAAATTTCTGTTGAAGTCAATTCCGAGGTATTTGTAGTCTGCAACTTCTTCCATAATTTTGCCTTCAAAGTAGAACTTATGTTGGTTATGCTTTCTTTTGTTAGAGAAAACCACTACTTTTGTTTTGCTAATATTGACTTGCATCCCCGCCCTTCTACAAAAATGATCAAGGGAACATAAGTGCTCTTGCAAACCAAGAGCCAATTTAGAAATTAGTATAAGGTCATATGCATACAAAAGAAACCTTATAACGAACTTGCCCAAATGGATATTGTCACCCCTTTGCAAATTTAGCCACTCTTCAAGCTTGTCAATATATAAACCAAAAAGGGTAGGAGACAATGTGCGACCTTGCTTGACCCCGATATCACTTCTAAAACTTTCAGAAATGCCTACTGAAGTTCTAATGTTGGCTTTCACCTCTTCATACAGCCTATGCACAGTTTCTCTCAAATGCCTGGGAACCCCGAGTTCCTCCATTCTGCGCCAAATCTTATCCCTAGGAACCGTGTCAAAGGCTTTTTTGAAATCAACAAAGCAACAAAAAAATTATCCCTTTTTTCACCAAACTTTTTCAATGATGTGACTTAAAATTATACAATGATCAACTGTGGAATGTTTAGGTCTAAAACCTACTTTCCCTTTAGCACATTTATCTCTCTCTTCTGCCCACTTGCTGATTTTCTTTTCTAACATGCTTCCAAATAACTTTGCAAACAAGGGGTTTATCATTGTGGTTCTATAATTGGAGGGATTATTGATGTCACCACTCTTGAAAAGAGGTATTGCCATACTAGTTGTCCAATCTGTGGGGAACCCCTGCTCTATGATGTTGTTGAAAATTTTTGTGATGTGAGTTGAAAAAAAATTTAAGCCCCAGTTTAGATACTTTGCTTGGAGTTCAGCTAAGTCTTTGCTTTTCCAGCACCCAACTTCTTGATACCCATCTCTACCTCTTGCACTGTGAAGAGTTTTGTGTCTATGTTGACCAAGGGAGGAGGGTCAAGCTTGGGATCTTGCTCATAAAGTTTTATTTCATATTTGAACCATTTAGAAGTTGTAATGTTGTTTTCAGTTTGCACCTTTTTCGGTTGGAGCTCCTTCCAGAATAATTTGGGGTTATTTTTCCCAGGGAAAATTAGTTCTTCTCTCCTTGAAACCATGAAATCCTTCTTTTTCTTTCTTAATATATGCTTGTAAGCTTTGAGCTTTATGTTATCCTTGTTTGATTCCTTCCACATTCTCCTTTCATTTTTGCATTCTTGGTCAAACCAAGCATTAACCGAAAAGCAATTTGTTTCAAACTTCTTGATTTTTGCTCTTTTACACTCAGCAAGTGCGCTTTGAATTAAATGTGTTAATTTGTGATTATGAAGGCCATGAAATGAGATTTCCTCCTTCTCTAAAGTCAAAATAATTCTGCCGTTTGCGGGATTTTGTTGAACACGCTGAGTTTTTGACCCTAATTGCTTCTTTCCAGTCCAAGAGAAACTTAAAGAAATTGGATTGTGATCTGATTTTAAGTCCCAAATTTGATCTCCAATCAACACTTCCTCCATTTTCTCACACAAACTATGCGATAAAATTACATAATCTACTACACTTGCTCCATTGTAAGTATTGCAAGTGAAATTACCAGACTTTTCCCATCTAGTCAAACCATTACATATGACTAAATCAAAAGCTCCACATAGCGTAACCAATTGTTCTCCAAAGAGATTGCAGCCTTTATCCTCCGAAATTATTTCCCAAAAATGATTACTCTCTTCTGTAAGCCAGATAGGGTCACAGTCTTCTTTATAACAAAGAATGTCAGCTTGTTCACCTACAATGATAGCATTGAAATCCCCCACTATAAGGACTTCACCTAGCTGAGAATATATTGCAATATCTGCTTTTAAGGCTGCAAAGGGATCTTTGTGGTCAAGCCCTCTGCTTTTGTATATTTTTGAAACTTGCGGCGCAAAATAGTATGTTGCAATTCTGATGTGATTTCCAGACAAATTGCTTATTTAGGTCTTATTTTTCTAGCTGAATGAAACGACCTTTTTCTCTCACTAATACCATGATACCCTCGTTCCCTTTTCCATTCCCTACTGCCTTGTTCCACACTATTATATTCCATTACCCTTCAAACAAAGGTGTATTGCACCCTTCATTCTCGTGTGTTTCTATGAGGCAAATTATGTCTCTACCTTTCGCAATAGGTCCTAACCCAGGTTCTCATCTCCATGGGTAACCCCTGCAATTCCAATAAACGAATCTTAAGGAAACCTAAGTACGACTTGATTGCTATTTGTTTTGACATGAAATACTCACAGTTGAGTCTTTATCCCTGCTTGCCCATACTGACCATGCTTCCTCATTTCTTGTTGAAGAGTTTGTTTCCTCTTCTTTGTTATCGTTTTGTTGCCTTGTTTTGGAAGGAGGTCCAAATTGCGCTATCACAACTTTACCTTTATAAATCCATGCTCTCTTTCCCTCATCTCTTGCTGCACTAACTTTTCTCATTTCGTCCCTCCTTTCCTCTTGTAGGTGTTTGGGGCTTGCTAAAGAAATTTGACAACAATTAAGACAATGTGGGTCCTCTCCCTTTCGAACTTTAATAAGGGAGGTGGGATCCACATTTTGTCCTCTAGTGAAAACCTCCTTTTGCACATGGAAGATTTGTGAAAATTACGTGAAACTCTGGAATCCTATTGCAGCAACCGGAAGATATTCACCTAATTGTTAATTTTTAACTTAATGATCTATTTGCAATTTACTACGGCAAACATTGAATACATCACACTGCAACCTACACAAATAAACAGTGGAAGAAATACAAGTGTGGAAACAAAACTGAACAAATAGATCACACACACACCTGACACAATTATTTTTTGACCAATGTCCCCAGAAAAACCCAACGCGGGAAAACAAGTGCAGTAGCTGATGGTGTATATATTATGCAGTAAATATTTATGAGTACAAATCTATGATTAACACATTTGCTAAGTCATTCGTAGAAATTGACATAAGAGATATTGTGAGATAAACCTCACTCCTCCATGGGAACTTGGCATTGATTAGCACCCAAACTGGACTGCAATGTGTTGCCTCTGCACAGTGATTGCATCACCCACGCAGTCTCTACGTCACAACTACAGTTGCCCCCTCCCTCTGTGCTAGTATGTCTACTGGGTGGAAACTAAGGCCTTCTAGCCTCCGGAAAATCTCTCTAGGATCTAGCACTGGCCAAACGTTGTCTCCTCAGCAAAATTATGACTTCCCTTTAGGCTCTATGCAGTGACTGTGTAAGCACTGCATCATTGGCTTTGCGTGGCTCTCTCTGTCTCTACTACTATGCACTCTTCAGCTCAGGAATCCTTCCAACCGGAATCACTGCTCCTCTCTGCAAAATACCTCTTGATCGATATTTCCTCTTAGCACTACACACTTCATAAATCCAATCTCTTGATCTTTACTCCGCCAAATATGTTTTCCAAATGAACCTTCATGCCATTCTCGTAGTATTCTCATTGAAACTTCAACGACCCAAATTAGATCTCTAATCAACGGCTAAGATTAAATTTTGACTTGATCCGCCTTTTCTAGAACATTCACACCCATATTCTACAAATAACTTTAATTATTTTATTTTCCTAAGTTGAGATTTAGGGTCCTTTTAAAAATAATTAATTATTTTTCCATAATACAATCTGGGTGGAATTTCACTAAACGATTTATGGGTTATCTAGAATACATGTGTATAAGCCTCTCTACAGATTTTGAGACTTAGAGCACATCTGATGCTACCCCAAAATCAACAAGCTTCACAGTGAGTATGCCCCCCCAACCAACATTTCGATTATGGATTTTATCGATACCGCCCTCTGACATCATCGTGATGGGACCAGTCCACTTCAATACTCCAATGAATAAATAAAGTCAAAATTCCAATAAGATTATGACAATTGTACTCTCTCGGGTCATGAAAAACAAAAGGTGGAAAGCAACTATTGAATAATATATTTGCATTGTGTAAATCACAAAGAAGCATACAGGAGCTCGTCGCCTACTGCTATTTCGAATTTCTGCTTCAAAGTTTGCAACGGGTAATTCTATTTTCGTTTTTACGCCGAGAGGTGCTCTCCAGCCTAGTCTGGGGGGATGTTGTAATGTTTAATATTTTGACTCGGTCAAAATAAAACAAAATTAAAAAAATAAATAAATGAATGGTTCTTCTCATGGTATTCTTAACCAATGGTTTTTTTCCCATGGTATTATTCTTTAATGTGGCTTATTTAAAGGTTAATAATCAAACCATCCTATATCCATCTTCACTCGAGATCTACCAAACGTCGAGAGGGATCAAACCTCTTTTCATTGTAAACGAGGTTTGCATCTTTTCACTATAAACAAGGTTTACACCTCAAGGGAGATTTTCAACTAGTAATTCTATTTTTGTTTTTCTAGTGCATTTCAATATGTAAATTGTAAATATGAAAGGAAAATTTATTAAACCCTCACCTAAAGCCTCTAGGAGATTTTTCTTTATACCTTGAAGCATATTGTGCGATTATATAAAATCTAGTATTTTGAGGACATGTTGCAGCATTTGAACATTCAAGTATGACAGGTGCAAAATATTCAACAGTTGTGAATTATTTACAAATTTGAAGGCATTCAACTCCATCAATTCCACATTTCATGCAACTAATTCAAGGTTGATTTATTTTCAATTTATTTAAGGTTTTGTTTCTTAAAAGATAGTTATAGTTGAGTAATTGTAATGTCCATAAATCCTATGATTCTCAATGTAATAAAGGTTTACTTTTGGGCACAATTTTTTTTTTGTAATCCATTTTGAAACTTTCTAATTCCAGATAAGCTTAATCAAAGGATTCGTATTTCATTTTTGGCATATTGGTCATTGTATTGTAAATTTATTGTTATTTCCATAATATTTTCAAAGCATTACTGGGACCATTCTAGAAGGTTAGGCATTCTTGCTTAATCGAGTGTTGAATGAAGGAAAATTGTTCAACTAGTCGGATTTGTTGGCTCAACAGTTGAGAATTCATGTGACTAATGCTAAGAACCCTCCCAAGGGTAAGAAAGCTAGATTCTACACGTTCGCTTATTTTTTGGATGTAAATGTGCTCAAAATTCATTTCATGGCATGAATTGGACTTGGTCACAAAGAGAATTTTTCGTGCACATTTATTGCAAGCTACTCTCTGAGTGCAACTACAAGGGAGTTATGGAAAAGTTGATTGATCACTTCCTCATTCTATTGTACAAGTTAATATTTGAGGAAGAGCCACCTTGCATGTCCCATGAGGCAATGGAAGTAGTGTCAGAATTAGGAGATTGGTTTGCCTCACTAAGTGGCACTTACCTCAAAGTCTCTGGTGGTCAGAGGTCTCCACATATCTTACCGAGGTATGCCACCAACAAGTTAGTCATGCAAGAAGTTTATTATCATCTTTCCATAGGGTTACAATGAGTTTTGCACAGGAAGAAGAAAACACCTAGTCAGTGCTTCATTTGCAAATAAGATTGTACGAGATCAAAAATTTGAAGGTTGTCGACACTAAAGGTAAGGATATAGAGATATTCACATTCAGTCTTTTGGACTTCAAAACATACAATCCTATGAATGTATGCAAAGAACATTGTGCGAGGATTAATTTCCAATGGCCGAGCGAGACATTTTATACACCCAAGGAGGAAAAGATGAAGAATTGTTAGAGTGCCTTCAAATCCCATGAACCGGTCAGCTTTGCAGGAGCATCACATGTTACTCCTAAGAAGGAAGTCACTCCAGAGGTAGAACTAGCAGGAAGGTGCAACCCAGCGCTTGAAAAGGGAAAGAGGGAGGTTGCACATTGTCCAATGAAAGAGAAAATCCGCAAGATGAAAGTAGATCCAATCATCGTAAAAGCGACCATATTAGCATAAAAGAGGAGGAAACAAAGGAATCAGGAAGAAGAACTGAAGCAGGAGGAAGAACAAGAGAATAAAATGTTAGAAGAAGAAAGGAAAATATAATAATAAGAGTAAAGGTGGAGAGTAGAAGATTAAGTAACAACACATAAACAGGATAGAGAACAAGAGTAGAACTGACAACTAGAAAAAGAGAGCAAAGAGTTGCAGGAGAAGGAACTTGCTCAAGAAATTGAAGAACTGATTGTAATTCAGGACATGGAGGTGGAACCAGAGCCGTTAAAACAAGATGTTGATCTTATGTCGAGCACTCAATAGGTCACCATTCAGTCCCCACCCCCCCCCCCCCCCCCAACAACGGAGCAAGCTAAAACGAAGAAGAGGAAATTATTCCTCTTGATGATGGTACAGTCATGGATACATACAATCTAACTTGCGATGATATTTAGAAGAAGATTGTACAAGAAAGAAAGAAACACTTTCCAAACGATCTAACATCTCCTGCATTCATTAGAGAAAGGGTGATTGTGATGGATACCAGGAGAAATACATAAGCCATTGCTGCAGCCAACTTGGCCTTCGCGGGTGCTACCAAGTCAAACACATAGTATCTCGTGGTCAAGAATAGATAGATGGAAAAGAACCTGTAGGGTACAAGGCAACAAATTGAGCAGCTCCAAGAAGAGGTCCAGAAAGCAGCTCCAGCATAGGTATATCTGGAAGAACTAAAGTCAACCATACTTGGTGACGTATCAACACTGGGGGAGACCATGCAAAGCCCTTATGAGGAGCTTGTCATCGTGCATAAATTAGTTGTCTACTTGCACGACATGCAACATAAGTGCAAAGATAATGCTAAAGACTCAAGGATTTTCACACAACCATCACTCTCGTGCATGAGTCGTCAATGCAACACAAAGGGGCATCGTCTGAATTGGTAAAGAAAATAAAGCAACATGTCGAGTTGGAGAAATCACAAGTTCAGATGATCATCCAGAGTAACAAACAACTCACCTCATTCATCGCCAACATTTAGGCCTCATATGCACAACTATACAAATGCGTGGATTTCATGGAAAAATCACAAAATATCCATTTAGTTGGCTTACTCACCAAGTCCAAACGCAGGAATTAGATCAGGTAGGAGGTTGAAGAATACTTGGACCAACTTAGGCATATTGTCACCAAGGAAGATCTGGAGGTGAACAGGAATAATATGCAGAAGTACATAGGTGGCCCTGTCTAGATCAACACTATGTTGCTCCTGCTGAAGAAGGAAATTCAGACTGGTTCCAAATCAATGTAGTCAGATGCAATGGAATCTAGAGTCTGCTTCCAACCTAATCCCTTCGCATAATACAAATCTTGGCACCACTATGTGATCGAGAAACTACAAGTTGAAGTGGTTGAGTTGGAGTTTCCATGAACTCAAGATTAACTTGTTTGTCTTACTAGGTTGTCTAGTTGACTATACTTAGTTTTTTCTTACATGGGTATGAGAGATATTGTAATATTTTTTTTGTAATTAATTGTAATTGAAATTTCAAGTGTTAATTGTGGCATGTGAAGAGTCATTTTGTAATGAAGTCTGAAGGTCATGGTTGAATGAAGTCAAACAGTCATGAGGGAAGTCAACAAGTCACCAAGGGAGATGATTAGTCACTCGTTTTGTTATAATATACCCTCATTGGTCATGTAAATGGGACTATGGTTGGGCTTTTAGCTTAGGATCAAAATCTCGTGAGTTTTGTTGAGAGCCTTGGTTGCTCCGTAGCATATAGGGAGTATATTTCTTTGGAGGAGTGGGTGTTGGATTCATATTCCACTATTAGGACTAGTAGTTTGTCAATTGTATATGTATGCTTGGGACTTTCACTTTAATAAAAGCTCCCAACTGCCACATTGTCATACATATGTTGTGAATATAGTAGGAATATTATTGTTATGTTTGCAATATATTTTATTTCATTTCCGCTAACAATTATGAACTATTTCGTCTGCATTAGTATGAATCTTGTTGAATGCGTGTTGTTGTATATTTCCATCACAGTTAACTTGTGAACTATTTTGTAGGCTAACTTATGATCCCTTTTTATGCCTTGTGTGTTCCTTTCAAGTTGCGTACTATTACAGGTTTCTAAGGGGATCACTCATTTTTCTTTCGTCGTGTTATAACCTTTCATGAATTGCACTTGACCCTTCACAAAGCTATACACTTGTTTCACCAAAGTCACAAATACATCATTATATGCGTTATTGCAGCCAAGGCATAACACTAAAATCCACTATTTTGGCAACTGGGCCATACTTTGGATGGGTCTCCTACTCTAAACGGCGAAGCTATACACTTGTTTCACCAAAGTCACAAATACATCATTCTATGCATTATTGCAGCCAAGGCATAACACTAAAATCCACTATTTTGGCAATTGGACCATACTTTGGATGGGTCTCCTACTTTAAACGACGTGAGATCTAATTGGGACTTCATATCGGGGAGACACCCTGAATGTTTACAAGTCCAACACTGTCAACATTTATGGTGCTAGAAAGAGGGCCAGATGACAAGTTGAGCCCATTAAGTCTATTTGAACTTTCCTTATATTTTAAATGGCTTCTTCACATATCTTAACCTTGACATGTTTGTCTAGAACTGCAAATACGAAAGTGCCCTCAGGGATAATTGATGACTTGTCAAATATTAAGTTTGATGGCAAGGGTGGAACAACCATTCTTGAGCACACCACTCGCTTTCTTGAATTTTGCACTCATCACGATATTCACAGTGAGGAAACTGCTTGCAGGTTTATCGTTCGAAGTGCACGTTAAGGAATGGTGTTACACATTTCCAACTGATTCTATTCATTCTTTCGAACATCTTGTCAAGGAGATTTACCGTGCCATTGACAGGTGTGATTATAAATTTGTTTAGAAGAAAATCATGCATCTTAGAAAATCACCTGATGAATCTCTTATTGATTTTCATGATCGCTTTATCCATTTTTGTTATTATTTTTTTGAAGAGGATTTTGATTCGAATTTTATGAAAGAGAAGTTTGAGATTCTTGTTCATATTTTGATGAATCCAATAGAATATGAATCTTTCAAAAGTCTCCCAACAAACATTGGTTATGGAGCTCTTAAATCTGTGGTGAAGGAAGTTGTTGTTCTAAGTGACTCGTCGTCTTCTTCTCATCAAACAACTTCATTTACGCAGGTTGAGGTTGGAGAACTTGAGAGTTCATCCATTAATCTACCGCCATTTTCTCCCACCCCACATGTTCATAATTTAAATGCAATTTTAGACTGTGAATTTCATGTTTCTAGTAGTGTTCTTTCTCTTTGTCCTCCATTTGTTGGTTCTTTTGATCCTCTTGATTGTGAGTTGTTATATCCACCTGCATCAATCATTTATTCTGATGTTCATGAGGATCAAATTCAGGATGGACTTTTTGTTGACCAACAAACTTGCGATATCATTTACAATTATTATGTGTGGGACTCTATTTCAGAACAAGAATTTGTGATGCAAGTTTATATTTCTCCTTTCTCACCTCTCCCTCATTATCCTGACATTTTCGATGATTTTGTCATGCATATTGTATATTTCAAAGAATCAATTTCTAAGCCCGCTAATTTTAATCATACTCATGACTGGTGGAATGTTAGTTTTACATCTGAAATTGGAGAGGAAAAATCTTCCCTTCCTGATCTCTCCCATCCACCATCAGATCTCTCCCCCTATCTATGATTCATCAGATCATGAGGATCCTTTTCTTCTTGATGATGGAATTTCTGATCATGGCTATCGTGATCTATTTATCGAATCATCAAGTCACGACTCCATGTTTTTTTCTGTTGATTTTTCAAAGCCATCAATTTTCAATGATCTGCCTTTTGACATCTTGGAACTACCACAAGTTGTTAAGGCACTTCATCTTGTGCTCATGGTTATGTCAAGTTCTCACAGTCTTAATGCTAGTCCCAATAATGATCAAGATAATACTTCATCTCGCAAGGATCCTCATCAGTTGATTATAGAGATTGAAAAACAATCCATTTCACAATTTTCACATCCTCCATATGTTTTGAATGATCCTATCGCTCAATCATTATAGGAGTCACACCTGAAAAGCATGTTTGAAAAATTTAAGTTTTCTACTTTCTTTATGTTCGCTGAGTTTGGAAGTTCAAAATATTTTTTTTGCATTTTACCTTGTTTCAATGTGTACGAACACCATAATGCATTTGTAGAATGTTTGACATGTGCTTTCTTGTTGTATTTTTTTTGCTTGAATGTTCAATCTTCAAATGTTGCAGTATTTCATGTTTTATTTTTTTGGTTATTTGTTACTCCTAAAAATATCTCTTGTTATTGATCTCCTCGCGTATCTAGGTCAATCAATGCTTCGATGGTTACACTGGAACTTTCATTTTACGTAAGCCTTTCCTATTCTCAGTTAGTTTAGGAGTAGGGGTAGTTTTTCTTGTTTCTATGTTTTGTTTTGTTTTGATTTGCTTTCCACCTTGCCATTTTATTTCCTTTTCATTGTAAATAACTTTTGCATGAGGCCGTGTTTGGTTTCCGAAGCAAGCATAGTCAAGTTCAAGAGGAAATTATGCTACGGTGAATACTTGGTTATCTTTTTATTCCCTCTCTTTGTGTGTATCTTGCACCTTTTAGTCGATGATACCTTGATGGAAAATACATTCTTTCTCAGAGAAAAACGTAGTGGAATCACGATGATTGAATCTATAAATAGTACCACCTACTCTAATCAGTTTTAATGATTGGGTAGTTTTTGCCTTGTCAACTAAATTGAGTAGAGTAAGGAGGGGAGGAAACTTTAAAAAGTGAATTGTATTTCAGAGGTGTTAAACATACTTCTCTGAAGGGACAACCTCTTATGCTCTCAATAAGTTGGGATCCCTCTTCTACCCCATGAAATAAATAAGCGATGATGCAAAATTTTATGAACAAAATAAGAAAAAAAAAATAAAGGGTGAAAGAAGATAAAGGCTTCCTACACAGGGAGGTGAAGCAAGCAACTCCGTTGGGGTACTGTCCAAGCTTGCCGGAAGCAAAGCAATGCTTATGTTCCTTAAGTGACTTCGTCGGGGTATTGTCCAAGCCTGATAACACTGGAGCAACACCAGAGATGAAAATAAAAAATCTGACAATCCTTTTCACTTGTGTATCTATATACTCCCCATCCCCAATCGAAACAATTGCGTTTGACTTGTCTTTGTTAGAGTGTCACTGATGAAGAGAATGGTAGGGACTATATATTTAACACGAGCAAGGTAAAGAATGTATGGTGACCAATGAAATGAACAATACTTACTGAAGAGTTAGACATTTTTTACAAGAGTTGAGACCCATATAGAGGGCTAAAGTTCTACCATTGTGTCGCCAAGTGTTGTTGTTGCTACAACCACCCTCCAAAAATTTTCCCATGCTTTTATTTTGGAGCCTCCCTTTTGCCCACAGGATCTCATCATTAACTGTCATCAAGTATTCATGCTACATTAAATGCTTATCCTTTCATGAAGCACTTGTGATGTCTTGTTTTGACTCCAATATGAACCTTTTCAAGCACAAGCCATCTCATGCCTTGACCTTACAACATTGTCGGTATTCCCTTTAGAAATTGTGTAATCTTTGAAGTCATGACAACCTTGAGAATCTAAATTGCAAAATCCCGAGAGGCAGGACAACCTTGAGTTAAGAAACTTCACAATCCTGAGAGGTAGGCCAGCCTTGAGCTCTGAAATTGTGCAAAGTCTTTCCCTACCCTCAGAAACTGTGCAGTTCACTGAGCCAAGAAATTTCCTAGTCCTTTGTGGTTAGAAATTGTGTAATCCTTCTTGGAAGTGTGAATGGTCAATTTCTCGAAAAATAAAAAGAAATCCCTGGAAAATAGGGAGTGGATAATTAGTTTCCCGAAGAGTGGCACAAGTTGTTATTTTTTACTTTCTACCAAGTGTCACTTTTTCCTTGATTTTAGGCATGCGCGTCATAAACCCTAGACCACTTAGATATAGATAATAAATGTCCCCAGAGCTCATTTTCACATTCGATATTGGAGCTCTAGCTTTCCTAAGGATTTCAAGGAGCCTTCGGTGGAGTTTGCGATTATTTTCTGGGTGAGTTTTACTTTGTTATATTTTGTCGCTCTTTTTGTCATTTCACTTTTGCGAGTGTTATTTTGCTTGTTTATTTTGCTTAAGTCCATCATTCACTTTTTACGAGTGTTGCATCAACTTCTTGTTTTTACTCATCAGTGGTCGTCATTTTGGCGACTCCCTACGCATGTTTGCTTTTCCTTTTGCATGTTGATCTTATGCACTTGATTTTCACTGAAATATCTTTCCCTTAGTCATATATACACTATTACTTGCACGATCACTCAAATCTACCACTTCCCCATCTCCTTCCTAGGCATATCTTCCATTTACTTGGCCAACAGTTGCCATGATCAACTGTGGATTCTGCAACTCCAAGGCTTAAGCGTCATACTTGGTCTCTAAGACTGTGCAATGTGTAGCCCCTGGCTTTCCCAATTGCGCAATGTGTAGTCCCTGGATTTCCCAACTGCACATTACCCTATTCCAGGGCTCAAGCCTCACCCTTGGCCACTAAGACTGTGAAATGGCCAATCTCTTCCTTAGTCTACACAGGATAAGACTACGCATTGTGCAGTCTCAAGCCTCAAGCCTCTCCCTTGACTGCTAATACTGCACAATGAGCAGTTCATGAGACCGATCTCTTCCCTCAGCCCAGGAATTGCATATTTTTCCCTCTAAGTCTCAGGGTTGTTTCCTTGATCTTGCTTTGTGATTCATTTTACTTGAGCTAATTTATGTTCACCATAAGTGCATTTCTGTCTTGCAGGTACTACAGTTTTTGAGCACTTCTCTTGATCAATTACTATTACTATGGCTCCCAAGAGATTTATCTCAAAGGAAACTACAAAAAGTAGCACCAGAGAGGCACTTGAGAGTACTCCAATGAACTTTCCAGTTTTCTTAGACACTCGGTGGTTTATAGACAAAGAGTCAGGCATGACATGGCAGAGGGTAAATAAGGTATTTTCAAAAAAAAGATTTTAAGCATATCTTGAAGATTGACAGGTGCACATCAATGTCCAGATGTCAAGATTACACAATATTGCATGCAGGTACCTGATTTTTCCATGTGAAAACATTATCAGCTGGATATTTTCGCATACGGATAATAAGACCATGACTCTTAGCAGTTCTAATGGTCAAAGGCTTTCTTATTTCCTGGCACAGGATTACCAACTTGTGTATCATTTACCGATGCCAGAAGCATACATGGATTCCCACTTTTATGCAGTCACCAACTACATGAGCACAAAGGATATCATCAAAGGTTAGTTGAAAGAGCCTTCCAAATTATGTCAGACACCCAGCAACACTTACAAGACCAAATCTCTCAGGAAGGATTTTCAATACTTGATAGTCTTGTGTTGTCGAATCTATGGTCAAATCAATACTGAGACCTTTCCAAAAGGTTTGGAATTCTTGCTTAATCAGGTTGTGAATGAAGGAAAATCATTCAACTGGTCAGATTTGTTGGCTCAACAGTCGATAATTCATGTGACTAATGCTAAGAACCCTCCCAAGGGTAAGAAAGCCATATTCTACATGTTTTCTTATTTGTTGGATGTAATATGTGCTCAGAATTCATTTCCTGGAATGAGTTGGACATGGTGACCAAGAGAAACTGTCGTGCACATTTATTGCAAGCTACTCTCGCAGTGCAATTACAAGGGAGTGATGGAAAATTTTATTGATGACTTCCTCATTCCATTTTACAAGTTAATCTTTGAGGAAGAGCCACCATGCATGTCCCATGAGGCAATGGAAGCAGTGTCAGAATTAGCAGATTGGTTTGCCTCACTGGATGGCACTTACCGTAGAGTGTTTGGTGGTCAGAGATCTTTACATCTCCTACCGAGGCATGCCATCGAAAATTTAGTCATGCAAGAAGTTTCTTATCATCTTTCCACATGGTTATCAAGAGTTTTGCACAAGAAGAATAACTCACATTGGCTCGTTCTTCCTTTATAAATCAGATTGTACAAGATCAAGAATTTGAAGGTTGTTGACACCAAAGGCAAGGAGATAGAGAAATTCACATTTGGTCATTTGGACATCAATTTGTACGATCCTAAGAATGTCTGCAAAGAACACTTTGTGAGGATTCATTTCCAATGGCTGAGCAAGACATTTTACATGCCCGAGGAGGAAAAGACGAAATTTTTTTACAATGTCTCCAAGATCCACAAACTAGTTAGCTTCGCAAGAACATCACAGGTTACTCCTCAGAAGGAAGTCACTCCAGAGGCATAACTTGAAAGAAGACATAGCCCAGTCTGCGAAAAGGGTAAGAGGAAGGTTGCACATGGTCCAACAGAAGATTAAAGCTGCAAGATGAAAGTAGATCCAATCATCCCAAAAGCAGCCATAACAACAGAAAAGAGGAGGAAATAGAGGAAGCAGGAAGAAGAATTGAAGCATAAGGAAGAACAAGAGAAAAAATATTATAATAATAAAGGTAGAAATAACAACAAGAAGAAAGGCGGAGAATAGAAGAGCAAGAAGCAGCACGGAAAAAGGCTGAAGAACAAGAGTAGAACTGACTACTAGAAGAAGAGAGAAAACAGTTGTAGGAGAAGGAACTTGCTCAAGAGGTGGAACCAGAGCTGCTAAACCAAGTTTTTGATCTTATGCAAAGCACTTAGCAAGTCACCATTCAATTTCCACCTCCTCCAACAATAAAGCAAGCTCCAAGCAAAGAAGAGGAAATTGTTCCTCTTATGTTCCTCTTGATGATGGTCTGGTCATGGATACATACAATATAACTTGCGATGAGCTTCAAAAGAAGAATGTACAAGCGATAAATAAACACTTTCCAGGTGATCTTACATCTCCTGCATTCATTAGAGAAAGGGTGATTATGAGAGATACCACGATAAATCCAGAATCCATTATTGCAACCAACTTGGGCTTTGCACGTGCTACCAAGTCAAACACAAAGTATATCATGGCCGAGAATAGACAAATGGAAAAGAACTTGCAAGCTGCAAGGAAACAAATTGATCAGCTCCAAGCAGAGGTCTAAAAAGAAGCTCCTTCATAGATATATATGGAATAAATAAAGGTAGCCATACTTGGTGAAGTATTGACATTGGGAGATACCATGCAAAGAATTTATGAGGAGTTTTTCACTGCGCATAAAGTAGTTGTCTGCTTGCATGACATGAAATAGAAGTGAAAGGATAATGCTAAAAACCTCACGGTTGTTTAGACAACCATCGCTACCCTGCATGAGTGGTCAATGAAACACAAAAGGGGCACTGTATGAATTGGTAAATAAAACAAGGAAATATGCCAAGTTGGAGAAAGAAAAAGTTTGGATGATCATCTAGAGTAACAAACAACTCACATCATTCATCACCAATATTCAGGCCACATATGCACTATTATACCATAGCGTGATTTTCATGGTGAAATCACACAAGATCACTTCATTTGGCTCACTCACTGAGGCCAAATGTAAGAATCAGGTTAGGCAATAGGTTGAAGAATAATTGGACCAACTTAGGTGGATTGCCACTAAGGGAAATCTGGTGGTGAACAAAAATAATATGCAGAATTACATTGGTGTCCCTTTCCAGATCAACATTGTGTTTCTCCTGCTGAAGAAGGAAATTTAGATCGGTTCCAAATCAGTGTACCAGGATGCAATGGAGGCTATAGTATGCTTCTAGCCTAATCCCATCGCACAATTTGGGGAAGTCATTGCACAACACAAATCTTGGCACCACTATGTGACAAAGAAACTACAAGTTGAAGTGGCTGAGATGGTGTTTCCCCAAACTCAAGCTTAGCTTGTTTTGTCTTATTAGGCTGTCTAGTTGACTCTACCCAATTTTTTCTTACATGGGTATGAGCGATATTGTAATATTTTTATTTGTAATTAATTGTAAGTGAGATTCCAAGTGTTAATTGTGGAATGTGAAGAGTCCTTTTGTAATTAAGTCCAAAGGTCATGGTTGAAGGAAGTCAAACGATCATGAGAGAATTAAAAATTCACAAAGGGAGATGATTAATCACCCCTTTTGTCATAAATATGCCCTCATTGGTCATGTAAACGGGATTTTGGATGAGATTTTGGCTTAGGATCAGAAGCTTGGGAGTTTTGTTGAGAGCCTTGGCTTCTCTGTATCATAGAGGGAGTATATTTGTTTGGAGGAGAAGTTGTTGGCTTCATGTTCCACTATTGGGACTAGTGGTTCTTCAATTGTATATGTATGCTTGGGACTTTCACTTTAATAATATCTCAGAGTCGACACATTTTCATGCATATTTTTTGGATATAGTAGGACTATTCTTGTTATGTTTGCAATATATGTAATTTAATTTACGGTAAAGCTTATGAACATTTTTGTTTGTATTAGTATGAATCTTTTTGAATGCGAGTTGTTGTATATTTCCATCATGGTTAACTTGTGAACTATTTTTCAAGCTAACTTATGGTCCCTTTTTATGCCTCGTGTGTTCCTTTCAGGTTGTGTACTATTACATGCTTCTAAGGGGCTCACTCACTTTTATTTCATCATGTTAGAACCTTTCATGCATTGCACTTGACCCTTCACAAATCTATACACTTGTTTCACCAAAGTCACGAATACATCATTCTATGTGTTATTGAAGCCAAGGCATAACTCTAAAACCCATTATTTCGGCAATAGGGTTGTACTTCGAATGGGGTTCGTACTCCAAACGGTGTGAGGTATAATTGGGACTTCATATCAGGGAGACCCCTTGAATGTTGGCGGGTCCAACATCGTCAACAAGGAACCAAATATGGAAACCCTTGTAAAGAGAAAATGGATCTAGCATTATATGAAAATTGTTATTCCATATTTGAAGGAATATTAGACGAATTTCATCATCAATGAAAAGAAGGGTGAGGTCATCGAGGTCATTATGACCTATGTGCCTTGAGAAATTCATTTTCATAAGAGTGGGATCAACTTTCATGATGAGGTTAGAAGAAGTTGAGGGCATTATTTGACAAAGTTAACAAAATTCAAGTCATGTGATAAGATAAAGAGTTGATCTCTCTTGATCCCCATTCCTTCAAAAGTATTGAGGAATACCTAGCCCACGTTAAAATGTTATAACTGAAGCTAGGAAATTATGGGAGGAATTATTCGAACAAAGATGGACAATTCATTGAACTAATTCTCACAAATAGGAGAACACCTTATCATGTGTTATGTTCCTCATTTCATACAAGTTGGATATGGCACAAGAAATATGGTAAGGATTGCACCTTTGATATATTATGAGATTTATCAATCGAGGACCAACAAAGGTTGCTTAATGAAGGGAAGCTTGTTAATAAACACCATGATCACTTGCTTAAAGGGAAGCTTGTTAGTAAACGCCATGATCACTTGCTCAAAGGGAAGGGCAAGTCAATGCAGAAGGAGAATGGAAATCGACAAGAGTGTCTCAACAAAAAAGATAAATTAAAGCGTGATAGACATGAATCGACCAAGAATAATAGAAAGAAAACATGTCACTACCATGGAAAGACAAGACATGTGGATAAAATGTGTTGACGATTTGGACCAAAAGGTTAAGATTTTTGATGAAAATGTGTGAAATATTGACCAATTGCAATGCTAAGAACTTCCCCTTTTCAAACAGAACTCAAGCATTACATTATTACATTGTGTAGAAATAATTAGTTTCCATTTTTGGCTACACATCATATGGTGAAGGATGCTTCTTTTTTTTCCTCCTTAAACAAGGCTGCTAAGCAAAAGACTTACTTATGAGATCATTTTTCTCTTAAAAGTGCTATTCATGGTGATGTATTGTCGACATTGCAAAATCTTGAATGTTTATCATGTGCCTAGTCTAAGCACAAAGTTGTTGTTAATTAATTAAGATAGTAAGGACACTATTACCTTCTTGTGGATGTCTCTCTAATTTCGACTTTACACATAAATTTGGTGTGTCCTTTCCTTTTGTATCATTTCTTTTGTTGATTAAATGTTGTTAGGATGGATATAAGGTTAGATTAGTAAATTTCTATTTTATTTACATTGTTATATGTTTCTACATATTTCAATATTCTAACACCAATTGGAGGTATAGATGTTATTATATGGATTCAATGGTTGATAATGTTGGGTTCAATTTCTACAAACTATAACAAATTACTCATGATATTTAAATTGGAAATAGTTCAATACAATCTCAAAGGGTTAAAATATAGACCTTGTCAAGCCATTAGCTATCGTAGAATGGACAATATCATAAAATAGGTTAGCAATCGAATTTTAGTTAAATTGTATTTTATGAAAGTTAAGTAGGAAGATGAAAATATTCTCTAAGGAATTAAAAGGTTCCTTCAAGGGTCTTCTAATAAATTATAATAGGTCTACATCCATGTAAAGATCATGAACATCAAATTGAATTAACACCTAGAAGCACTACTCCTAAGTAAAATCTATATAGATATTCCCATCAACGAAAAAGAGGAGATTGAGATATTATTCAACATAATAAGAGTTCATTTGCAACTCCAATAGTGATATTGAGAAAGAAAAAAAAGATAATTATTGGATGACGTGTGTTGATTATAAAGATCTAGTCAAAATCACAATTAAGGATAAATTCCTTATCCCAAATGTTTAGGATCTATTAGATGAGATTCATAGAGTGGCTTATTATGCAAAGCTTGATCTTAAATGAAGATACCACCATATCAAATTAAGGAAAGAAGATATCCCCAAAACAACTTTATAACATACAAAGGGTACTATGAATTCTTGGTCAGGACTTTTGTGTTAACTAGCGCTCTACTTTTCAAAGCCTAATGCACAAGATTTTTCGACCCCATCTTAGAAAAATTGTGTTGGTTTTCTTTGATGATATTGTTATCTATAGCAAATCATGGGAAGGACACATTAAACATGTGAATAAAGTTCTACAAATTTTTGTGAATAATAAATTATATGTAAAAAGATCCAAATATGCTTTCATGCAACAAAAAGAAGAGTATTTGGGTCATATTATTTCAAAATAGGAAGTTAAGATGGACCCTCAAAATATTTAGGCTATTAAAAAATAACCTAATCCTAAGAATATTAAGAGCCTTGGAGTATTTTTGGGACTTATAGGATATTATCGGAAATTTGTTAAGAATTATGCATGCATTGCATGCCCACTCACATCTATCTTGAAGAAAAAACCATTTGCATGGAATGATGAGGCTACTTTGGGATTTTCTCTATTAAAAGATGTCATGTCTTCTACACTAGTATTGGAAACACCTAATTTTGGGAAAAAATTCATGGTATAATGTGATGCATCGGGTCAAGGAATTAGAGAATGTTGAGAAATGAAGGGATACCATTAGCTTTTGAAAGCAAACAATTCAAGGAAAAATATTTGGTGAAATCAACATATGAAAAAGAAATGGAAGGAATCCTACATGCAATAAAATAATGGTAACAATATATCATTAGGAGAGAGTTTGAAGTTAAGAGAGTCCATGATATCCTAAAGTACTTTTTGGAGGAAATATTGTCATCAAAATAAAAACGAAAATGTAGAGATTTGACTTTGAAATAATCTACAAGGAGGTGAAGGACAATGTGGTAGTGGATGTTATTTCTATAGTATAAAAATACTCTATATTATATTTGATTACATCTTCTATCCCACTATGGAAGGAAGAAGATTGCCATGAATAAAAAAATGACAACAATACTAAATAAAAAAAAATACAATGTATTATGTAAGGAATAAACTTAGTGGAACATTGGGAATGGAAAGGAGATATAATTTGGTACAAGGGTAGGTTATTTTTATACCCTCAGTCAAAGTTGAAGCAAAAAATATGAAGGGAGTCCCATGCCTCTCAAATGGTATGACATGTAAGGTTCTTTAAAACATATCAAAGGATCAAAACATATTTTTGTTTTTGTGAAGGATGATGAAATCTATTAAAAAAAATGTAAGTAAATGCCAGGTCTGCCAAAGAAATAAAGGATACATAGTAAAATCTCTAGGATTGCATAAGCCATTACACATGCCTAATAAAATGTGGCAAGAAATACCAATGGACTTCATTATAGGGTTGCCAAAATATAAAGGTAAAGATTCCATTTTTGTGGTCGTTGATAGACTCACAAAATATCCACATTTTTGTGGAATTCAAAATATATACACAACAAGCTAGGTGGAAAAAGTGTTCGTGAATGAAATTCATATACTTCATGGTCTTCCTAAGGTAATAGTAAGCGACAAAGATCCAAAATTCACAAGTAATTTTTTGCAAGAATTATGGAAGATGAGTGGAACAACACTAGCAATGAGTTTAATATATCACCCAAAAACAATTGGTCAAACAAACAAACAAAAATAGATGTTTAGAGGGTTATCTACACTTTTATTCTTTAGATGAGAAATATCAATCAATGAAGTAACTTCATCTAGTATACTTTTGGTATAATACTACCTATCATACATTTGCTGAAATGACCCCATTTGAGGCTTTTTATGGATTTCTAGCTCCTTGTATCTCATATTTAGTCCAAAGTACAAGAAATATAGTCACATATGGAGAATACTAAAGAAAATTTGACAATTCTTAAGGAACACCTTCAAATGGTGCAAAAAAGGATGAAGCAACATGCATATCAAAATTGAAGTGAAAGACAATTTGAGGAGGGTGATTGGGTATTTCTAAGACGACAACCTTATAAGTAATCTACACTCGAGCAAAAAATATCATAAATTAGCTCCATAATTTTATGGGCTCTAGAATATTATTTGCATGATTGGACAAGTGGTGTATGAGTTAGATTTGCATTCTTCCTAAGTTTTTTCATGTATCTTGCTTAAAAAAGGTTGTGGGACACGCTATACCAGTGCAAACAAAGCTTCCAGATTTAGATGAAGAAGGAAAGTTGATTCTTGAACTAGAAAAAATTATGGATCAAAGTTCTCTATCTCTTTGATTAGAATGATTATGTAGTACCTATTAAAGTTGAAGAACATGCCTCTAGAAGAAGCTACTTGGGAAAATGAGTAGTTCCTGAAGAAACACCCTTAACTACAGGCTTCAAGGATAAAGATTTTTCAAAAGAGGGGTTTTATGTTATGGCCCTTGTAACCTATATTAAGGCCCTAATAATCTTTCATTACCAGTTTAATTGTTATATTAGGAGGTTGGCTTGAACCTTTCATGATCCCATTTGATTATAATTATATATTTTGCCTCCTATATATATACTAAGAGTACCTACTCTTGGCAATCGACAGTTGATTGAAGCATTGATGTTCCATGTGGACACCCTTATGTATATACATATATTTTATGCATATAACTTGAGTGAATTCATGATTGATCCACTTCATACACATTGAATTTATGCCAATCACCCTTCAATATATTTGCATGGGACGATCAATTTTTGATCTCAAACATTTTTCCTATGATATGTGACTGCATGGCTATACCGATGTTATTTGGGATCATTGTTGATAAGATAAACACATTTGGGTGTTGCCTTAGTATGAGATATGCCATGATGTTTTGGATGAGAATTCCATAGCTTTAAGCACGACCAAGGTTGAGTACTAAGTTGCTAGCATGACTAGGAAGCTCTTCGAAGAGACATTTAAGCAGGTTCTGGATATGACATGGATACAATGCAATGACAAAGAGTGGGAACTGATTAGCAGATAATCCCGCATATGGTTAGGACTAAGATACCTTCATATATTAAGAGAGTATTGTTGTACTTGCAATTCCTATCATTTGTACTCTACCATCTAAGTATGCCTTTACTTCAACTGCTTTGGCATATTCTTAAGTTATGATATTAATTGCATTTGTATTTGTTCCTTTCTCCACAACTTGTATTTTCACATGTGAATACTTCAATTATTATCTCTTGATAATTTGTTGCACTTTTTCCTCCAACAACTTCCTATCATTCCCAAGTTTCTAAACATGGATAAGTAGTTCTTCACTGTGTTCCTTGAGCCAAGAAATTCATTCTTTTTTATCCATAATAAATTTGTCTTTTTCCTTTTGCAAATTTGATATTGACCTTTGATTTTTTTGAAGGATCACCTTTGAGATATTTTTAAGGTATTTTGGTGTTATCAAATATGGCGTCGCCATAGTGTCCTATAATGTTTTATTTATTTATTTATTGGCAAAATGCTAAGAACTTCTTCTTTGTGTTTAAGACGAGGGTCACTAGTGCTTCCATATAGGGAGATCCTAGAATGATGTCACTATCATCACAAAATAAAGTTTTAACTGTCAATTGTGAGATAAAAGTACAGTCTCCAATACTCAATTGTAAATTTCTCATGTCATATTGTTTTTCAATCCCTAGTCTATAGTTTCAATTATATTTTACTCAAGAAGCACTAATTGGTTAGTGAATTTGATATTAGCATAATTATTATCTTGATTAAGAGTGATAGAGTAAATAATATCATTTCCTACAAGTGTTCATTCAATTCATAATAGTGTATTTTTTTAATATAAAATAAACTTTTAGGAAATATTCCATTACTACTCCATTTTATATTTGTCAAAATCCCATATTTCACTTAAAAATAATACTTTATGATTTAGTTATTCTTTTATAATACCCTTTTCTATTAATATGAAAAATGTTTCGATAATTCACCTTATAATTTCCTTTGTCCTCTCTCTTTTTATCTCTTTTAATCCAAATAAATGTTAAATTGTAGTAAGAAGGTCTTCATTTTACTTTTTCCTTAGTCAAATGGAGAAATTCAAATTTCCACATCAACGGGATGACTTTAGTTGTAGTTAGCAGGAGTGACATGCCATTGTCACTTAGTTAAGTCAGTGAATTCAAGTTTGTGGGCAAGAAGTGGAGCTGTGCATGGGTTGATTGCTAAGGGCTAGTAATCTAGTGGAGTTATTGTTAGTTAAACTCAGTTATATGAGCTCCAGTCATGAGTATAGTCAGTAGGAGTTCAATTAAGTAGTCTTAACTATTGTTAACTAGTCAATTTACTAAAAATAACTCTAGTCATGCATGGAATTCAAATTGCCTAGCTGAGTAGAGGAAAAAGGCATCAATGTTATCTTTATTGTATACTAGTGAGTGTACAATGTTTTCATGTACAAGGTGAGACTTTTCTCTTGGGAAGTGTGCACGAAAATAGGAGCTTCCCTATTTATTAGGAGCTAATTTACTCAAGAATTGCACAAGGAAATAGGAGGAGCAAGAGGCCAAGTTTTGGCTAAGTATTTTTGCAGATAAGTATCAGGAGGAAGAGATCAATATAGTAGTGCAAGTTAAGCTTTAAGGATTGAAGCTTTCATTGTAATAGATAATTTTCTCATATGATATAATACAAATAGAGGAGGGGTTTTGCCCAGTTGGGTTCCCCAGTAAAAATATTATGTTCACTGTGATTGAATACTTGCATGTGTTTATATTGTATGTTTTCCCTTCGGCAGATTGAGTAGAAGATTTTTTTTTCTATTGTCTTCATTCTGAATTCATTAGCAGCTAAAAAATTCACATTATTTATACACGGTACTAGATCCTTGAATACTACATAGAAACCAACTTTTTAATATTCTCTTAGAGAAATTTCTAATAGAATTTTTGTGGTGCAAAAATTTTCTTTAGTGCAAGAACAATGTCTTTCAATGGATTGAGGCTTGAGTTTGCCCTGGAGGGAAATTCAAATTTCATTTATTGGAAGGAAAAAATGGAATCTATGTTGTATTACAATGGAGTATTGGAATATACAAAAATTGATATTGAAAAACCAACAACATTCGATGCCCAACAGCTGGATCAATGAAAGAAAGATACCGCAAAAGCCAAGAGCATTATCCTGGAGGAAGTCATATACCATGTGGTTTCAAATTTGCATGGAAAGGTGACTGCTTATGAAATGTGGAATACCATCACATCCCTATTCAAAATCAATAGTTATTCCAAGAAATTGGCGTTGAAAGACAACCTGAGGAACATTCGAATGGAGAAAAATGAAATTATTGTTCAATACTTATCCAGATTCACTCAGGTTAGAGATGACCTTGTAGGAGTTGGAGAAAATTGTCCATCATTTGAACTTGTGATTTTATCAATCCTTGGTATTCTGAAGTCTTGGCACAACTATCAGGATTCAGTTAATGGAGTAGACAAGCTACCAAACTGGGAGAGACTTTGGTTTGAATTGGTACAAGAGGAGATTAGAAGAAACATTAGATGGTGTCACATCTAAAGCTGACGAGGAAGAAAACTTTGCCTTAGATGGGAAGGGAAAGAAAACCAAGGAAAATAAGGCCCAGGGCAAGGATGAATCTAGAAAGAACCATGGAAAGAAGAAACACCTCAGTAAAATTAAATTTGTTCACTGCCATGAGTACGGACACTATGCAACAAAGTGTCCACACAAGAAATCCAATAAGAAGCTTGTAGTAGGAGCAGGAGGAGATGCTCTCAAATCACAATTCAAACTGTATTTCAACCTTATTTCATACATGTCAAGTACCATGCGAGGTAGTGTATGGTACTTAGACTTTGGTGCTTCATTTCATATGAAAGGAAGTAAGGAGCTCTTCAATAACCTAGAGGAGAAGGACCTACAATTACACATAGAACTTGGAGATGATGGGAGGTATAGTACCTAATAGATTGGTATTGTTACCTCTAAGAGGGTGTTAGGCTCCCATCTTCACCTGAAGAATTTAATGTATGTGTCTGGATAGAAGAAAATTTTGATTTTTATAGCTTTGCTTGAAGACAAAGGATATGTTGTGGTGTTCAGAAAGGGGAAAGCTGATCTAAATCATGTTGCTACTAGAAAAGTAAAACAAATTGGTGTTAGAGTAAAAAATATCTACAATCTAGAGGTGGATGCTCGTGCTGCATTGAGTAGGAAGGAAGAACATGTTTAGGGTTGACATGTTGGTGAGCTCTGGCATAGGTGCATGGGACACCTACACCATAAAGCCTTGAAAATAATTCAATAGATCACCACTGGATTTCCAAAATCCACCCTTGATCAACATGATGTTTGAAAGGGATTCACCCTTGGAAAATATGTTAAATCCTCTTTCCAGGGCCAATATAGATGAGATGGATCCATCTTGGACTGATTTCAATCAGATGTGTGTGGACCATTTTCTATAGTCTTTGTTGAAAATATGAAGGGTTTTCAAAGTTTGTTGAATTTAAAGCCTTAGTTGAAAATGTGACTAGACAAAAAATTAAATCCTTGAGAAGTGATAATGGAGGAGAAGTTGGGTCTAATTCCTTTAAATAATTTTTTTCCAAGGAGGGTATTAGAAGAGAACTGATTACACCCCAAAAACCACAACAAAATGGGGCAGGAGAGAAGAAAAACAAAAGCATTGTAGGAGTTGCTAGAGCAATGTTGTATGATAAAGGATTTCCATAATCCTTGTGGGGCAAAATATTGCAAAACAATAGTTTATTTGTAGAACAATAACCCTCACAAAATTCTTGGCATGATCACACCTGAAGAGGCTTTCTCTGGGAGGAAGCCATATGTCTCCCATTTTCACATTTTTGGAGCTACAGTCTATTTTCATGTATCCAAATATAACACAAAAAATTTGGATTCTACAATGGAGATGGGGATATTTGTAGGATACACAAAGATACCTCATAATTACTGGGTGTATTTTCCCTCACTTAGGATGACAATGATGAGGAGAGATGTCAAATTTGAGGAGGAGAAGGCCATGAGAATCTCTCTACAGTGAGGGATGAGAATTCCACTAGAGGAGAAGCTTATAGCTCCAAAGGAGTATCCTCAGGCAGATCCTCAGGACGTTATGGAGTAGCCACACATGGAGGAGCAGAGAGTAGATCGAGTGGAGGAACCCACTCATACTGAGCCTTCCAGAGAAGGGAGGAAGAGAACCAGAGAGGTTGATATGTTGGTGCAAGATGCTTAGGAGCATGTGGGAGCTCTTAGCTCCATACAAATATAGAGGATATCACTAGAAAAATATACATGTTATATGGCGCTCGTGAAAAAACTGGTTGATTATAAGACTTCTTCATTTGAAGAGGCAATTTCCCAACCAGCGTGGGTATATTCCATAGTGGGGGAGTATGAATCCATCATGAAGAACAATGTTTGGGAGGTGGTGTCTAGACCGGAGAACAAGTCATTGGTTGGTTCCAGATGGTTGTATAAAGTGAAACATGCAGATGATGGCAGTATTGAAAAGTATAAGGCCATATTTCTGGCCAAAGGATTCTCATAGGTAGATATACTTGATTATGAGGATAAATTTTCCCATGTGGAAAGATACTCCTCTATCTGAACCATTCTAGCATTGGCAACACAAATGGGGTGGAGGATCCACTAAATGGATGTTAAGACTGCCTTACTCAATGAAGTGGTTGAGGAAGAGATTTACATAGAGAATCATGAAGGGTTTGAGACATTTTGCATGGAGACACATGTGTGTAGACTTAGGATATCCCTCTATGGTCTCAAGCAGGCACCTCATGCTTGGTACACTCGCATAGATACATATCTCAGTGGATTAGGCTTCACTAAGAGTGAAGCAGATGCCAATATATAGTATATTATGGTAGATGGTAGTATGCTCATCTTAGTCTTGTATGTGGATGACTTGATACTTATAGGGGATGGTGGGTTGATCCAGTATTGCAAGGAGGACCTTGCAGGAGAGTTTGAGATGAAGGACATGGGTTTGATGCACTACTTCCTTGGTTTGGAGGTTTGGAAAGAATATGGTGAGATATTTGTTGGTGAGGGGAATCACACCTCTAAAATTCTTCAAATATTTCATATGGAGGATTATAAGCCCATGGAGAATCATCTAGCTACAAATTGGAGGAAACATGATGCTTCTATAAGAGAGGCAATAGATGGAATTATCTACAGAAAACCAGTGGGATCCTTGATATACTTAGTGAATAGAAGGCCCTACATATGTTTAATCAACTTAGCCATTTTAAGGTGGAGCTTACAAAGATTCATTGGAAAGTAATAAAACATGTGCTCAGATACCTGAGAGGCATAACAAATTATAGTTTATGGTATAATTAGATAGATGGTGTGAAGTTCCAAGGCTTCACAAATGCATATTGGGCAAATAATCCATCATATTGGAAGAGCACTTCAGGAGCTATCTTCAGTTAGGCAACAACAATTTACTGGCATAACAGGAAACAAATATCTGTAGCATTCAGATCGAAAAAGACTGAGTATATGGCTGCTAGTAAAGCAACATGCGAGGCCATTTGGATGAGGAAAATTATTGTTGGTCTCTTAATTTAGGAGATGGATCCTACTATGATCCACTGTGACAATCAAAGTTGTATCAAACTCTCTGAAAATACAGTGTTTCATGATAGGTCCAAGCACGTAGACATAGGGTACCATCACTTGAGAGATTGTGTTCAAAGGAGGATCATGGTGTTGAGTACATTCCCAAAGAGGAGTATGATGCAAATATTTTGACAAAGGAATTATCAAGAGGAAAATTTTAGTTCCACAAGAGCAGGATATGGGTTGTTCAAAACCATTTTCTTGCTAAGAGGGAGTGTTAAATTGTAGCAAGAAAAGGCTTCATTTGACTTGTACCTTATTCAAAAGGAGAAATTCGAATTTCCACATCAACGAGATGACTTGAGTTGCAATTAGCAAGAGTGACATGGAATTGTCACTTAGTTAAGCCATTCAATTTGAGTTTGTGGGAAATAAGTAGAGTTGTGCATAGGCTGATTGCTAAGATATAGCAATCTAATGGAGTTATTGTTAGTTAAACTCAATTATCTCAACTCTAGCCATGAATAGTGTCAGTAGGAGTTTAGTTGAGTATTTGTAATTATTTTTAACTCATTAATCTCTCAGTTAACTAGTCAATTTACTAAAAATATCTCTATTCATGCGTGGATTTCAAATTTCCTAGTCGAGTGGAGGAAAAAGGCAACAATGTAATCAATATTGTATACTAGTGAGTGTACAATGTTTGCATGTAGAAGGTGAGAATTTTCTCTTGGGAATGCAAGAAAATAAGAGCTTCCCCTTTTCTTTATGAGATAATTTCCTCAAGAATTTTTCAAGGAAATAGGAGTAGGAGGCCAAGATTTGGATAAGTATTTTTGCAGAGCAGTCTTAGGATGAAGAGATCAGTATTGTAGTGCAATTTGAGCTTCAAGGATTGAAGTTCTCATTGTAATAGATAATTTTTCTCATATGATATAATACAAACAGAGGAGGGGTTTTTCCCAGTTGGGTTCCCTAGTTAAAATATTTTTTTCACTGTGATTGAATGGTTGCATGTGTTTCTATTGTATGTTTTCCCTTCCGCAGATTGAGTAGAAGAAATTTGTGTATATTTTTTTTAGTTTGAATTCATTAGCAACTACAAATTTTGAGATATTTGTATAAGAAAAGTGTTATACTTTATTATTATTATTATTTTTAAATAACTTGAAATCAATCTAAATATATTTATTATCCTTGACTTACTCAAAGTGTTTTGATATTCAAAGCATATTTTTTCTTTTTAATGATTACAAGTATGAGCTTTGTAAACACTTTAATATAATGTTAAGCCTTATATAAGCCGTAGGTTAGCCCAAAAACCCCTTATTAAGTCTTGTATAATTGAGTGATTACATTTTGTTATATTGTAATGTAGGCTAGAACCCCTCATGGTCTCATTTTACTATAATTGTACCCTTTGTCTCCTATATATACACTAAGGAGAACTAGTCTTATGATCATCAAATATTACCTTCTTAATTTTATTTATTGTAAAAATAGGTTTCTCCCTCAAAGTGGATTGTATTTATTGGTTTCTTATCCTTTTTAAGGCACAATGATCATAACATTTGGTATCAAAGATCTCGATCCTAGGATTTTGTTGCTTCAAATAGGTCATTGTGGAATTTTCACTATAAATTTTTTCCTAGGAGGTTTTAGATGGTAATATATATAGAAGATTGAGAAGAAATCTTGGGAAATATCTAGTTCAAGTTTTAATTATTGGTTTGCTATATTTTCAAAAATATGGTATAAGGAGTTTAGGGTTTTTGAATGCTCTTATATTATGTCTCAAACATGATAGTTTGGAATATTCACTATAGTTTTTGTTTTGTGAGGATTCTGAACATAAAACTTGGATCACGCTGAGGTAGAATCATGGTTAGTATTTGGTCCAAGTTACATATCTTGGTTCACTATATTTTGGAGACATGCTCCAAGGAAATTCGTGCTTTTATATGTTCTAGAAATCAGTCTCAAGCATGTCAGTTTGGAATTTATGCTATAGCTTTTTGTTTTAAGGATTCATAAAGTGAAAATTGAATGATAGTATGGAGAATTCTCAAGGAATATCTAATTCCATTTTCAATATTTTTTTTTGGTATGCTTTTGGAGTTATATCCTATGGAAGTTAGGGTTTGTGAACAAACATAAAATAAATGTTAAGCGGGTTAGCTTGGTATTTTTTCTATATCTTCATTTCTGGAAATTTTCAGATTGTGATTTTTTTAAGAATTTCAGGATACATATAGAAGTGCAGTATGTACAAGTTCCAGAGTTATATTTCAAGAATTGGACAGGTAGCACACTATACATGTTTTTGTTAAATTTTCAGATTGTTCTATGTTGTATCAATTACTTTAGCCCAAATTACTTCTTCGTTAACATTGCATCCAATTATTAGCAGTGTGACTAATCATAAAAAGTAAGTGAACAGGGTGCATAAAAGAGGTGAAACAGAGGTAAATGGTTATGATTTAGGAAGGGGAAAATGTTAAAAAACAATACATGAAATGAAAAATAACAAAATAACAAAACCACAAGAGAAAACAAATTGATCCAAGACCATGGAAAAAACCCAGAAGGGGGAATCCTTTCAAATTTTCTTCTTCAATAGATTGCCATAAAAGGTTTTCAACAGAGAGTACAATGAGTCCAATACATATCCAGCAGAAATATATAGATCAGATAGTATAAATCTGCAGATATACACCATCAACACATGGATCCAAAACATCATTGAAGCCAAGTGATATCAACTACAAAATCCTAGATCTAAATCCACGATGCTATCAAAGACTGATTGCAGACCTCTGTGACTAAGAGACTGATGTCTAGAAGCACTGCGCAAGAAACTGAACATGAACTGACTCATATATGCTTAGAAAAACCCTTATCTGTGATCTCAATATGTTGTTTCCACGTCTATAGCTTCCTTAGCCGTTACCTAGACACATTATGCCCGCGAATCTGGTCCTTATCAACCCGATCTAACCCTGGAACCTTAGTCACGAGATTTTCATGCTTTGCCCGCGGCTATGGAAGCTTGGCCACTACCTTGCCACACTGTACTCATGGCTCTATCTCGATTTCAGTAGTTTTTTTCTTGCGGCTATGGCCCATAATCCCTAGTTGAGTGCAAGCCTCTTGCCTATGATTCTGTACCCTGCACGATCTTCTTTCGTCGAACTTGTGCAAACCAAAACAAAATAGACGAACCAAGAAAAGGAGTGTAAGAAGAAAATCTCATGAGCGAATGTGTGAGAATAAGCTTGAGTCCATTATATTTATAGCTTTTGTGATGGACCCCCTGGTGCTTTGACTAAATCCACACGTGTCTAGGCCAACCCATTCCATTTCATTAATAAATAAAATAATTCACAATTTAACTTCTACTTAACTGATTGGGGTGATCTATAGGTCGATTTTGGTCTTCTCGAAAAGAGGAATCTAATGCAATGACAATCTCAACCATATGAGCTTACCAAAGTGAAATTTGACCCTAGTTGAAAAAAATAACAGTTTTTTCGTGGGAAGAGACAAAAAATAAGCAAGTTTTTGGAAAGTTACTATAAATTTCAATTTGCACGTCAAATTCAGTTCACACCCATGGAATTGCATAAACTACATATCAGAGTACTACATAATAAATTTTAGATCCGAAAGGCCTAAAATCTATAAAGATATATATCAATAAATCTTCAACCATTATAATATTCTTAAAATAAGGTACACAACTTACTGGTGATCTATAGAAGATCCTTTTCTTTTTTTTTTGGTAATAAAGAGGAAGGATATTGGTATTTTCCAACATACCTCCAAAGAAAGACACTACACAAATTAAATCTACTGAATTCCCTCCTTGACTCATGAAGAAAGTCAAGACTTAGAAATTAGGTTATCTCAATCAGAGAAGAATGCTAATGAAATGAATGGTAGTATGTTGAAAAAGGTGGATTTCTCACGTCCTCAAGAAAATATTAAAAGAGAAATGGAAAATAAGATGAATGAAAATAAGGAAGGAATAGAAAGGAATTTGAATGAAAAGAAGTAAGGAATAGAAAATAAGATATAAATAAAAAATCCATGATTTCCATGGAAAATATTCTCTTGGAGAGGCTTCCTAAAAGGGATATGGATATCCAAGGAAACCATAAACATAAGGAGAAACATATTATTGAGTATTAATCTCATATGGAGAGTATGCTATCACAATTAGAAAGCACAATTTTGAATCACAAAACCATAATCGTGAATTTTCAATCCAAGATTTAAATCATCATGGCTTCAAGTCAGTACCATGGAACTACTACATTCCAAAGATTGACATGCAAAAGTTTGATAGTAATGATCATGTAACATGGAAATTTCATATGGATATATAATTTGATATACACTAAATGAAATCCTTACAAAAGGTAAATATTGCATCCATGTTCTTGGAACAAGACCAAGATGTATGATATCAATGGATTTCTGAAAGAAAAAAGGATTATGTTCTATCTTGGGCCATTTTTACTAAGGAATTGATAACACTATATGGGGATTTTATGAGCAACACATTATTTGGTTGGTAAATATTTGAAGAAAAGGTTCATTTACAGAGCACATTCAACAATTCCAAAAGTAGAGACTCATAGTGAAGAATATTTTAGGAGGATAACTTGTTAGACCTATTTATGAGAACTTTAAAGGAAAGCATCCAACATGAAGTGCATCTCTTTGAAGCTAAATATCTAGAGAATTATTTCAGTATGGCAATGAAAGTTGAGAGTAAAAATATGGCCACTAGAAAATTGGTCACTAATAACTATAGAGAAAATCGTGCTCCCTCTCATAAACTGACAAGGTTGACTGCTTAGAAAATGGATGAAAGAAGAGCAAAGGGAGTATGTTTCAATTATGACAACAAATATAGTAAAGGGAATAAATGTAGTGAGAAGAAAATTTTCCACAGAGTGTGAAGATCAAGAAGATCAAGAAGTGGAAATTTCAACGATCCAGAGCTACAAGAGAATATTCCAACAATATCTTTTCATGCATTGGATGGCTTCAGTGACTCCATAAACCCTCAAGATATAAGGATATATCAAAAGGAAAAGGGTAATAATATTGATTGATTTATAGTACCCATAATTTCATCAATTAAAAATTGGAAAAAATTCTTAATTTCTTTCTATATCCAACACCAAAATTTGAAGTGATGATTGCAAATGGAGGCACCATAATTTATTTAGGGAAGTGTAATAATATTAAGATGAATATGGGGGAGTATTCATTGGTTACTCCCATGATTGCAATCCAAATGAGTGGTGTTGATGTTGTATTAGGGGTCCAATAGTTACAATTGTTGGAAACAATGGCCCTTAATTTTCAAGATCTTTTCATAATATTTTTCTTAGAACAAAAATAAATTGAGCTTAAAGTTATCCAAGGGAAACCCAGTAAAATGATAAACTGCAATAACATGAAAAAATTGCTAAAAATGGGACACCAAGGTCTAGTTGCACGTTTGTGTTCATTAGGTGTTTCAAAATGTTTGGAAAAATACTGAGGGGGAGGGGGTCAATCAGTATTTTACCCACTTCAGTTTTTTTCAATTTCTGTTTTATCTATGCTATTGTTATAAAGGAAACAAATGTATGTACATGACTGTGATTAATGCAACCCACATATATCTAGATAACTAATTGATCATTAATTTCATCATATGTTTATGTTTAATCAATGCATCATTACTTAATTATTCATCAATTAAGTAGTAACCACAAGCAGTAAGAAGAAGATAGATATTCAACACACAAGACCCATATCAACGCACATGAACACCAAGATTTTAGGTGGAAGCCCAATGTGGGAGAAAAACATCGTTGTCGTCATCTCTGTCTTCTTCTTTTATTAAAAAATAAAAAATTCTTACAATATTGAACTGGTGCAGACTCTAACCAGTACGCAGACACCCACTTGCAAAAGGCTAGAACCTTCTCTTGTTTTCCAACACCTACTACAAGGAAGCTACAACCCCATTTCTGAAGACTGTTATCCTCATCTCCTTTTGAATCAATTTTCAGAATGTTTCAAACTAGATCCACTTTTCAAACGATCATCACACCAAAATGTAGGCCACCTAGACCCATATCAACCATAAACCCAAACAAATTGAAGCACTGAATCTTAGACACTGTCACACTGTAAATCAACTGAAATTATGAAGTATCAAGACACTGAATGTAGAACCCAACCAGAAACTATAAATATCAAATTCTGTATGAAACTACAATGAATAAAATGAACTCATATATGTGCTTCCTCTGTATAATACCTGCGTACAGTTCTCATAATGATAAAAAATGAAATAATTAATCACTAAATCATTCACAAACCATTTCACTAGTTGCAAATCATAGATTTCTGAACTAATTACATATAATATACTGCTATTGCATTAACGTTGAACAATTCAACCAAGTCACTTCAATTATAATAAAGACATAATTGACAAACAACAACAAGTAAACCAATCATCAACTGTAGACATCAATCATCAGATTTGTAAACATCTTTTAGTAGATCAAACCTTGGTTTATGTATGTGACCTTTATGAGGAATATCCGCGTATGCACGTGATTTCCATGCATAACACCTGTGTACATGTATGCACGTAAAAATTAGTTCACATAATATATACACAACCCTTTAAATGTGGATTCACATATGTGTGTGACTATGCCCAAACATACCTGCGTATAGATATGAAAAATTTCTCTGCAAGCACAATTTCACTTTCCACAACCTTGACTCTTAATGCTATAGAATTTTGAATAAATTGTTGAAATCAAAGCATCATAGTTTCATCAATATTAAGTATTTGCAACAAGTCAATAAAGCATATATGTCAATATATTTCAGATATTTTAGATCTGAATCTTCTACTTGCTCCCTGGTGCACACATGTTTTAGATCAAATCATTCTTAGACAACACAAAACTTGCACACCTGACACTTTGGTCTCCATCTCCTTATATAGCTTTAACCTTAGCCAATACCTTAGGTCATTCCCTTAGTAATGCCATTATTATTCTTTGAAGGGATAAAATAATTGTTGTCACACTCATTATTATGGGCCAATACCATGGTAAAGACCCCTGTTGTTCAAGTTACCTTGGTGCGGATTCTATACACGAATTTTCTTCATGGTATTTGCGTATATATGCGACATTTTTGCATAAGATCCACATATACTTTCCCAAAATTTATATTCAACATCCATATATATTCAATACCCATCTGATCTATCATTTCTCTATTCATCGCTTCTGTAGCGTTTGTTTTGTTGAGAATTTTAAAGGCTGTAGGTTAATGCAAATTCTCTACTTGATAATTACTTGTGAATGTACTTGAGGTACTTATGTCTTCTATTCTTTTAGTTAAGTTAATATTTCATCAAGTCAATTATCAAAACACAAGACATAAAGGTTAGGCTCCTAGAGCCAGGGCAAAACCTCTCCCTCTTGGAGAGGAAAACCCACAAATAATTATTCTTATCGATCTTCAAATGACAAGTACCGTGACCCAGACTTAGACCCTAGACCTAGATTTGCTTCCAGAACTTCGATCTTCACCTTGTGTATGTTTGTATTTGAATTACTTGAACTGTGGGAAGGTAAATCAAGGATTTACCTTCCTCACTATTGCTGTTGCTTCTCCTTATGATCATTGTCTCAACCTTTGTTAATTTAATCTCGATATCACAGTCCTCAACTATATATATCAATCACTTGCTAATTACAAACTGTTATATCCGCAGACTGTCCTCTTCCTTCAATTCTGCATGCATAGGTTAACCTTGATCTGCATTTGTTTATTGCCCTAATACTCTGTCTTGTCTGCACTAAGATGTTGTGGTGCATTTGAAAATATACCTATGGATGATCTGTCTAGGTGTCCGCATTATAATATCAATGTTTATCAAAGTTCTCCTGAAGTATATATGTACTTACGTCTTGCTGTCATTCGCAATGTAGCGTTTGTGTTTGTTTGGTTATTCTTCTTCAAGACAGTCTGCAATACTAACCATACTTGTCCACAAATTTTGTAGAATCCACTTTTAAACTCGTACTTTTATCTGCATTTTAAACTTCAGAGATGACCGAAGCTTGTGTGTTAGAATGGTCCGCAGAACAGTAGTATTTATAGAGATAGATTCTTAGCCTTGAGGCTGACCATACCTTTAGTTTGAAAACAGACTTATCTTGTTAATGAAGGCCGACTTCAATATTGTGCTTTAGGTCGAATATAACCCAAAATTGTAGCTTATCTTCCAGCGTGTATTGATAGTTGAATAAATCATCCTTCCATGATTTATTTGACAAGGTCTTGGAGCATATACTAGACTAGATTCTTCATACACATATGACACTAAATTACATTTTTACCTAGAAGACAAAACCCTAGATAGACATCAAGAAGAAGTCTAGAGGCCTATAGCAAGTACAGAAAAATTACATTTTATTATCTTTGTCTTCTTCTTTACATAAATACATAGTCAACATGAAGACTGGCCTAGTTACACTTTTCAACATTTCCTCTTAACTAGGGAGTTATTCATATAGGTACACGATCACTTTCAAAATGAAGAATCTCATAAGAAGAATTAGATTGGTAATCACATTTGTATAGCATCATATCAACCAGCATTGTCCTAGTGCAAGGCCTTGACTAAAAACCCCATCTCTCAATGAGACAATAGGCTACAATGCTATTGAGACACATGGCTTATAGACACCTTCGTCATTGTCTCTCCAAGGTACATACTCCACCCGAGTGTTCCCAAAGTATAACCTTCTTGGACTATTCTTCTCTTGGGTAGCTAGCCCTCAAAGAATATCGGTCCCTGAATACTCTTATCTTGAATGCCCTAACACATTCTCAAAAGTATCGAATGCCAAAAGATTACCCAATCCTCCATTCTGTCTTTCCAAGAACAGAATGATGTGTCTATCTCTCCCTCTCAACCAGGGAGGACCTATTCCACAAGGGAATGTACTCATTCCTATACAAGGAATGTACCTAAGCTCATTCTTAGGAATTACCAAGTTTATTCCATGTAAGAAACTTATCATCAGGCTTCCTCTTAACTAGGGACCTCCAGCAGCAATGGCGAGACACCCAACTGCTCATGAAGAATTCCTGTCCTCGATGTCATGGATCTCGATATTGAGGAATCTCAAACTTTTAGCTTCATAGGGCACATATCATCCATCACTTTCATCCTAAGTCATGTCAAATATCAGAAAGTGATTCACCAGACTTCCTTATGTGGTCCACTATTATGCCATGCTGCTATCCTTTGAATCATCTCCAAGGATCATACATCCTTTCTCATGATTAGCAGCCCTGCACAAATTCATCCAAATAAACATATACATATGAACTTGTTAAAACAAAAGTTACCTTAGTGATGATATTTCACCATGACATCTTCCTGTAAGCCTCAACATCCTCTATTCAGATTGACACATCTCCTAATGATATGTTTTTTCAAGGGTTTTCTTATTTTCCAGAATTGTGTCAGAGTATACATATCCTCCCAGGAGATCTCCTAGCCACATTTTCTTGGCTTCTGGATGATAACTGCCTCTTGACATGGTTGCATTTCATGATCTCTTCCTCTTTGCACATTCTTCATTCCCAGGAACTTACAAATTTTCCAGTTTCTCATGCATATACAACCACTTCATATTCCATGAGGACATATTATGTTGATTTCATCTGTCTGTGCATTGAGAGATACTTTTCCATAGATCATACTTCTAAGTACAGAAGTCCATTACCTGCAACCATACAACATACAATAAATATATACATACCTCATACCCTTTTTCTCTTGAGTCATCTTGTATAAATTTCTCAGGAATGAAGAGTTTTATGCTCCATCAATATCCCAGAAATATGTTTCCATGATGACCCTTGCTCTTGATGACTATTTTGCATTAGTAATGTTATTAGAGAGGTTTTCCTTGAGCTGATTCACCAAGCTCTCCTACCATGCTTTCATTAAGATGCTACACTGCTTCCTATAATATAACCAACATAAATCACTTAAAGAATAAGACAATTTCAATCATAGTGTAGATCCCTTGATTTTTCTTTCTTAGACTTTCTTTGAATCAAGTCCTTCCTTTTCTTCAAATGTTTGAGTTTTTCAAAACTATTTCCTTCAACTTGTTTTCTTTTGTAGAGACCCTTGGTTGATGAGTGAGGTAACTTACTTATCCCATGATTTTGTTACCCTCATGATTATATGAGTTCTTGTTTCTTATATTTCCATGATGTCACATCGCATCAAATCTTAAGTAGGATCTAGGAGCTATAAAGAGACTTATTATGAGGAAGACTAGTCTTAATGATCTCTTACTCCCTCTTTCCATCCACTCCTTCCATCCTTTATGGTGACATGAACTTTCTTGTATTGTTCATAATTCTTCTTTCAGCGTCTTTTGTGTCTCCAAAATTGTTCATGTGAGAGAACCTTAAGAGTTCCTTTCCATGAATTCAAAGGAGACCCTTATCTACGACTTCAGTTATCTATGAGGACCATGACTATGCAAGTATCTTCGGTAATACAACCACCTTATGTATCTCCTTGCAAATCAAAGTCATTTAACCAAAATAAAAATAAAAATGAAAGATACTTACTTGGCAAGTGAAGAGGAGATCTTCACCTTGTTCTTTCTTGAATGATCTTCTTCTTAGGTTGTTTTAGACTTGATATCACATGTCATCTATTTGTGTAGCTGAACTTTCAGACTGTATTCTTCCAAGGCTGTGACCACCACTGGTAAGTTGAGGTCATGCCATTGAGTTCAACAATATATAATAATTATCCTTATTGGAGGAATCACCAAATCATATATATAGAATTGAATCAGTATTGTAAGTGCATTTGACTGATATGTACTCGCAAACTCCTGCTGTGGTAGTATTGAACCATCCATACCGAATTATGATAGTGTCATAGTTCTATTACTATGGTAGCGCTAATGACCGGAGTCTTTTCTATTTAGTCATGCTGAGAATGTCACTTGTAATATTTGTAATTTGCTCACTGATATCTTTATATACCTGAAACTGTGATATCCGAGTTCTGCTTCCTTTTTCAAACTTATATACCATAGAGAATCTCAGATTGAGTCTAAACTGTGGGGACGCATGTATGCTGAGATTGTGTAATATTACCTCATATGTATGGCGAACTGAAGTATCATCGAACTTGTGATGTAGGTGACATGTTTCATAATATTTGTGCTATAAGCACTGAAATGTAACCAAGTTGAGATTGTAACCTCCAAACTGAAATGGATTTGTATCACTGATAGCCCTTTCTCGTAACCAAAGCTCTGAAACCATGTTGAGAATTTGAAAGGCTGTAGGTTAATACAAATTCTCTACTTGATAATTACTTGTGAATGTACTTGAGGTACTTATGTCTTCTCTTCTTTTAGTTAAGTTTATCTTTCATCAAGTCAATTATCAAAACACAAGACACAAAGGTTAGGCTCCTAGAGCCAGGGAAAGACCTCTCCCTCTTGGAGAGGAAAACCCGCAAAGAATTATTCTTATCGATCTTGAAATGAAAAGTACCATGACCCAGACTTAGACCCTAGACCTAGATTTTCTTCCAGAACTTTGATTTTCACCTTGTGTATGTTTGTATTTGAATTGCTTGAACTGTGGGAAGGTAAATCAAGGATTTACCTTCCTCACTATTGCTGCTTCTTCTCCTTATGATCTTTGTCTCAGACTTTGTTAATTTAATCTTGATATCACAGTCCTCAAATATATATATCAAACACTTGTTAATTACAAAAATTGTATCCGCAGACTATCCTCTTCCTTCATTTCACATGCATAGGTTAACCTTGATCTGCATTTGTTTATTGCCTTAATAATCTGTCTTGTCCGCACTAAGATGCTGTGGTGCATCCAAAAATCTACCTGTGGATGATCTGTCTAGGTGTCTGCATTATAATATCAACGTTTATCAAAGTTCTCCTGAAGTATATATGTACTTACGTCTTGTTGTCATCCGCAATGTAGCTTTTGTGTTTGTTTGATTATTCTTCTTTAAGACAGTCCGCAATACTAAGCATACTTGTCCGCAACTTCTGTATAATCCACTTTTAAACTCATACTACTATTTGCATTTTAAACTTCAGAGATGACCAAATCTCGTGTGTTAGAATGGTACGTAGAACAGTAGTATTTATAGAGACAGATTCTCTGCCTTGAGGCTGACCATACCTTTAGTTTGAAAACAGAATTATCTTGTTGATGAAGGTCGACTTCAATATTGTGCTTTAGGCCGATTATAACCCAACATTGTAGCTTATCTTCTAGCATGTATTGAGAGTTGAATAAATTATCCTTCCATGATTTCTTTGACAAGGTCTTGGAGCATATACTAGACTAGATTCTTCATACACATATGACACTAAATTACATTTTTACCTAGAAGACAAAACCCTAGATAGACACCAAGAAGAATTCTAGAGACCTATAGCAAGTACAACAAAATGACATTTTATTATCTTTGTCTTCTTCTTTACATAAATACATTGTAAACATGAAGACCGACCTAGTTACACTTTTCAACATGTTCCAACCTGCATAATCATCATGTTATCATAATGTTAACATCTTTATCAAGTAGGTTTGCATCAGGGAAAAAACATTAGCCATAATGCCAAAAATAACCCCTTTGAAATTGATGGAAACCTCTTTGGTGTTTGGTCACCATATGACCATATGTAAGCACCTTCAAACACACCTGCAAATACTAAGGCTTCTTACCAAACATTATTTTTCCAAACACCAAGCTTCTCCCCACCTTTGACATAAAGGGAAAAGGGTTGACCAATGCTGAATGAAGAACCCCTCTATAGAAATTTCATATTGACCATTCTCCCCTCTGAGCATGTGTTGAAGATATCCAATGACTCATTATTACATCAGATACCCAAGCATTTTGGGTTACATTTTTGACACATCATTACTTCAATTTCCCAAAATAATGGGATTACATACAAAGCATGATTTGATCCCAATAGTCCATACATGACTGAATACTAAAATAATTACATCATGGGTCTTCACATGACCTTTACATCAAGGGAAAAATACGGCAACCAGGACCTAACAATGAGGGTGTAATATCATATAGGGACCCGTGACATGAATATTTGATAGAAGCAATATAGCAGCAACATGTAAATTTCCAGCAGAAATAGAAGTATCCAAACATGAACAAAGATATGCAACAAGACATGCTTATGGAACCATACTCCCAACAAGGAGCTTTAGAGTTATAATAGTTGCTCCCCATGAACCAAGAGACTGCAACAAACCAATGCCAGCAACATAAGACCATAATGATGAATGCATATAGAAGGCAACCCCTAAATATGTGCCATTTTTACTAATCATTGATATGTGTACGCGACTGTCTAACTCAGAAATCATGTACATACGCTAATGTCCTTAACATCATCTGCATATAGAAATTATATTTTAGTAATTTATAGTCTTAGCTCTCACTGAACATAAAATGATTGTCAGAATAATTAGCAGAGTGATGAAGCAGAGATCATTCCTAATTTTTGTCTGAGATATTCAAAGGAATCACGTGGAAGTGGTTCTATAAATATATCTGCAACGTGTTCCTTTGAAGGAGCATATTCCAGTTTGACCTTTTTTCAAGCACATGTTATCTCATAAAATTATATTTGATTGGAATATGCTTGGTTTTTGAGTGCATGACATGATTTTTAGAGATACTTATGGCACTAGTAGTGTCACAAAGAATAGGTACAGGTTGAGGAAAAGTGATTTTAATGTCTTGCAATTTTCCCATCATCCATAGAAGTTGAGTACAACAAGATGCAACAACAACATATTCTACCTCAATAGTAGATAAGGCGATGGAGATTTGTTGCTTGTTGAACCATGATACCATGCATGATCCCAAATAAAATGCTCCTCCACTAGTACTCTTTCGATCATCAATATTTCCTTCCTAATATGCATATGTGTAAGCATGAAGTGAAAAGTCTTCATTTTTTCGATACCATATACCAAAATCTTGAGTTCCTTGTAGATACTTGAATATTCTCTTAACGACTTGGAGATGAGTTTATTTAGTATTTGATTGAAATTGTCCAACAATCCCAACTGCATGCATAATATCAGGTCTTGTGCCTATAAGGTAAAGCAATATTCTGACCATAAATTTATATTCTGGTTCGTTGATTGAAGGAGAATCATGATTTTGATTAAGATTGCATCTTGTTACCATTGGTGTGCATACAGGATGGCAGTCTTCCATTTTGTATTTCTTCAAAATTTTCTTGAGGTACTTGGTTTGAGAAATAAAGATACCATTCTTTGTTTGTTGAACTTGTTATCGCTCCACCAGATTCCCATGGTTGAGGAAGGAATCCCAACAGAGGTAACCACAGACCAAGCTTTTGACTTGATAGCTAGCCCTATTAAGCCGGAGAGGGCTCTCTCCAAAAGGGTCACAACCAGAAGGGCTAGAGAAATAAGGGTTTTATGCTAGGTAATGAGTTCAAGGGTTTTTTTTTATATGGTTTTGGTTGGGTAAATCAGTGGATAATGAAATTAGGACAAGGAAAACTAGGTCAGGGCTATAGAGTTAGGGTTGCAGGGATGAATGGGGAAAGGTAGGTATAATGGCAATCACTTTAGGGAAATGGTTATGGAATAGTTTAGAAAATGTAAGGAGGTTGAGGGAAGCATAAGATATTTATTTCTCTCAGATAGAAGATATGAAACAAAATATGATCAGTTATCCAAAACAGAGCATGGCTAGCATGTATTCTGTATTTCACACTTATAAAAGATCATAATCATATACATGAAAAGGAAATGAACAATACATTCACACATATGTCACTGAAGAAGAAACAATGAAAGAAATTTAATACCACAAGTATCCCATAAATATAGCTGCAACGCCTCTTGTATTAATGGTAAAAACTGAGTACAAAGTCTCCTTGTTCAACTAAGCAAAATGAAACTGATTTCAACTATTCCCACCTCTGAAAATGAGTAAAAAATGACATGATATAGGCCTCAAAAAACCTCTCCCAACCTCAGGGGTCTAATCCATGAGAGGAGGAGCTGATCCACTAAAGTTGGAACTGAAACCTAGAGTGTAGGGTGGTCAAAGTGACTCATCCCTAACTTTTGTGAACTTATTCATTACACCTCATTTGCTTGATTTACCTAATGTATTTACCCTAGTCAATAGTAAAAAAATGATAATTACATTTAAATCAAAAATTAAATGAGGTAAAAACATGATAATTACATTTACATCATCAATTACATGAGGTAAAAACATGATTCCCCAAGGTAAATTAAAATTTGTAGAAAAACACAGAAAAAAAATCAGTCAATTGTTAAACGCACAACGCCATTTTACCCCAAATTGCAGGCTGTTTTTGACTGGGTTGAAGATGTCTAAATTGGCTCCAAGATCTCTTGTTGGAAATCCCATCAAGTCTAGTTTCTCGAACTACATTCAGTTTTCAAAATGAAGGTCATTTTCCCTGTCAAAATTCATTTCTCCCAAGACTGGTCAAACATTGCTGAATGAGGGTGCAAAAATGCAGAGTGTTGTTGAAGGAAACTTGTGGAGGCCTTCCTCAACTCCAAATGGAGCTCATGGTAGCTCATTGGAAATATCTATTTTTCTAGTTATCATTTGACTCATAAAGCAAGTCATTTGGACACTACAGCTAGGAGAAAACTTGATTTTCCCAAGGTCACTCCAGAAGTGTAACAACTCTCCTGTGGCACCTGTATTTTGACATTTCTATAAAACCATAACACCTGTGTAAAAAATGAAGGAGGTTTTTATTCCATGACTTATTATGGACAAAAACCTCTCTCACTTTTTCTAAATTCATCTCTATTTGGTCAGAAACACATTTTGAAGAAAAACCAGCCCTATGAGTGGAAAATGACTTGACTCTTGGAATGAATTCTCAAAAAATGATGGAGACATGATGTTTATGAGCTGAAATGACCTCATACTTACTGATATGACCTACCTTATTCCTCCTCTTCTCATATCTCTCTTTTTCATAGCAAACCATAGCTCAATGGGAGAGGAAATTGTGAAAGTAGAGTAAATAAGGCGGGATGGGTGGGATGCAAATACCAGTGCTAACAAAACTTAAATACCAAGAAAATACGTTATTTCACCAAGTAGAGACATCTCAAATTCTTTCTGCATAACTAAAGAAAATTATTGACTCATAGATTCTACATTTCTTCCAAATATGATGTCATCTACATAAACAACAACTATAAAAAATTTGTCTATATCAAATTATATATATAGGTTTCTATCCGCATACCCTTTTGTGAAGCCGTGTTGTCGAAGATACCTGTCAAGATGATAATATCATGCACAAGGAGCTCGTTTTAACCCATACGATGCCTTCTTAAGTTTGAAAACAAGATTTTTATCATTTCCCAGAATGAAGCCTTCAGGTTGTTCAATATAAAATTCTTCTTCTATATCCCCATTTAAAAAGACAAATTTAATGTCCATTTGATATAATTTAAAGTTATGAAATATTGAAAATGCAAGAAACATTCTTATGGCTTGAAGTCTAGCTATAGGTGAAAATGTTTCTTCAAAGTCTATGCCTTCCTTTTGAGCATAGCCTTTGTATACAAGTATTGCTTTATTTATAATTACTTATCCATTTTGATTTAGTTTTTTCTTGAACACCCATTTTGTCCCAATAATATTTTTATCATGAGGCCTTGGTACTAATTCCCATGTATGGTTCTTTTCTATTTGATCAAGTTCTTCATTTATTTCCTAAACCCAACATTCATTTTTGCTTGCTTGATTCACATTTTGAGGGTCAATTGCGTATAGTAAGGCTAAGTAACTAGAAGTTCCAACAAGAGTTCGTCTAGTTTGTACTCATGCTTCCTTTTCACCTAGAATTTGAGATTTAGGATGGTTTTTATGAACATACCTTGAAGGAGTATTTTATGATGTATATACATTTTCATTTTCTTCTTTTGATGCTTCACTATTTCATTCTCCTACAAAATTTTGGTTTGTATAGGGAAAGATTCGTCATCTGCTAGTGCTTCCTTTTTGGTACCTGTGGATGTTTTCTCAATTACAACATCAATGCATTCAAAAATATTTTGAAGCCTTGTATTATAGAATTTATATCCCTTGCTTCTATAAGATTATCCAAGGATTATTCCTTAATCAACTCTAGATTCAAACTTTCCAAGATTATCATCATTTTTCTTATGTAACATTTTCTTCCAAAATTTCTAAAATGTTTAATAGTTGGAGGCTTACCAAACCATAGTTCATAAGGAGTTTTGTCACTATTTACTCGAACATGAGATTTGTTAAGTATATTTATGGTTGTATGTGCTGCTTCACCCAGAAGGTATGAGGTGTTCCTGACTCATCAAGCACGACACATGCCATTTGTTTGATTGCTCTGTTATTTCTTTCGGCCACTCCATCTTGTTGAGGAGTCTTAGCTATAGAAAATTGTATTTTGATGCCATGTTGTTCAAATAAATTGAAAAACTCATCTGATATAAACTCTCCTCCTCTATCAGATCTAACACATTTTATTTTCAAATCTAACTCATTTTAAGCTGGAGCCTTGAATACTTTAAATTTACTCATTCTTATGTTTTAGTAAGCCAATCCAACACATTCTTGTAAAATCATCAATTAATTATATGAAGTAATGTTCACCATGAGGAGACTTATTTCTCATAAGATCACATAAATCGGTATGAATAAGTTCAAGTGGCTTACTTGAATTACCTTCTTTAGCATTAAACTAAAATCTGGTTTGCTTACCAAATTGACATGATTTGAAGATGTTGTTTTTAGTTGGAGAGATGTTGGGCAAGTGACGAACTACTCCCATTCTGCTTGACTTGTATAATTGAGAAAATCTAATATGTCCCAACATTTTGTATCGAATCCAACTTTTTCCAGATTTTCTTAAGTACCAATGCTCTTGGTCGCCTTCAAATACATAGAAATTTCTAGGAGTCCTTGTTCCCTTCATTATGATCTTACTTGTATCAAGATTCCTTACCACACAATTATTTGATCTGAAAATAATCTCATGTCATTGGTCACACATTTGAATAAAAATCAACAAGTTATGTCTTAATCCATCAACAAATAAAACATTTCCAATATTTGACCTTTTTCTTCAACAACACGGTTCCTTTTGCTTTGATAACAACATGTGAGTTATCTCCAAAGGTTACATTTTTTTCTTTATTTATTTCATTAAAAGACATAACCTTGTCTTTGTCACCTGTCATATGCTTTGAACATTTGTTTTCAATGTACCACATACTTTCTTGATCTCCTACATACAAAGGTAGACCACAATTTTCAGAGTCTATGGTTTTATTTTTCCATACCTTTGGTGTTATTGTATTCTGTTCATGTTGATGGGATGGTCCCATTCTGCTTATGCATTCAGTTTCTTTATGACCAAATTTATTGCAAAAATAACATTCAATTTAATCTTGAAGAGGTGATAAAAATTATAAGAATATTTCTTTGTCCCAGTATCGTTCTTTTGTTTTCTTGCTTCTATAGTCATAACAGTTTTATAAGCGACACACTGAACAACTTTACGACCAAAATTATGACAAGTGAAGCATTTACCATTGAAGTAGGGGTACCTAGGAGTATAGTACCTTCTTGAGTAGTTTCCCCTTCATTGTGGTAAGGTTGTTTTACTTGAGAGACATTTTATCCCTCATTCCTTTGCAGAGAGATGGAATTCTGATGATTGCTTCCTTTTACTGTGTTGAGATAGCTTCTTGTACATGTTTCCGAATATCTTATAGTTTTTAATGACTCACCATTGTATCCAAGACCTGTCTTAATTAGAGGAGAGCATTGTAATTCGATGGTTTCTTCTAAATTCTTAAATTCTTTAGAAAATCTAAGATTTAGAGCCTTTTTTTTCTCAAGTTCCTTTCTTAGACCCACTATTTCAAGTTCTAACCTTTCATTGTGCCTTTCCTTTTCTATAATTTGTTTCTTCAAAACTTCTTGAGCTAATTTAGCTTCTTCCAGGTAGATTTTTAGTTGAGTTATTTATTCAATGAGAGTATCTTTTTATTCTAGAGCATCCATAAAAACATCATCAGATTCATCTACACATTTCTCTTCAAATGCCATAAGTAATTGACATTATTGATCATATTCAACATATTAAGTTTTGGAAGAATATTCACTATCTTTCTGTGTATAATTTTTTTTCCCTTTATCAAATCATCCTCTTGTCAGTGTCAGTGTTTGCATATTGCCATCAATGATAAAAAATAATTTTATCATATCATTTTAGGAGTCCCACTCAAATTTTAAATCATTCCATTAGGTCATGTAAAAAATTCACTCACTAATGGTAGCCCTAGTCATAAAATATCATTCCTCCTCAAAATTTATACTTGTTGGCCCACCTTCATGTCTTGCTGAGCATACTTCAGTCATGAAAGTCATCATGTCATTATGTCAGTCAAAGTCACCATGGAGTCTGGTCATTCAAGGTCCCATTAGGTCACTAAGTTTCATTTTCCAAGGTTCAATAATACACCATTTCATCTCATAAGGCCATAAAAAATGTGAGAGTGACTGAATAATATTCCTTTATCATCTGAAGAGGATTTGCCAATATTAAATATGATCTCCAAGGAAGATTTCCAAAGTTCTAATTCTGCTTTCCAGTTATGATTTTTATTCTGCAATGTAATTTTATTCAAAAACAGAGATGTAATTTATTTTTATTTTAATGTAATTTTATGTTCATTATATGTAATAAGTACTATTCCCAAGTTGCCAATTCAACTCAATATGCCAAATTGAAAACCAAACAAAAGCAATGTAAAGAGTGCCAAATTCTAGCATCATCAACCTGCAAAGAAAAAGTCAGAGTGTAAAGGATATTTCCCAAGTTTTCAAAGGTGAAATTGAAACATTAGAAAGTGGGTTTTAAATTAAAAGATCAATTTCACTCAAGTATAATATCCTTTATGGCATCAAAAGAGAATTCATTTGTCTCCTCTATCATCGAGCAACCTCAATAAAACCACAGTTTTCAATTTTTCTAGGTGAAATTAGCAAAACAGGGGAGGTGTTGCGCCCCTACCAAAGGGAGGGCGCACCTATGTGTGGCGCTGCGCGCCTGCAAAAGAGAGGGCACACCTGCTTGTGGCAATGTGTGCTTGCCCATCTTCCTCAGCAATTGCCAGAAGGGCCTCCAAACTTCAAAAAATCACCCTCAATCTTTCAACAGTTGTTCCTCAATCCTCCAACAAGCAAGTAAGCTACGATTGCTCCATTCCTCTTCTCCATTAAGTCATTTTGTGTCATGTGAAGTTTGTTAAAATAAATTTGGTGTCTTTCTTCAAATTTAAACCCTATTATTCCTCAAATACCCAATTACAGTTCAATTCCAATACCTATCACTTTCATACCCTTCCCACATTGCAATATATCCTTTCCCAAATCCCTACATTAACATACCCTTTCCCTGTTAGCCTCTTCATTGGCCAGATTAAAGATACATTATGAATGGATCGACTCTTGGGAATGGTCATCCACAGTCAAAATATTGTCTCAGTTCTACAATCGAATACAATCACACATAGTGTAGTGAACAGTGAAAATATGATGGTACTCTCATGCAGTTGAATGAGGGAGTACACCAATGCAAAACTCCTACACCTGAAGGGGGGAGTTCAGGAATATTTTCCAGAGAAGTGTCTCTCCTTTCAGCTGACAAATGGGGGAAAATGTCAATTAAATTGACCATGGTTGTCAGACTGAAAGTCTCGACAAAATCTGCAAAAGCAGCCAGTGGGCATCAACAAATTTTACAAGCAAGCAAGGGCCGACAACAAAGAAGCTAAAGGAAAAGCCAAAGACAAAAAAAGAAAAGCAACAAAGTGAGTTGTTTTTGACATCATCAAAGTGGGCTTTGAACAAAATTTGATGTTGATTTGCAAAGGATAGATGGATCCTTTTGCAACTTGGCACTTGATGGAGTTGTCAAGCAACATTCAAATATGAATCAGACATACAACTGACTCATGGTCTCTTGAGATTGAAGATTTTTTCAGCATCAACTTGAGAACTTGGAAGATGGTTCCTCATTCTTATTTTGGATTTATCCTTGAAGGGGGGAATGTTAGCCTCTTTCATAAAGGCAATTATAAATCCAAAAATACATAAATTAAATAATGTAAAGTTAGGATAAATATATTTATTAAATTAGAATATTTAATAAATATTAGAGATACTTAGAAATAGTATTTTGTTAGTAAAAATAGGACTCTAGAATAGAGTTGTTTCTTAGGCTCTAAAATAGGAATAAAGTTAGTAGAATGGTTAGAAGGTCATTTATTGTAAATGGACACTTGTTAGTTATCCAAGTGATCCATAAATAAATTAAGTTAGAAAATAGAGCTTATAAATAGGTTAGTTTCCTAATTTCATCGTAGTGAGAGTTTACGTTTGTAAACTCCTGCAATTTGTTATGTAATATTTTTCCATGATCAATAAAGTTATGTGTCTAAGGACACTTCTGAATCTACATTCCCTAAGCCTTCGTTTCCTTAAAACCATAAGCCCTAGGTACATAATTTTCCTAGGCACCCAATTCCCTACACTTGTGATTAATTTCCTATTCCAAACCCCTCTATATCCCTACTCCTTCTCACATCCCTTAACTCATAAATTCCTACCCGCATTTCCCTCAATTGCCCTATCCCATTCCCTATTCCTAAAAACCACCTTCCACCATCATCACACCTCCCTAAGGTTTTGACACTAATGCATCATGGAAGAAGAAGAAAATAGACCATACAATGAGGGAGAAGAAATAGAGGAGAAGAGGCGACACAAAGGGGAAAGAATACTCAGATTAGAGCCAACAAATACCAAAGAACTCTTGGCATCTCATATGGCTGTGACATGTTTCAAACATGTTGGATGATTTGAGTTATGTGAGAAATTCAGAAGGTCTAACACCATGCTATGTTGACCAGACTTTTCATTTCTAATATCCATGACAACCAAGTTACTCTGGCTACTGTCACTTTCATTGTGTCAACTGCAATAATATTAGTTGCCACCGAGGTCCAAAATGTTGGGGAGAAATGGTTCGAACAAAAATACTTGGAGGAGCATTACTATGAGCCTTTCATTAAACCTAGGTACAAGAATGAGGGAAAGAGGATTTTTCCTTTCTCTCAAAATCCTAGAGAGATATGATCCCATGATGAAAATCATCATGAAATAATTTTATTGTGAAGGTAGGTTCTCTAGACTATATGCCTATCACATCCAGCTACTTATGCACTTCACAAGGGTCAAAATTCTCAACATACCCTACTACCTCTTCCGGAGCATTGATAAGATGGAATTTATTGTCCAGAAGAGAGAGTATGAACACTAGATGAACAGTATTTTCCATCACTCCCTCATCAAAATCATAGTTCTCCATCGCCTCAAACAATTGAACATTCTATTAAGTTCATTCATAGCTAATGACATATTCTCTGCTCCACCTATTCAACATGCCCAAGATGTAACTTCATCATTTCATCCTTCCAAATCCATTCCTCCATCTCAACCCACAATTCATGCATCATCATCAGAGCAATCTACTTCATCTATTTCACCACCATTATCTCCATCCCACATTAAGATTGGGTCACCTATTAGAGATGAGATCAATGAGCTTAAGTAGGCTAATGTGGCTGAGATAGAGCCATTGGAAAAAACATACCATAGGGGTCATAGGTAGGTGTTTTCTCCACAGATTGTGGAAGGGGCCCTACCTTCATCACCAAAAAAGAAGGTACAGAAGGGGAAATAAAATATGGTAGAGGAGGATGTACATGAGGCAGCCTTTCATGATAAGGATCACCTCCATGAGACAGAAGAAGATTTTGACCTTGTTGACCTAGATGAGCATGATGATGATGAGATCACTAGTATAGTCATCAAGGGGAAGGATGCCAATATTAGAGAGCTCCAAACTAATCTTGACAGGTCCAAATTTGTCATAAAATTCCTTGAGTAGGAGAACCAACAGTTGAAGACAAAGCATGTAATTAATGAGGTTAAATACATCACAACTCAAAGGGAGGCAGAAAAAGCCAAAGTTTTGTTAGAAGATACACTTGAAAAACATGGTTTGCTTGAAGAACAAGAAGAATACATACCAAGAGGCAGACCTAGAACTACAGGGCTGAAAAGAGCTTTAGCACTAGAAAGGCAAAAAGAGGTTGAGCTTGCTAATCAGCTCACTCTAAAAGAACAACTTGCAATGGTAATCAATGAAAACCAGGAGCCATGGCTTGACAGGGCTAATCAGCACCTAGAGAAGCTTTTGGAGAAGGCAAACAAAGATAATGATATACTGAGGAGGAAGATCAAGAACTATGCCCAAGGAGACAAAATTGCAATGGTCAAGCTCAAAAGAGCCAATGAAAAAATTGAGGCTTTGACCATGCAAAAAGAGAAAAGGAAGTTGGATATACTTGCAGAGGCTTCACTCCAAGCCTAGCCACATCATCGAAAATAATTTCACCAATTTTGAAAGTTTTTGGGTCATTTTTGCAAAGTTCTGTCTTTTTATTGTGTTTTTGGATAGTCATGTGATAGAGAAAGTGTCAAAAGCACAACGCCCTACAAATCAATGGCCGCAGAACCCACCTGGCCTAAGAGAGGCACGTGAGAAATATGCAAAGGCCGTGGAGAAGCAAGTTGATGTTCGAACGAAACTTGAATATTTAATGCAGCTGAACACCAAAACCAAATAGCACACCAACACCATTGAAGTTAGTGAGCGCCATCCCTTAACTTCGCTTGAAGGCCTTCGAGACTTCGCTGAATGATGCACTGTGCATAACAAAGCGGTAATTCTCTGCATAAGTTGATTGGTTTATAAATAATGCAGATTGGAGGAATAGAACCTTGTATTTGGAGGAATAAGTAGAATTTTTTTTTGGAGAACATTGTAATATTTTTTTTACTTGAAGAACATTGTAATATTTTGTAATTTTTGGAGTAATAAGGTGCATATTTTGTAAATTTGGAGTGATAAGGGAAAGTCATTGTTGTGATTCCAAGTACCATTTTTCTTTGAGAGAGATTGAGTCGGTGAATATCCAGATTTTGAAGACAAATTTCTTCCAAGGGTTGTGAGCTTGGCATATTCATTACTTGAAGGTGGAGAATTCTTATGTACTCAATACTTAATAAATATATCATTTTTTGGTGATTGTGTCCTAGATCCGCCCGAAATTGAATAAGGGGATCTTAGGTACACCATGTGTGTTTGTGATGTTGCATGTTTTTTATGGCTTCATGTTGTTGTTTTTGATTTGTGTCTAGTTGTGACACTCAATATTTTCATTTAATATTGCATACATAAAGTTCAATATCAGTAAGCACAACACATGTAACGAAATAGCTGCAAGATCAACACTACAACATATAATCAAAGATTGTCTACATCAGCATTCTACATCAACAATCAAATTCACTCAGTCAAGTTAATGCATTTCAAAGCAAAGTCTACATCAGCGTTCTTGCAAATCCATTTCAGAACTTGTAATCAAATTCATTGTTAATGAATTTTTAAGAGAACAAGTGAATCATTAAAATCATTGTAAGCTTTCTTGGGTGCATTATCGACAGTGTTCGACACCCTTCCTTTATGCAAAATCAAGTGAGTGCATGAGTTTTTAAATCAAACAAGCAACAAGTTCACATCTCCTGCAAGCGAGCGTGATTATTCATTCAAGCAATCTACGTCAAAACAGTACAAAGATCAAACCATCAAACGAGCCAGAGTAAAGTTCATCATAGCAACAAAAAAATCAACCAAACAAGTTCAAACAATCAAGCAAGTTGAGATCGACATCAAGCGAGCATGGCTATTCATTCAAGTGAGCATAAATTCATCAAGTAAGTCAAGTGAGCACTTAAACAAATGCAATCATCATCAAGCGAGCGTGAATTCCAGAGTTTAAGCGAGAAAATTCTACAATTCTAGCAAGTGTTCCAAGCAAGCGCAATAAGCAACAAATCAAGCGAGCATGCCATTCAAGCCACATTCAAGCGAGCCTGTCATTCAAGTGAAACAGTTCAAAGAACGACATCTACAACAAGAGAGCCTGATTTCAAGAGCGCAAGTTAAAATGGCGCAACATATTCAGTTGTTAAACATTCTTCACAGTTTGATCATCTCAAGCGATGAAGACATGGTGCACGTCAACAAAGAAAATCTTGCTGATCTTTCACGGCATCTACAACAAACACATGAAACTATTGAGTTTCTTCAACTTGAGTCACAACTTCAAAGGATTGAATTGCAAGAAAAGGGTGATACTTTCAAGTATTTGAACCATCCAGATGATAAGTCATTCATCCCAGCAGCTTCAAGTGTCGAAGTTGTTCCAGTTCCAATTTCTTCCAAGCCCATCATCAAGCCATGGGAAGAAATTTAAAATAACAAGAATCGATGCGGCTTAGGATATGTCACTGATGACACCAAGTTACATATCCCAGATTATTCCAAGCCAATTAAATTCTTCAGTGGAGGATTTCTTGCCCACCTCACCTCAGCAAGTTCTGAGAAAGTTGCAGACAACCAACAATGCATGCAACCCAAAATTGCAGACAAATAGAATTGCACGCAACCTGAAGTTGAAGTCCAACCTAAATGTTCTCATTGTAAAAGAATCGATCATATGGAAGATCAGTGTTTTGATCTCCATCCTTGTCGTCTTTGTGGCAAGCCAAATAATTCCTCAAACAAATGTCGCAACCAACAACAATCAGCTAGATTGAAGATACATTATGAATGGATCGACCCTTGGAAATGGTCATCCACAGTCAAAAGATTGTCTCAGTTCTACAATCGAATACAATCACACATAGTGCAGCCAACAATGAAAAGATGATGGTACTCTCATGCAGTTGAATGGGGGAGTACACCAGTGCAACACTCCTACACCTGAAGGGGGGAGTTCAGGAATATTTTCCAGAGAAGTGTCTCTCCTTTCAGCTGACAAAGGGGGGAAAATGTCAATGAAATTGACCGTGGTTGTCAGACTGAAAGTCTTGACAAAACCTACAAAAGCAGCCAGTGGGCATCAACAAATTTGCCAGTGGGCATCAACAAATTTTCCAGTGGGCAGTCGACAACAAAGAAGCAGTGAACAGTTTTCAGCACAGCAAAAGCAACAGTGAGTTGTTTTTTACATCATCAGCTAGTGGGATTTGAAAAAAATTTTGATGTTGATTTCATGCAAAGGATAGATGGGTCCTTTTGCAACTTGGCACTTGATGGAGTTGTCAAACAACATTCAGAGATGAATCGAACATACAACTGACTCATGGTCTCTTGAGATTGAAGATTTTTTCAGCATCAACTTGAGAACTTGGAAGATGGTTCCTCGTTCTTATTTTGGATTTATCCTTGAAGGGGGGAATGTTAGCCTCTTCATAAAGGCAATTATAAATCCAAAAATACATAAATTAAATAATGTAAAGTTAGGATAAATATATTTATTAAATTAGAATATTTAATAAATATTAGAGATACTTAGAAATAGTAATTTGTTAGTAAAAATAGGACTATAGAATAGAGTCGTTTCTTAGGCTCTAAAATAGGAATAAAGTTAGTAGAATGGTTAGAAGGTCATTTAATGTAAATGGACACTTGTTAGTTTTCTAAGTGATCCATAACTAAATTAAGTTAGAACATAGAGCTTATAAATAGGTTAGTTTCCTAATTTCATCGTACTGAGAGTTTACGTTTGTAAACTCCTGCAATTTGTTATGTAATGTTTTTCCATGATCAATAAAGTTCTGTTTCTGAGGACACTTCTGAATCTACATTCCCTAAGCCTTCGTTTCCTTAAAACCACAAGCCCTAGGTAAATAATTTTCTTAGGCACCCAATTCCATACACTTGTGATTAATTTCCTATTCCAAACCCCTCTACATCCATACTCCTTCTCACATCCCTTAACTCATAAATTCCTACCCCCATTTCCCTCAATTTCCCTATCCCATTCCCTATTCCTAAACACCACATTCCACCATCATCACACCTCCCTAGGGTTTTGACACTAAGGCATCATGGCAGAAGAAGAAAATAGACCATACAATGAGGGAGAAGAAATAGAGGAGAAGAGGCGACACAAAGGGGGAAGAATACTCAGATTAGAGCCAACAAATACCAAAGAACTCTTGGCATCTCCTATGGCTGTGACATGTTTCAAACATGTTGGATGATTTGAGTTATGTGAGAAATTCAGAAGGTCTAACACCATGCTATGTTGACCAAACTTTTCATTTCTAATATCCATGACAACCAAGTTACTCTAGCTAGTGTCACTTTCACTGTGTCAACTGCAATAATATCAGCTGCCACTGAGATCCAAAATGTTGGGGAGAAATGGTTCAAACAAAAAGACTTGGAGGAGCATTACTATGAGCCTTTCATTAAACCTAGGTACAAGAATGAGGGAAAGAGGAATTTTCTTTTCTCTTAACTCCTGGAGAGATATGAACCCATGATGAAAATCATCATGAAATACTTTTATTGTGAAGGTAGGTTCTCTAGACTGTATGCCTATCACATCCAACTACTTATGCACTTCACAAGGGTCAAAATTATCAACATACCCTACTACCTCTTCTGGAGCATTGATAAGATGGAATTTATTTTCCAGAAGAGAGAGTATGAACACCAGATGAAAAATATTTTCCATCACTCCCTCATCAAAATCATAGTCCTCCATCGCCTCAAACAATTGAACATTCCATTGAGTTCATTCATAGCTATTGACATATTCTCTGCTCCACCTATTCAACATGCCCAAGATGTAACTTCATCATTTCATCCTTCCAAATCCATTCCTCCATCTCAACCCACAATTCATGCATCATCATTAGATCAGTCTCCTTCATCTATTTCACCACCATTATCTCCATCCCACATTAAGATTGGGTTACCTATTAGAGATGAGATCAATGAGCCTAAGTAGGCTAATGTGGCTGAGATAGAGCCATTGGAAAAAGCATACCAGAGGGGTCATAGGCAAGTTTTTTCTCCACAGATTGTGGAAGAGGCCCTACCTTCTTCACCAAAAAAGAAGGTACAAAAGGGGAAATAAAATATGGTAGAGGAGGATGTACATGAGGCAGCCATTCATGATAAGGATCACCTCCATGAGACAGAAGAAGATTTTGACCTTATTGACCTAGATGAGCATGATGATGATGAGATCACTAGTATAGTCATCAAGGGGAAGGATGCCAATATTAGAGAGCTCCAAACTAATCTTGATAGGTCCAAATTTGTCATAAAATTCCTTGAGCAGGAGAACCAACAGTTGAAGACAAAGCATGTAATTGATGAGGTTAAATACATCACAACTCAAAGGGAGGCAGAAAAATCCAAGGTTTTGTTAGAAGAGACACTTGAAAAACATGGTTTTCTTGAAGAACAAGAAGAATACATACCAAGAGGTAGACCTAGAACTAGATTGCTGAAAAGAGCTCTAGCACTAGAAAGGAAAAAATAGGTTGAGCTTGCTAATCAGCTCACTCTGAATGAACAACTTGCAATGGCAATCAATGAAAATCGGGAGCCATGGCTTGATAGGGCTAATCAGCACCTAGAGAAGCTTTTGGAGAAGGCAAACAAAGATAATGACATACTAAGGAGGAAGATCAAGCACTATGCCCAAAGAGACAAAACTACAATGATCAAGCTCAAAAGAGCCAATGAAAAAATTGAGGCTTTGACCATGCAAAAAGAGAAAAGGAAGTTGGATATACTTGCAGAGGCTTCACTCCAAGCCTAGCCACATCATCTAAAATAATTTCACCAATTTTGAAAGTTTTTGGGTCATTTTTGCAAAGTTCTGTCTTTTTATTGTGTTTTTGGACAGTCATGTGACAGAGAAAGTGTCAAACGCGCAACGCCCTTGGCACTACACTCTTTTTTGAGCCATATTTTGACCAAAAATCCACCACCATTGGATGCAAAATGGTAAATACATCTAATAAACCACTTTTCCAGCCTTGATTTACAAAAATAGCAGGTCAAAATGTCAAAAAAAAAGCAAAAAATAATGGTTCTACCTAATTTTTGGCCTGGCGCTACGCATTGAGCAGCCTTGGGAGGATTGAGTTTTGACAAGGAGAATGAGCTTCATTTTGAAAACTGAAGGCATATCTAGAAAGTAGACTTGAAGGGATTTCCAAAATTCCATGTTGTAGCCAATTTGGACACCTACAACCCAGTCTAAAACAACCTGCAATATGGAGGGCAAGCTTGGAAAGGAGAGGGTGTGCCTAGCACAGGGATGGCACATTTGACAATTTACTGATATTTTTGAAATTTCACTGCAAATTTGACTTTTATCTTGAAAATGATGATTTCACCTATGTAATTTAGGATGGTAAATATAATTATGATATGGATAAGTTACCTAGGGGTAGATTCATAATGTAAATGTAATAATCAAAGTCAAATGAATTAGTTTCAATGTAATTAGGGAGGAGTCACTTGCACCTTCCTACACTCCAGCTTTCAATTCATATTTTTGTGGATCTCATTCTCAACTCAGGGATTCGGCCCTTGAGGATGAGAGAATGTAGTTTTGATGTCTATATCTTCCATTTATTCACTCTTAGAAAGGGTTGGAATCCATTGGATGCTTTTATATTGATCAAGGACTGTGTAATCAGTTTGGCCAGAAATTAATGAAGAATTACAGCTATTTCTTTGGCAAACCTATGGTATGAATGTTTGGCATTTTTTTTTTATATGTTCAATCTGTATGAACGTTTTGTAAGCTCACAAACCATTTCATGTCTATTATATAATGATTTTCAAGTTGATAGGAAGAATACATGTTTTTTCATGCTCTGTTTTGGGAAATTCTTCATAATTTGTCCATTTTCTTCAGTTTAGGAAGAATACATCTCATATGCTCTTCCTAACTCCTCATCAGTTTTAAACCATCTCACCAAATCACCTTTATATGTTAAGACTTCTACCTACCTTGCCCCATCGAATGGATTGCAATTCCATCTCATTTGCCTTGATCTAGTCCCCTTGACCTAATCCTTATCCAACAAACCCAATCAAAACAAATCAAACCCTTCTACATTTCATAGCTAGCCTAAAACCTTTTCATCCAGCCATCTTGGCTGCGATTTTTGTGGAGAGAGCCCGCTCTGACTTGGTAGGGCTATATACTAAGTTAAAATGTTGGTTTGTGGTTACCTCTGTTGGGATCTCTTCTTCAGTCTTAGAGATTTGGCAGAGTGAGAACACCTCTAACATTATCTTTTGAGGAATTCCTCCCTTTAACATGATTTTCTTTATAAGATAATTTAGTAGTGTAGTGACCAACTCTTCAATAAAAAAAACATTTGAAATGAATCTTACATCTTAACTTGTCATATGCTACTTGGAATTTCTTTACGAAATTCGCTTCTTCTTCGTCTGATATGTAACATTTTTCCTTAAGCTCCTCCTTTTCCTTTCATTTATAAGTAGCTTTGAATATTGCTTCTCTGATATTTTATGAACCCCTTTTCTCATTTCATAAGATGTTAAGGTCCCATGGAGATGTTCAATAATAAGGTTCTTCAAATCCTACATTTCATCAATGACAAAGACTCTTGAATCAAATTTTGGGGTTAGAGATATTAGAAAATTCTCAAAAAGCAATGAATCTTTTACTTCATCACTAAGATTTCTCATTGAGTCAACGATCTCATCTACCCCAAGAAAAAAATTTGCAATACTTTCATCATTATGCATTCTAAGAGTCTCATATTGTATTCTAAACATTTTAAGTTTAACACTCTTTACCTTAGTGTCACGCTTTTACAGTATTTAGTTGCATGACCTTTACAAATTTTGATTCTACCAAGCTTCCTAAGAGAGTGTTGACTACCTTTGAATTGGTCTCATATTTTTTGTTTCTTGCATCATCTGTGGGGATGGAGGATGGATATTGATAGAATCCTTCAATGATTTCCCAAACATCAACTACAAGTAATTGCAAATATGCTCTCATTTTTACTTTCCAGAAAACCAAGTTCGTTCAATTAAACAAGGGTGGATGGATAAAATACACTCCCTCTTGATTGCTCATCTTGATGAATCTCATTTCAAGTGATTAAGCTTCTTCTGAGGGACATGCTCTTATACCAATTCTTAGGAAAAACACTTGGGGGCGGGGGGTTGAATCAGTGTTTTATCCACTTCATTTTTTTTTCAATTTTTGATTTATGTATGCTATTGTTATAATGGAAACAAGCGTATGTATGTGACTGTGATTAATGCAACCCACGCATATCCAGACAACTAATTTATCATTAATTTAATCATATGTTCATATTTAATCAGTGCATCAATACTTCATTATTCATCAATTAGGTAGTAAACATGAGCGGTAAGAAGTAGATAGATCATCAACACACGACATATCAACACACATGAACACTAGGATTTTAGGTGGAAACCCAATGTGGGAGAAAACCACGATTGTCATCTTCTCTATCTTCTTCTTTTATTAAAAAAGGAGAAATTCTTATAATATTGTACTGGTGCAGACTCTAACCATTACGTAGGCATCCACCTGCAAAAGGATACAACCTTCCCTCATTTTCCAACACCTACTAGAAGGAAGTTAAAACCCCCTTGCAAAATATTTTTATCATCAACTCCTTATGGACCACTTTTCAGAATGTTTCAAACTGGACCCACCTGTCAAGAAATCATCAAAAAAACATGTAGGCCTCCTGGAGCCATATCAACCATAAACCCAAACAAAATGTAGTACTGAATATGAGACACAGTCACACTGTAAATCAACTGAAATTAAGAAGTATCAAGGCACTGAATGTAGAACCCAACCATAAACTATAAATATCAAATTGTGTACACGACTGCAATGAATAAAAGTGACATATATACACACTTCCTCTATATAATACATGTGTATAATTATTAGAATACTGAACACTGAAATTATTAATCACTGAATCATTCACAAACCATTTCACTAGCTTCAGATCATAGAATTGATCATAAATTTCTGAACCAATTACAAATCATATAATTTTGTGCCATCAACCTTGAACAATTCAACCAATTCGCTTCAATTATAATAAAGACATCATCGAAAGACAACAACAAGTAAACCAATCATCAAGTGTAGACATCAATCATCATATATATAAACATCTATTAGCAGATCAAACCCTGGTTTATATACATGATCACGATGAGGAATATTTGTGTATGTACGTGCTTACAATGTATAAAAACTGCATATAGATATGCACACAAAAATTATTTTGCACAATATATACACGACCTTTTAAAGGTGGATCTACGTATGTACGAAACTATGCCCAATCATATCTGCATATAGATTTGAAAAACTTTCGTTGCAAGCACAATTTCACTTTACACAACCTTGACTCTCAATGCTACAGACTTTTGAATAAATTGTTAAGATAAAAGCATCACAATTTCATCAATAATAAGCATTTGGAGCAATTAAGTCAACTAAGCATATATGTGAATATATTTCAGATATTTCATATATGAGTCTTCTTTCTCCCTGGTGCACACATGTTTCATATCAAATAATTCATAATTAACACAAAACTTGCACACCTAACACTTTGATCTCGATCTCCTTATATAACTTTAGAATTAGCCAATACCTTAGGCCAATCCCTTAGTAATTTCGTTGGTATTCTTTGATGGGATAAAATAATCGTTGTCACACTCATCACTATGGGCCAATAACATGGTAAATACCCCTCGTATTCAATTTACCATGGTGCATATTATGTACATGACTTTTCTTGACAGTACCCATGTATATACAAGACCTTTATGCATAGGATCTACGTATCTTTCCCAGAATTTATATTCAACATCCATTTGATCTGTAATTTCTATGATCATCAATTTTGTAGCATCTGTACCATCCTGCATAATCATATTGTTATCATAATGTTGACATCTTTATCCAGTAGGTTGCCATCAAGGACAACACATTAGCCATAATTCCAACACAAAAATATATATCCACTGCTCTAGTGGATCTTCAAAAAGTTATCAACAATCATGCTAAGGTATTTCTAGAAATGTCTGAGGGTCTTCCACCCATTTGATATCATGACCATGCTATTCATTTGCAACCTATAAGTGTAACACCTAACATTAGGCCTTATATATATCTACATGCACAAAGAGTGAGATTGAGTGTATGTTTTAAGAAATGTAAGAGGTGTGCATCATTCATCCTAGTTAGAGCGCTTTCTCTTCATCAATAATTATGGTTATAAAAAATGATGGTTTGTGTCGTACATGTCTAGACTACAAACATATCAACAAAATGACAATCAAAGATAAGTTTCCTATCTCTGTCATTGATCAATTTTTAGATGAATTACCAAAATTATTTTTCTTTACTAAGTTGGATCGTTGTTCTGGATATCAGAAAATAAAAATGAGGCATGAATAAATTCCCAAAATAACCTTTAGAACACATTAAGGTCATTATGAGCTTTTGGTTATGCCATTTCAACTTATAAATGCACCTTCAACATTTCAAAGGTTAACGAATTATATTTTCAAACGTTTCATTAGAAACTTTGTGGTAGTATTTTTTGATGACATACTAATTTACAAAAAATGTTGGGAAGAGAGTGTACAACATGTTGACAAGGTATTGCCACTATTAAAGGAGAAACAACTATATGCAAATCCTTCCAAGTGTGCCTTTGGGGTACAAGAAGTGGAATATTTGGGTCATATTGTATCACATTATGGTGTCAAGGTGGATCCTAAGAAAATCAAAGCTTTTGGGGAGTGACCAATCCCCAATACATTGAATAAACTCTTAGGATCCTTAGGACTGAAAGGATATTACTGCAAATTTGTCAAGAATGATGGTCAAATAACATCACTTCTCACAAAATTATTTAAGAAGGAATCATTTTCTTGGACTAAAGAAGCAACCAAAGTGTTTGAAGAACTCAAATAGGGTATGTGTACAAATCTCATATTGGGAACACTTGAATTCACAAAAATATTCATTGTGGAGTGTGATGACTCATGCCATGGCATTGGTGTAGTTTTGATGCAAGAAGGAAGGCCCTTTCCTTTGAAAGTAGTGAACTTAAAGAGAAAAAATTACTTAGAACCATCTATGAAAAATAAATTTTGGCAATAATACATGCACTTAAGAAATGATGTCCATACCTATTAGGAAGAAACTTCAAAATACAGATAGATCATGATAGTTTAAAGTAATTCTTGCAACAAATACTATCTTCAGAAGAGAAACATAAATGGGTCACAAATATCTTGGATTATGACTTTGAAATTATCTACAAAAATGGAAAACAAAATTTTGTGGTAGATTCACTCTCAAGGAAAGAGGAAGAAATGAATGGTTTACTCTGTGCTAATTCCATTCCAAAATCTGACTAGGTGGAAGAAGCAAGGTCGGAATGGAAACAATATGAGAAAATAAGGAATATCATTTAATAACTATAGGACCCTGATGTAGCATAAAATTTTACATGGAAAAATGATTTGTTATGTTATCTAGCTCGGTTATACTTATGTAAGAATTCTCAAACTCAAACAAAATGTCTTATTAAAATTACAAACTTATCTTATATGAGGACTTTTAGGGTTCTTGATGACATACAATAGGATCAATAATTTTATTTTTTCTTCAAAATGTCTTAAAGTAGAAATGTGAAATTTTTTGGTCGAATTCATGGTATGCCAATAAAATAAAGGAGACACTACTGAGACCCCAAGGCTCCTTCAACCATTAGCCATACCAAGCTAACATTGGGGAGGAATTTCAATGGATTTTATTATAGGTTTACCCAAATTTGAAGGAAAGAGTGTCATTATGGTAGTGCTAGATCAAATTACAAAATATTGCCACCTTTGTTCTCTTTCTCATCCTTTTAAAGAGAATAATATTGTAGAAACATTCATGGAAACTATCTAAAAGCTACAGGTAATACCAAATATTAGTGTAAGTGATGGAGATCCAATTTTCACTAGAATTTTTTGGACTGAATTATTTTCATGTTTTGGTACTCAACTGGCTAACAAATCATCTTATCATCTTCAATTTAATGGGAAAACCAAGATTGTGAATAATTTTTTAACCGGACACACAAAGGAAAAAAACACCCCCAACACTACATTAGGCTAACTAGGTTCAAGCTAGACAAACTATCAACACTCTAAACCCTATCTTGCGCCCATCCTCTCTCCTTAGACACTCCTCCAAAATATGGATACAAACTTAGCGATTCCTCCAATATATTTTGCATTAACTATTATTTATTTTAACTAAGTTCTCTTTGTTGAAATTTGGTTTTCGTTGACACCAACCCAAGCAACGTCAAAAGAAACCCCATGTTTGATGAAAAAAATGACAAGGAAAATCAAGCATTTTGGGGTCAAGTACACCTTCATTTTATGGTAATCTTCATTCGAATTCTAATTATAGGTGGCACGCCTCATAACTCCTCATGGTAGAGGAGATAAGCTAAGTCAAAATTGATTCCCCCTTATTAAGGTCAAATTCCCCAAAGTTAGATGATGTGGCAAGCTGCTTTTGGATTGGTTTAATTGTGATATATTTATTTCAAAATTAATGTTGGACCTAGTATATTCAAGCTTGCTTACAAATATGGTCAAAGGAATTTTATTTAAATTATTTTTGTGGCTCCTAATTAAAGTTGGCCTCTAAGAAGAAGTTAATTTTTGGCTCCAAAAATTTGAAATTCAATTTTGAATTTTCCCTCCATACTCAAGTTAGAATCATGAGGGATATTCCTTCTCTCTCTATAAATAGAGGCCTATTTATTTTCAAATGGGTGTGATCAAATGTTCTAATCCGTGCGCATAAGGAAAATATTTTTGTGGCCATCTTGAAGAGATTTCTGAGTAGTCTTCTCAACCATATTTTGGAGACTCTTGTGAGATTAAGGAATGACACCTTTTGGATGGAGAAAAAATTGTGATTTTTGAGGCCAAAATTATGATTCAATGGTGAGTCTGATCCAATAGTTGTGACATTTTTGGCCCTATGTAATAAAGAAAAATCTGAGCACAAATTGGCAAGTAGTGTGGCAAAAAATTGGAGGAATCTCTGTGCAAATGTTAAGGATCATTGCAGACTATCAAAGCAAATTTTTGCACCTAATCCGAGTTTGAGGTTAGTACATATCTCTTAGATACCATTTGATTGAATCAAATCAATGAGAAATTAAGGTGTGCATTAGAATTCCTAGGGTTTGAACTTTACTGGTATGGATAAACTTATTCAGACCTACAAGGAACATATATTGAAAATCCATTTGCATTATTTCAGTAGCCTCCATTTGCTTCAGAATTGTCGCTATTTTGTTCTGTTCAAAAATAAGGATTCAATGCTCTTATGGAAATCTTGATCAAATTGTATATATGGTGAATATCTGTAGCATATTATGACATGTGAATTGCATCCCTCTTGCATTATTTTATGAAGCTAATATCTAATTTATGTTTCGCTTCTGTGCTTGGTTTTCAATCATGTATAATTTGTTTGAGGGTTTTATCACCATGTCATTCCTCAACTATATTGAACTTCTTATGAGGGGCCAAATTTTACTTCTAACCTACATCCTGATATCTTCCTCACTTTTTGGGCCATTTTCCTTTAGTCTTCTATCTACCCTTCTCATCACGCTTGAACTTAGGCTTACTCTTGAGTGCTCATAACAATGCTTCAACTTCCTGATAGCCTCGTCCAATGGTTGAGGCTCATCAAACTCAATTTGGTCCTTGAATGATAATAGAAACTCGCTGATGAACCTTTGGAGATTTTATTTCTAATCCTTGAGATATGGCACATATCTCAATAGATCTGGAAATATGTTATGGTATATTATTCATTTTACATGGAATCCATCTTAAGCTCATAGAAATCCTTGGAATTTCCATCATAATATCTTTTAGATAAGTACTTATTTTTGAATTTTTGAATTATTTCCAAATTAGTTCCTCTTCCCTGATACATCTAACATGCTTGACATCTTCCCACCAAATATTTTCTTTTCCTTTGAGACTAAAGGTCGTTATCCAGGTCTTCATATTTTCGTAGTAATCATGAAGTCTGAATTTTTCCTCATTCCAAGCAACCACGCTTCTGCATCTTCTGATTTGGTCAAATCACCATAAAAAGTAGGAGGTTTAGCTTTCTTGAATTCATTTGGAAAATACCCCTTCTCACCCCTCCTATAATTATGCTGGTGGTGATGGTGATGAAGTCTCCCAGAAGAAAAGATATAATATTATCCATGTGTACTAGCCCTCCTCTCCAGTGTATCCAAGAGTCTGCCACTCTTTACTGTATCTTCCTTCTCCATCCTATACCTTTTATGAGACCTAATTCCATATGCACCATTAGTCTTTTCTTCTTGTCTATCTCACAACGAGTCCCCATATTTCCCTTATTTTGTAAATCTGGAAGACTTTGAAGGATAACTGCATTAACCTCAACTTGCTTTTCTTCAACTTTTGAAAGCCTTTCTTGGGCCACAATCAATCGCTCGTTATTTACTTTACAACTTATGATATTTTCCTTCATACTTCTCAATGTATCTTCTATATTAAGTCTCCCTCTCCTCTTTGTTTAATTGATTTCTCCCATCCCACTAATTCTTCTGGCCTATACGGAGAGTCATATGAACTGTACTCAAATATTCTTCTCTTCATTTCTTGGCCTTTTATTTCCTGCAAAATATCATTTTAGATAAAATAAAAGAGATGATCAAAATATTTACCTCAACTTAATATTGGTGAGGTTATTGTATCTGCAACGACCAATCTAGATTAGTGAAATGCATAATAATAATATCAAGAACATTTCAGTACATGCATGAATCAAGATAGTGGAACAAAATTAACACAACTGCCATGCATGCATGGTAAGCACATAGACATGTGTAATAACCATATTGACATGTGCATATATATTTTCACAATAATCTTAATTTACCATGAGGGCTAATGTTGTAAAAATCTCTCTGATACCACTCTGTAACATCCCACCTCACATTTAACCTCTTTTACAAGCTCACTGGGGTAAACATTAGATGAGAGTTACTATGCATGACCCAACCTCGAAGATTTAGTTCTAGAAATGGTGTCCATTTCCAACTTACTAAAACCATCCATAAGCACATGAACACATTGTTATCAACCTAACTTGACCCGAAATTCTTTCATTTCCTTAAATTTAACACAACTTTCTACTTCTGGCATTTTTTTTGGTCCTAAAATTCTGAGGCCATTTTGAGGGACAAAACGAACTTTTCAGGGAAAATTAAGAGATTGGAAAAGTTCCAAATTGTATTTTATATGTTATATTTTTTTCCTCCTCGTGGAGACCTTCGAAACGAGGTATTATGATAGTAAAACATAGATTATATGCCAAAGTTATGACTCCAGGTAGTTGGCAGTTTGAATTATTCAGTTATACAAACACTTTGATACTATGGTACTTGTAGGTCATGCATGAATAATTTGTTCATTGTCTCATTAGTTTCATTAGGGAATCATCAAGAAGGCTCACTTCCCTCTCAAGCTAGTTGCAACAAACGCTTATTAGCTCATGCATTCATAAAACTATTTAGTAGCTTGTCAAACCATGAACAATATCAATAACAAGAGCACATCATATAATAAGAAATATTCCATTCATGTAACTAGAATTTTAACTAGAATAAAACCATTACAAAAAAATCACAAAATCACACATTAAACCATAACATATGCTCATTTATCTTAATGAGAAATAACACATAAAACATTTGCATAGTTCCAAAATACTCTTGTTGGTTGTTGTGTCTTTGCTTGATTTCCGCCCTTGATTATTGTTTTCCAATATTCTCCTTACGCTCCCTTGCTCTTCCTTACCTTTCCTTTGCTTGATTTCTTGTGTCCAAGTTCTATCTCTCTTGTTGTAGTTGTTCTCTCTTATTTTCCTCCTAGTTAATGCTAGATTTTCAAAGAGTGCGTTAGAATGTTCTCTCTCCTCTTTTCTTTTCCTTTTTTCTTCAATTTCCTTTGCATGCACATTCTTATCTCTTTATCTTCCTTTTCTCTTATTTTCCTTTATTTCTTGAATTAATTTCCATTTATTTCCCTTTTCATTTTGCAATACCAATGCCATTTTCCATAGCCATAAATTAACCACAAGTGATGCCCAATGTATGTTTTCCCCTTCGTTCAACTTGGAATGCATGTCCCATGACCTTGGTTTGATTTTTTCTTTTGATAATTCCCATTGATTACATGGAAACTTAACAAGGGGTTATTACAACCCCCCCTCCCTTTGGGGAACACCATCCGCAATGTTCTATGACACTTCTAACCAACCAAAACTGTAAAAAACATGACACATACCACTTATGCAACTTGATAATCACAAAATGATGCAATATTTACAATGACACACACACACACACATATGCAAATAAATAAGGATACAATTCCCACATCTGATCAACCATCTCCCAGGTAAATTCATTGGTCCCAAAGTCCTTTCATTGCAATTTAATTTTTTCTATTTCTTGGTTCGAGAGCATGAGCTTCTTACGCTGTAGGATGCATTGAGGCTCTTAATACAGAAGTGTTCTCAGACACGTAGTTTTATTAATGTTGGAAAAGAAATTACATAACAAATTGCAAGAGTTTACAAACGTAAACTTCCACTAATTTTCAATTAGGAGACTAACCTATTTATAAGATATATGTCCTAACTTAATTTAGTTATGGACCACTTGAAAAAGCAACAAGTGTCCATTCACAATAAATGATCTTCTATCCAATCTACTAACTTTATTCCTATTTTAGAGCCTAAGATATGACTCTATTCTAGAGTCCTATCTTTGCTAACAATATTCTATTTCTAAGTGTCTCTAATATTTATTAAATATTCTAATTTAATAAATATTTTATCCTAACTTTACATTATTATATTTGGAGCATCTAACATTCCCCCCTATGACCCAAAGACACATTACAACATATAACAAGTTCATATATGAACTTAGTAAATTTTGTTCTGCCAAGAGGTTTGGTGAAGATATCAGAGGTCTGATCTTCTGAAGGACAATAAATTGGCTTGATGACATACTTTGCAATGATGATCTAATATAATGATACTTGGTGTCCACATGCTTTGTCTTTGAATGAAAAACTGGATTCTTGGCAAGCTTTATTACTGACTGGTTGTCGATGAATAATGAAGTAGCTTTTGCTGGAGGAATTCCCAAGTCCTGTAAAACTCTATGCAACCAAACAATCTCACATGCTGCTTCCCATGTTGAAATGTACTCCGCTTCTGCTGAAGAAGTGGCCACTGTAGCTTGCTTCTTGCAACTCCAGGAAACTGCAGCTGACCCCATGTTCATTAAATAACCTGAGGTTGATGCCCTATCATCAATACTTCCAGCAAAGTCGGCATCTAAAAATCCACCAAGTACAAAATTTTTAGTCTTTTTGTAAAGAAGACCAAAATATTTTGTTCCTTGGATATAACGAAGAACTCTTTTAGCTGCATTCCAGTGGCTGTCTCGTGGTTCCTGCATAAAGCGGGAAAGAATATTGACGGCATAAGAAAGATCTAGTCGAGTAGTTGTCAGATAAATCAGGCTACCAATCAACTGTCGATAAGCAGTGCTATCCACCATTTCCCCCCCTTCAAATTTGAAAGTTTCAAGTTTTTTTTCATAAGGGTAAGAACAAGCTTGCAATCGTGCATTCCAAATCGCTGAAGAATTTCTGCTGCATACTTACTCTAAGAAATGAAGATATGCTGTGGACGTTGGAATTCTTCAACTCCAAGATAGTAGTGAAATAATCCCAAATCTGTCATCTTAAAGCCTGCATGTAAATCCTTTTTCACTTGTGCAATGTGATTATCATTGTTTCCAGTGATAATCAAATCATCTACATACATAACCAGAATCACCATATTTGTACCTTGTTGGCGTACATACAAGGTATCATCAGATTCATTTCGTTGAAAACCAACTTTCCGAAGGTACTCATCCATTTTGGCATACCAAGCTCGGGGAGCTTGTTTTAACCCATATAAGGCCTTTACCAATTTGCAGAATTTATGTTGTTGTCCTTGAATTTCAAAACCTGGTGGTGTGTCATGTACATTTCTTCCTGTAAATCAGCGTTGATGAAAGCACTTTTTACATCCATTTGATGAACTTTCCATCCCTGTTGAGCTGCTAAGACAAGTGTGAGTCGTATGGTGTTGTAGAAATTTCTGTTTCCCACCCCGGTTTTCAGTTTTCACCTTATTACTCCAAAATAGTTAAATGCCCTTTCCCATATCCATACATTTAACAAACTGGAAAATAAATTTTGCTGAAAACACAAATTCTGGAAATTTTTCAGAATGCTGGAAAATACAGAAATAAAAATCAGCAGATGCAACCAGCCATTCAACACATGTAAACACAGTGATTTTTGGTCAAGGTGACCCTGGAAAAACCCCCTACAACTCTTGGGGAAAACTAGTTCGAAAGCTCCTTCTTATTTCTGGAAAATGCTTTTTACAGTGACAGAAATATTCAGCAAAAAAATCAGCAAACAGACTTTTACAACTTATCTCGTTTTCCGTGCTTAACCACTGCCTCGGAAAATGTGCAAACAGCAAAAACAAAACAGCAATAAATTCTGTACATCCTCCTCGATTTCCGTGCCAACTTTCAGCCTTAAATGCTGCTGTACGGCCTGCCTAGAAAAGTGTGCAAGCTGCTAGAAAATCTGCTATACTGTTTTCTCGATTTCTGTACAGAAAAACAGCTGTACGATTGTACAAATTTCTGCCTAGAAATGCGTGCCAAGGTACAGCCACTCGCTGTACGACCTCCCTTAAATTTTGCTCCTCAATTTCTGTGCAAACCTGCTGTACGACCTCTTTTCTAAAAAATCGTGCCTAAAAATCTGCCTCACTGTGTGCTAACTCAGTTGTACGGTCTTGCTGAAAATGTCTTGCTGAAATGCTGCCTTGGAATGTGTGTCAAGCTGTTGCCTCCTTCTCCTCACTGCCCATAAATCTCCCTTGCTCTCTTGCTCTCCTTCTCTCAATCTGCTCATGAAAGAATGAATGACCTTTTCCCTCCTTTTTCTCCTTTAACCTAACCCTAAGTGACTTTTGGGGAATCCCTAAATCCAATGGCTGAAATAGATTGAGATCTAGGGCTGAGATTAAATGCTCATTTAAATCTCACTTTCTATTTTTTAATTCACCCCACTTTAATAAAGACCCACTTAGTCATTTATTTCCAAAGTCATTTTTCCTTTCTAATTTTACATTGACTTTATTAAAGTCACTTTAAAATTAAACTTTAGTAACTTTATCACTTAAAGTCACTTTTAAATTAGATTTGACTTTATAAAAATTATAAAGTCACTTTAGGAGAAAAATTAAATCAGACACTTTTCCCTAGGCCAAAGATCAAAGCCTTAGGGAACCACCTGTCCTCCGGTACCAAATTTCAACACTCCCTCTTACCGAAGAAGGTGTTCCTCACCACACCCATCTTGTCTCTGAAGTAGACATGCTTGCCCCGTGGTAAGGCTTTGGTAAGAATATCTGCAACTTGCTCATCAGTGGGAATATACTCAAGCTTCACAGCTCCTTTCTGAACATAGTCTCTGATGAAGTGATATTTGATCCCGATATGCTTTGACCTATCATGAAATACTGGATTCTCCGTGAGTTTAATGCAACTCTGATTATCACAGTAAATCACTGAAGGTCTCAACGGCTGACCAAATAAACCAAACAACATCTTGCGAAGCCAGATGGCCTCACAACTAGCTAGACTGGCTGCCATATACTCTGCTTCCGCTGAACTCAATGCTACTGACTGCTGCTTTCGGTTGAACCATGACACTACTGCCGAACCCAACCCAAAATAGCACCCTGAAGTGCTCTTCCTATCAGAAGCACAACCTGCCCAATCAGAATCAATGTAACTTGCCAATCTCACTCCATCCCCCTGCCTGTAGTCCAGACCATAATCCACTGTCCCCTGCAAGTACCGCAAAATGTGTTTTGCAGCCACCCAGTGAACCTTCCTAGGCTCACACATAAACTGACTCATCGTGTTGACTGCAAAACAAATATCTGGTCTAGTGTTGACCAAATACATCAAGGAACCAATCAGCTGTCTGTACAATGTGGGATTCACCAACTCGGAATCCGAAGCATGAAGCTTCTTCCAGTTGGTGATCATCGGTGTCGACATGGGTCTACAATCCTCCATGTGGAATCTGCCAAGGATATCCACAATGTACTTCCCCTGCCCCAGGAAGAAATGCCCCTCCTCCTGCCACACCTCCAAACCCAAAAAGTAATGCATCAAGCTGATGTCCTTCATCTCAAACTCCGCCGCAAGATCTCTCTTGCAGTGCTCTATGAGTCTCTCTGCACCCGTAATGACCAAGTCATCCACATACAGCACCAGAATGAGAGGCTCCTCACCTATGACAATATAGTAAAGGTTAGGATCTGCCTCACTCTTTGTGAAACCCAGCTTACGCAGGTATGTATCTATTCCAGAGGTACACCTCTCACGGAAGCTTGCTTGAGGATATAGAACCTTCTTGATCTGCCCTGCAACAGGACTCCTTCCCGACACACCTCAAAGCCACGTGGTGCTCCAATGTACACCTCCTCACAGCAACCAGAAGCCATTGAAATGCGGTCCTTCGCATCCATACATTGGATCTTCCAACCCATCTACTGTATCGATATAATGGAGGCGGATCGGAAACCTATCGAGCCACGGGACGAAGGTCTCCTCATAATACTCCCTCTACCAGGAGAACCCTCTAGCCACAAACCTCGCTTTGAATTTCTCAATGCTGCCACCTGCAGCATGCTTTACCTTGTAAAGCCATTTGGAAGTAACCACGGATTTGCCCTCAGGCCTCGGCACACCTCCCAAACATCATTCTTCATGATAGAGAATACTCCTTCTGCATGGCCTCTCTTCAGACTTGCTGGCTAGCTGCCTCCTCATAGCTAGAAGGCTTAGAGTCAAGGATGCTGGTAGCCATTGCCATATAGCTACAAAACCTCTCAGGTGGTCTGCTCTCTCTGACCAGCCTCTTAGGCTCAGCAACAGATGTGGCATCTCTCAAGGTGTCCTGAAGCCACTTGGGCTTCCTCTTCCCTGAGCACACTTCTCCCGCTGGAGAATAAAACTCCTCCTCCTCAACATCAGGAGCTTGAACTCCTGACTGTCTGTCTGCTGTCCTCCTGCCTGCACCTGAACCTGTAGATGCTGAGGTACCGTGTGAACTGTCCATCAGTGGACTCCCCAGTGAACTGCTCTGTGGACTGCTCTGCATGCTGCCCGTAGCACCACCTCTCTAACTCGGTGAGCCACTCCCCACTGACGGACCTGACATCGTCATAGATGTACCTCTGGATCCTCCTGATCCCTGCCCACTGGATCCCTGTGACTGACTCAACTGCTGCTGAGGGTCTGGCTGATCTAGATACTCTAACTCCCGTGACCTCCTAAAGGCCCTGTCCTCCTCGAACTTCACATCCCGCCTGACAACAACTTTCCTCTGTGCAGGAATGTAAATCCGAAAGGCCTTGGAGGTCTCACTGTAGCCCACAAAGATACCCTTCTCTGCGGTGGGCTCTAATTTGGTCCTCTTCTCCTTGGGTATGTAGGAGTATGTAATGCACCCAAAGATACGAAGATGACCCATATCAGGCTTCTTCCCAGAAAAAGCCTCCTCCGGAGTCATGTGCCCCAAGGCACGATGCGGACTCCTGTTCTGCAAGTAAACAGCTGTGTTGCAGGCCTCTGCCCACAAAAACAATGGCAACCCCCGATCATGTAACATGGCTTTGGCAGCCCCTCCGATGGATCTGTTCTTCCTCTCCGCAACCCCGTTCTGCTGGGGGTTGTAAGGAACAGTGAGCTCCCTCCTAATGCCTGCCTCAGCACAATAGTCAACAAACTCTCCAAGGGTGTACTCTCCCCCATTGTCCGACCTCAGGGACTTGATCTTCCGACCTGTCTGTGTCTCCACAAGAGCTCTGAACTCCTGAAACCGCTTGAAGACCTCACTCTTGGTCTTCGAGAAATAAATCCAGGTCCTCCTGGAGTGATCATCAATGAATAACACATAGTACTCATATCCACTCAAGGAAACATGAGACATCCGACCGCTCACATCGGAATGAATCAAATCAAGTAGCCCAGTCGCTCTGCTGTCACTGCTGGGAAAAGGGGATTTGGCAAACTTGCCCATCGCACATCCTCTGCAAGTATCAAAGTGATCAGTACTGAAATCTGGCACACCTGTAGTGATCTCCCGCAAAGTCCTCAAGGCTCCATGATACATGTGCCCCATTCTGCGGTGCCAAATCTCACACAGCTCAGAACTGCTAGCTCTGCTGTCGGTACTACTGCTCAATGCCAAAAGGGGCTGAAATGCAAACTTGTACACCTTTGCATGGCGTACACCTATCACTCCAGCTGAATCAGCTGGAGTGCCCCTAGGATACATTAGCACCTATCTTCCCCTGAACAGTATCTCATATCCTCTATCCTCCAAAGCTGAGATGGATATGAGTTTCTTCCTCATCCCTGGCACATAAAGAACATCTGACACTTTCAAGGGAGGTTTAGACTCCCTCTGAAATGTCAATGTTCCCACACCGACTGCTCTAACAACTCTGTCATCACCGAGTACTACCTCTATATCAGTGCCACTCTTTGAAAGCTCTGAGAAGTACTCACGGACTCTTGTCATGTGACGTGAAGCCCCACTGTCCACATACCAGATACCCGAAGATGCTCCGCTAATCGAGGGAAATGCATGCTCCCTCTGAACCTCTATGGCAGATAATCTCGCACTAGAGGACTCACACGCAGTGAACCCAAACTCCCGGTCAAAACGATCTGCAAAGTCCTCAACCTCTGCTGAAGCTGCCATGCTCTGGTTCTTCCCCTTCTTCTTCTTCTTCTCCGGACACACAACTGCATAGTGTCCCATCTTCTGACAATTCCAACACTTCACTTTGGAATAGTCCTTCTGTGAGTTATCCTGTTTACCTTTACCTTTGCCTTTGCCCCCACCATTGCTTGTGGAAGCCTGCTTCTTCCCTTTGCCTTTCTTACGTCCTGCCAACAGTGCTACATCCTCATCCTGCTCAACTGGCTTGGCTGCCCCAAGCTGACCTTTCCTGATCTCTGTCTGAATGCAGTCATCCCAAAACCTCTCCCATGTGGGAAGGGTCTCACGTGCACAAACCCCATCAGCAAAGTTCATCCATGAACGGGGGAGGCCATTCACTGCAATCCGCACCAACTCAGTGGGTGGAATGGCCTCTCCAATCGCTGGCAACTCATCTCTCACATTAGTAATCTTTGTGAGATATCCAGCTGCACTATCATTACCCATCTTAATGGTCTTCAGCTTCTCCTTCAGGACCATTTTCCGGTTCTCATTGGTACTCTGGTAGAGATTGGACAATGCTGTCCACATCTCATGAACATTTCTCTTTCCTCTCACATGAGGAATGCAATGGTCTTTGATTCCGTCTAGAATCAGCCTCTTACCCTTGTTTTTCTTTTTATTATATGCTGCCAACTGAGTAGCATCAGTAGGCACATTCACAGGGTTCTGTGTGGTATGTACCATAATGTCCCAGACTTCTGCCTCCTCAAAGATACTCTGCATTCTCTCCTTCCAAATGTTGTAATTGGAATGCCCATCCAACCTATCCTCCACCCTCAGTCCCAAAGACATCCTGCTGTCCTAAAACTGAAAAAATAGCACTGCTGTAGTAAAGATAAAACTATTGTTTGTGAAAAATCAGCTTGCTGGAATTTTCTGAGTGAAAAATCAGCAGGCTGTAATTTTCCTCCTTGCTGTCCCAAACTGCCCTTCAGCACTCAAGCTCTGATACCATGTAGAAATTTATAGTTTCCCACCCCGGTTTTCATTTTTCACCTTATTACTCCAAAATAGTTAAATGCCCTTTCCCATATCCATACATTTAACAAACTGGAAAATAAATTTTGCTGAAAACACAAATTCTGGAAAAATTACAGAATGCTGAAAATACAGAAATAAAAATCAGCAGATGCAACCAGCCATTCAACACATGTAAACACAGTGATTTTTGGTCAAGGTGACCCTGGAAAAACCCCCTACAACTCTTGGGGAAAACCAGTTCGAAAGCTCCTTCTTATTTCTAGAAAATGCTTTTTACAGTGAGAGAAATATTCAGCAAAAAAATCAGCAAACAGACTTTTACAACTTATCTCGTTTTCCGTGCTTAACCACCGCCTCGGAAAATGTGCAAACAGCAAAAACAGAACAACAATAAATGCTGTACGTCCTCCTCGATTTTCGTGCCAACTTTCAGCCTTAAATGCTGCTGTACGGCCTGCCTAGAAAAGCGTGCAAGCTGCCAGAAAATCTGCTGTACTGTTTTCTCGATTTCTGTGCAGAAAAACAGCTGTACGGCTGTACAAATTTCTGCCTAGAAATGCGTGCCAAGGTACAGCCACTTGCTGTACGGCCTCCCTTAAATTCTGCTCCTTGATTTCTGTGCAAACCTGCTGTACGACCTTGCTGTACGACCTCTTTTCTAGAAAATCGTGCCTAAAAATTTGCCTCACTGTGTGCTAACTCAGCTGTACGGTCTTGCTGAAAATGTCTTGCTGAAATGCTGCCTTGGAATGTGTGCCAAGCTGCTGCCTCCTTCTCCTCACTGCCCAGAGATCTCCCTTGCTCTCTTTCTCTCCTTCTCTCAATCTGCTCATGAAAGAATGAATGACCTTTTCCTCCTTTTCCTCCTTTAACCTAACCCTAAGTGAATTTTGGGGAATCCCTAAATCCAATGGCTGAGATAGATTGAGATCTAGGGCTGAGATTAAATGCTCATTTAAATCTCACTTTCTATTTTTTAATTCACCCCACTTTAATAAATACCCACTTAGTCATTTATTTCCAAAGTCACTTTTCCTTTCTAATTTTACATTGACTTTATTAAAGTCACTTTAAAATTAGACTTTAGTAACTTTCTCACATAAAGTCACTTTTAAATTAGATTTGACTTTATAAAATTATAAAGTCACTTTAGGAGAAAAATTAAATTCTTTTGGACACTTTTCCCTAGGCCAAAGATCAAAGCCTTAGGGAACCACCTGTCCTCCGGTACCAAATTTCAACAGGTGTTGCATTTAGTTGTAGGAGCAAACGTTTCCTCATAATCTATCCCTTCCTGCTGCGAAAAACCCTTAGCAACAAGTCTTTCTTTATACTTGTCAATATCACCATTTTGCTTGTACTTAATTCAGTAAACCCATTTGCATCCGATGGGTTTAACATTCTGAGGACAATCAATAGGTTTCCAAGTGTTATTGTTTTGAACTACCTGATATTCATCAACCATAGAATGTTGCCATTCTTTATGTTTTATTGCCTCTTGATAAGTAGAAGGTTCAGTAAAATAATTTTCTATCAAGGAAAAATTTCCTTCGTTTCTTTGTGATCCCTTTGTTCCTGTTTTATTCTGTTCATTAGGCCTTACATCTTTCAAAAGTTGAACTGCCCATTTTGGCAATTGATGTTCACTGGTTTGAGATTGTGAAAAATCACCATCATTGAAAAGAGGGTTGATGTAAACTGATGTTTGTTGATCAACCACAGGTTCCAGGGGCGGAGAGTCATTATCAGAAGAACTGCTGCTGCTAGGAGAGTTGGATGAACTGCTAGAAGACCCAGATGGCGCTGGTGAAGAAGACGGACTGGATGAATCATTTTCAGATGAAGGAAACTCAAGTTCATACCAATTTTGTGAATTTGGTTGACTTTGTAAATTTCGGTTTCTTTTATCACTTTTTGTTTCTAAATTTTGAAGAAGACTTTCAACTTCTTCAACACTCTTACTCTCATTTTCATCAAAAATCACATCTCTGCTTACAATAAATTTCCCATTCGACAAAATTCGGTACCCTTTCTTCTCATCAGAATACCCAATCATTGTGCACTTCAAGTTTCATGCATCAAGCTTAGTTCTTCTTTCCTTCAGAACTAAGGCATAACATACTGATCCAAAAACTCTGAGATGTTTAACCCGAGGTTTGAAGCCAAACCATGCTTCATAAGGTGTGATTCCGTCTAAATAAGCAGTGGGAGATCTGTTCCTTAAGTAGACAACGGTATGAATTGCTTCGACCGAATATAAAGGACTTAACTTTTTGAAAGTTAACATAGATCGCGCCATTCCTAAGAAGGTATGATTCATTCTTTTTACTATTCCATTTTGCCGCAGAGTGTAGAAATTGGTAAGATGTCATTTTATGCCATTATCCATGAAATACATTTTGAATTCATTTGAAGTGAATTCTCCGCCATTTTCAGTTCTAAGAGTGTCAATCTTCTCCTTTACTTCATTTTCAATAAGGTGACGAAAAGTTTTGAACTTTTCAAATGCTTCTGACTTTTGCTTCAAAAAATATTCCCAAGTCATCCTGCTAAAATCATCAACAAAGAGTAAGAAATATCTGCATCCTCTGAGCAAAGTTGGTAAGGGTCCACAAATATCACTGTGAACCAACTGCAAATGCCTGTTTGCGCACCATGAAATTGTAGGAAAAGTCTCTCAATGTTGTTTTCCAAAAATTAAAGATTCACATTTTGCATTTCCCCTTTTGAAGGTTGGAAGTCCCTTAACCATTCCCTGTTTTTGTAACTGAGAGAGACTGTCAAAGTTGATATGGCCATATATTACATGCCACAATTTGATCGGTGAAATGTCTGTACTTGCTACCCCTGCAAAGTCATAATTTCTTGGAATAACTGTCCCTTTCATCCTTAACAGTTTTCCATCTTCATAACCTATCATTACTGTTTTCATGTTTTGTTTGATTGAGTTAATTTTAACTAAGCCATCTTCCATAATTACCATATGTCTTGCTTGTCAAATCATGACTAAAGATAACAAATTTTGCTTAAATTTTGGGACATACCATACATTTGAAATTATTCCTTCTCCAATGCCAGGTAAAAAAATAATTTAACTACACCTATGCCTGAAGGAGTATGTTTTGTTTTATCAGCAAGATAGATTGAATTTAGATGGCATTCTTTGAAACTCCAAAAGAAGTCACGTTGAAAAGTCATGTGTTGAGTTGCGCTTGTATCCATAATCCATGCATCTTCATAATCACTTTTAAGAAAGCTTGAAACCTGTAAAGCTGTTGATTCTGTGTTGGTGAAGACATATTCAGAACCATCAGGATCATCTTCATCATTTGCAAACTGTGCAGAGTTTGGATGAAACTTGGGAATTTTCTCAATAGATGTTCTACAATCTTTTGCATAATGGCCAACTTTGTTACATCTCCTGCAAAAAATTTGACTGAAATCTCTGCCTCTTCCTTGATACTGTCCTCGGCCTCTGTTTTGAGTTTGTCCTCTGCCTGGACTTTGTCCTTTGCCTTGATTATATCCTCTACTTTGATTGTTGCCTCTTCCTTGAAAATTGCTCTCGCCTGAATTGTAGCCTTTGTTGAAATTGTTTCCTCTGCCTTGACTGTGACCACGACCTTGCGCTGCTTGATTTTGATTGAAATTTCCTCTTCCTCGGTTTCTTGAACTATCAGATAAGGAGTTACTTGAGCTGGCTTCGGTGAAGAAGACATCTTCTCCAATCTGTTTCTTCTTCCCAAAATTTTTATCATGTTGGGCTAACATGTCACTTAATTCATAAAAATTTATCTTCTCTAACTTTCCGGTGACTTGCAAAGTTTCCAAAAAATGTGTATATGATGATGGCAATCTAGCAATTAAAATCGTAGTCAAGAAACTTTCATCGGCAGCTTGAAAAACAACATTTATTATTTCTTGCTTGATGTTTTTAAGCCGTGAAATATACTCAAGGACATCACCACCTTCAGTTAATTTCCGTTGAAGCAATTTTAATTGAAGATCAACCTTCTTTGATTCAGGTTGTGTATCAAAGAGATATTTGAATGTATTTAAAGCAATCATTGCATCTGAGGAATTTTGAATATGTATGTACATTTCATTATTAATTGAAGCTTTTATAAGAGCTAATGCCTTGGCATTTTTTACTTCCCATTTTGCAAGTGAAGCTGCATTTGTTGGTTTATTTGGCTTAATGTTTCCATCGCATATTTCGTGCCACAATTCATTATATATGAGAGTGCTTTCAATTAGACGTTTCCATGTCTTATAAGATTTCACCCCTTCTAGTTTGTCAGATTCAGAGAACAGATTAATTAACTTCGACATTGTAGAGTTGACGCAGTGCACCAAAAGAATCAAGCACAACAAATGAGCAACTCATAACACGAAACACGCCACGCAAAAAACGATCTATAGGGGCTTGGCCTTGATCCTCGTATAATCGTTCAAAAAAGGAGAAAAATGACTAAGCTTTGCACTTGGCTCTAGTCAATTTCTCGTTGAGTGTTTACAATGAAATCTTTGCAAAATTTGACCTCTTGACAATGTTCGTACAAATTTCTTTAGAAAAAAAATCTACCTCCCCTCAAAGTAAAAGGTACTTTGGGTTACAAGTAATAACCCTTATTTATCCAAAATAAAAATTCTACTTATTCCTCCAAAAACAAAGTTCTACTTCACCTTATTTCGCCCAAAAAAAAAAATTTGTCTTCCTTATAATTCCAAAGTTTTCAAAATATTACAATTCTCTCAATTTTTTTTTTACAAAATATTACATGAAATATATCCCTTATCGCTCCAAAAGTTTTCTTGTTTTAGCCCTAGAAAATAAGTTTCAAGATTGGAAGGGCTGTTGGCTTTCTTCTACTATCAATATGGACATGGAGCGAGGATTAACTTAATGCAAAGCGACTGTCATTAGAATTGATCTGAAGGATTCTCTTTCCCTTCATTATGTAACCATGCCTTTTTCCTCTAAACGATTATATTGTTTCTCATGACAATCAACGTGCCAAGGGAGGATTATATTTCCTATCTGAAACATCAATCTGAGTTTCTATTGACTACTCGGCACTGGGCCACTAGCGGGTAGAGTAGGTGTTGGGCCAGCAGGAGCGTTGGCGGTCAAAGGTGAAAATTTCATGAAATCATTGATCACAAATTACTCGCAGAGCCTGAAGGAAATTCTGTAGACCACTGACTTTAACGATTACTATGAATTTGCTTGTGAATTCCTGCAACAAAAATCATACATGATGTTGAATTCTCCAATTCACAGGTTTTCAGGTTACCAATTGATGGCTATTAGTGATAAAATTTGCGATTTTCAGATCAAGGATGGTTGTATGCAGCGTGGAGAGCAGCGGCAAGAGGAAGGCGCAATGTAGACAATTGACATTCAATGGAGTCCTCTGCAACAGAGCCTGCGTCGAAAAAATGCGAAGAAAAATACCATTTCTCTTGCCAGTTCACGGCAAATCTAATTGCAATGAATCATGCAGATTTTATTATCACTATCACATATCACGAGATTGCTGGAAGTAAGGATACTGTTGGATGAAGTGACCGCGGAGCTAAGAAGTCAACCCAAAAAAAAAAAAAAAAACTGCAGAAAAATCGAATAGCAATATGGAAGAATGATAGAAGAGGGTATCATGAGAGAGTGGTGGACCATTAAAATAACCCACGCAACGTGGGATCCTTCGACAAGAATGAACCCAACGTTGGTACCTGCTTGGTGGGAGCTCCGACTTGTGGTGATGTTATGAAATTTCAGATCAAAGTGGATGAAGAAACCGTCCAAGTCACAGATGCATGCTACAAGACCTTCGGCTGTGGTTCTGCGATTGCCTCCTCTTCCGTGGCAAGTGAATGGATAAAGGGCAGAGAAATTGAACATGTGGCGGGCAGAAACGGAAGTACTCTGGGGCTGGAGTACTTTTTTATCAGTAAAAAAAAATCAGGGAACCGCAAATTTTTCAAAGGCTAAATTCGCATGGACTGCGACCAAATAGAGTTGTGTCAAGGTGGGCTTAATAGAAACAATGGCTCTAATAGAAGCAGTGCAGGATAAAAAATGAATCTTAACAGGATGAGATTCAGATTTGAAAATCCAGAAATAAATCATAATTAAATTTCTTTTCCCTTAAAAAAATGAATAGATTGCATGCCAATTCATCCTTTAGCAGAATTTTTCCAAAAGTCTGCAAAACTGAAATCTCCAGCTTCACGTCATCTGCATTACTGGTGGCTCTGATACCACATTAATACAGAAGTTTCCTTAGACACATAATTTTATTAGTATTGGAAAAGAAAGTACATAACAAATTGCAAGAGTTTACCAACTTAAACTTCCACTAATTTGCAATTAGGAGACTAACCTATTTATAAGCTATATGTCCTAACTTAATTTAGTTATGGACCACTTGAAAAAACAACGTGTCCATTTACAATAAATGATCTTCTATCCAATCTACTAACTTTATTCCTATTTTAGAGCCTAAGATACGACTCTATTCTAGAGTCCTATCTTTGCTAGCAATATTCTATTTCTAAGTGTCTCTAATATTATTAAATATTCTAATTTAACAAATATTTTATCCTAACTTTACGTTATTATATTTGGATCATCTAATAGCTCTAGAGAGAAATATCCTTCTGGTTCCACTTTGAATACAAACCAATCAATCACATGTTCAACATCCTGTATATATCTTTTAAGCAACGAAATATGAGAAACATCATGGATTTTCACTGTTGGTGGCAAGTCATGTCTCTACACCACTGGTCCAATCCTCTTAAGGATCTCAAAAGGCCTGCAATACCGAGGTTCCAACTTGGCACATGACCCAATATTAAAGGAGATCTTCTTGGGATTGATGTGCAAGTACACATTCTCTCAACCTAAAACTCCTTGAATGCCCTATGTTTATCTGCATAGCTCTTATTCCTATCATGCACTGACTTCAAATTATTTTTAATAACTTGCATCTCTTGATCTATCTCTAAAAATATCTGGTCCAATCAACACCCTGCTCACTTGATCACTCCAACTGATAGGAGTATACAACTCCTCCCATAGAGACCCTCAAATGGAAATATCTTCAAGGATTCATGATACCCATTAGTATGAGAAAACTCCATTATTGGAAGATACTCCTTCCACTTCCTTTGATGATGCATGACATACATCCTCAACATATCCTCAAGGATCCTATTGATCTTCTTTGTCTGCCCATCTGTCCATGGATGATAAGTTGTACTGAAAGTTGGCTCTGTCCCTAATCTTGGAAAAAACTCCTTCCAAAACCTGGAAGTGAACTGGGGCATCTCTATTTGATATAATCCTCTTGGGAACTCCAGGCAACCTCACTATCTCCTTGATGAATATATGAACCACCTCGCTAGCTGAATCATTATACTTAACTGCAATAAAGTGAGCTACCTTTCTCAACCTATCAACCACAACCATGATGGAGTCATGATGCCTTGATGTCTCTCGAAATCCTCTAATGAAATCCATGGAAATAACCTCCCATTTCAATTCGAGAATCAGAATGGGTTGCAACCAACCAACTAGATTCTTGCATTCAACTTTCATATGTTGACAGTTCAAGCACCTAGAAACAAACTCAACCACCTCTTTCTTCAAATTATGCCAATAGTAGAACTTCTTAATAGCTTTCAAAGTCTTGTGATATCCTAGGTTCCATGAATATGGTTTGACATGAAACTCTCTCAATATAAGCTTCTTCAACTCACTACTATTAGGCACATAGATCATGCTCCTGAATCTAACCAAGCCATATTCCGTGAGGTGGTACTCCTCATCCCTATCATCTTCACCCTACTACTGCAATGTTTTCTTTAGCTATTGGTACCTCTCATCATGCTACCCTGGATGGAAGATATTCTCCTTCAAATCTGTCCCATAAGAGTTAATAAATAAAATATGACTCATTTGCACTCTACTACTAAGAGCATCCACAACCCAGTTCTCCTTGCCTTTGATGTGCCCGTTCTCAAAATTAAACTCATTAAGAGTGTCCAACCATATTACTTTCCTTGCATTCAAATTGGGTTGGTCAAACAAATACCTCAATCCACTATGATCACTCATCAAAATGAACCTCCTGTAAAGGAGATAATGTCTCCACATCTTTAGAGCATTAATGCTAGCTACCAACTCAATATCATGAGTCACATAATTCTGCTCATGTTCATTCATATCCCTTGATTCGTAGAAAACCACCTACCCTTCCTGCATCATGACTCCATCAAGTCCTTCCTTCAGGTTGTACCATGAAAATAATTCAGGGTAGAAGGGTGGTGTTAGGGAAATTTGGAGCTTTCAGGGTGTTGGATAATCCCTTCAGTTGCAACTAGTAAAACTAGGGTGTTGGAGTGTCCTTCTAGTTGGAGCTAGTAAAACCAGGGTGTAGGAACATCCTTTGAGCAGTTGGAGCTACCTAATAAAATTAAATTCTTTTCTATATTACTAGCAATTTGGGGCTTCTCTATTTAGTTGGAGTTGAAGTATTTTTTTACTCATAAAATAATAGAAAAGTGTTCGATGGTTTTTATCCCAAATGGGTTTCCAAATAAAATTTATTGTGTATTGTTCTTGTGATGTGCCAATGATTCTCTTTTTAATTTATTGTTAATGCTCTAAAAATTAATTATTAACTAATTGTAAGTAAAATTTGGATTCACCCCCTTCTCAATATTTCCAACAATTGGTATCAGAGCAGGTCCCTTCACAATAAGTCTAACCAATAGAAGGGAGATCATGGCTTGCACAAAGAACGTAGTTATTATATTCAATGGACAAAGATATGGGATTTAGAGTGTAAGGATGAAGGAATATGTGCATGCACAAGGATATGATGTTTTGTACTCTGTAAATACTGGATATAGAGAATCGTCAACTCCTCCAACAAACGATGCAAGTGAAAATATTTATGATAGTGATATTAAATATGTGAGCGCTATTTTGGATGGTCTAACATAGTTGGTATATGTTAAAGTAATGCTTTGCAAATTGATGAAAGATATTTGGGATAAGCTCCAAAATATATATGAAGGGTACAAAAAGGTCAAGGAGGCCAAGCTTCAAACTTTCAGAGGAAAATTTGAGCAGTTGAAAATGAATGAAGTTGAAAATATTGCAGATTATTTTCTCCAAGTTAATGAATTCGTATACGCCATACAAGGCTGGGGATAACTAATGTAAAACAAGGTAATTGTTTGAAAGACACTGAGATCACTTCCGATGAGATTTGATGCTAAAGTACCATCGTTAGAAGAAATTTTGGGCTTATAAAGTGTTAGAATGGACGAGATACATGGAATACTTACAACTTATGAAATGAGAACAAAGTAGGAGAATCAATCCAAGAGAGAGGAAACTTTTACTACATCCAAGAAGATAAAGAAATACAAGGAACAATAAAAAACAAGCCCCAGTTGTAGTTCTATTGAAATTTCAAATGAAGAAATAGCCAACTTGGTGAGAAATTTGAAACGAAGAACAAGAAATTACAAAGGTAAGCTTCCTTTAAGGTGTTTCAATTGTGGTGAAATTGGTTAGTTTTCTTCAAAGTGTCCCTATGCAAAGAACAATGATGATGAAGAAGAAGCTCTTAGGAAAGTGAACAATAATCAAAGAAGATACAAAAAGTAAGGTAAAAGGAAAGGCTTCAAGAAAATTTTATACTCAAAGGAAGATGACTCTTCATCCAAAGAAGAGAGCGATAGCGATAACAAAAATGACATTGGAAGAGTATTATTAATGGAAAGGGATAAATAGAAGGAATCTCCTGGAGCAAAAGAAGAATATGAAGAAGAAGAAGGGGAGTTTAATCTCAAAAGAGAACTTATGAGTGCCCTAAAATACCTCAAGGTGGAAAGAAGAAATTTCAATGCATTGGAAGCTGAGCTAAGAGAAATAAAGGAACATGGAAAAAGTCTCAACAAGAAGACTAAAGTGTCAAAGAAGATTATCATCAATCTTAAAGTACAATTAGAAGAGGCCAAAAAAATTGAAGAATCACTCTAAAGGGACTTGGAAGAATGTAATAAGACAAAGGAAAATTTGGAAGTAGAGATAGTCTCTCTGTGAAAGGAATTACATAAAAGGAATGTCCAACAAAACTTTGTAAATAACTCCAAAGTGTTGGATGAAATTATCAATAGTCAAAGATCATGCAATCACAAAAAAGGATTAGGATACAAGCCACATGCGTTAAAGGTTAAAGATCCATGAATTAGAAAAGGATGTCGAATAAAAAAGATATGCACATATAATTAAGGATTCCATCAGGAAAGAGGAAGACTTGCCAGCAAAAGAGAAGGATCAAAATCAAAAGATGCAAACTCAATAGCCTTCTATGAAGATACCTCAAGAGGAAGTCCTTTGGAGAATTTTACCACAAAGAAGATCTCTCAAGTATCAAACTATCTTCCTTGGTGCATGTTATTCTTGCAAAAATTTTGGACATAAGATTTTAAACTATAAATCTTATGCTAGGAATAGAAGAAACTTTGGAAACTAATCCAGGAATGATTATCCTAGAAGATCTTGGGAAGATTATAAAGTTATAATAAGTTTGGATACTTGAGTAACGAACTAGAGTGCTAAAAATTCAACAATTTTAGACATATGGCCAAATATTGTAGGTTATCGACTGCCCCACCCCCGCTCCCCCATCCAAGTGAAGAAAATCCTAATTTTAATGCTCCTCCAAAAGTTTGAAATAATAAAGATGAAAAATGTGCAATCGATTTAAAATATCAAAGCAAGAGAAGTGTATGGTATGTTGATAATGATTCTTCAACCCATATGATAGGATATAAAAATAAATTTTTATCTCTACATAAGGAAAGAGATGGACCAGTCTCATTAAAAAATGATGGTTCAACAAAGGTCGTAGGAAGGGGTACATTTAATCTTGGAAACAAGAATGAAATGACAAAAGTTATTTTTCTCATTGAAAATATGAACCATAACCACTGAGTGTAATTTAAATGTGTGATAAAGGACACACGGTTACGTTTAAGTCAAGGAAATGCGAAATAAAAAGAGAGAATTTAGAGCATCCTATTAATTAACTTAACTTTGACCTAAATTAAATCTTATTATATTAACTAATTAATAAAATTTAAAATAAAACTTAATAAAAATAAATCAAGCTTGCTATGATTTGATATCCATTCATATTATTATTATTATTTTACATTGTTATAGAAAATTATAAATATTGTTAATAATGATAATTTAAATTAATATTATTAACATGTTAAATTAAATTTAATAACTTAAAATTGTTTTCATTAATTAAATCTTATAGCATTAAAAATCTATTTTATTAATAGTAGAATTTATAAATAACATATCTAGGATCTAATTAAATCTCACTCTTAAAATAAATTAACTAATTAATTAAAAAAATATATTATATTATCTAATTAATTAAAATTAAATAAAGATTATTTTAAAAATAATTTTGAATAAAATGATTTTAAATATAATTTAAATAAATTAAAATCTTAAAGAAAAAAAAAATTTAAATATATTTTTTCTTATATTGTGCTGGTCGGATCTTCACCTCACATCTTTATTTCTATCATGTATAAATTCTTCTCTTCTTAATAGGTTTTGTCGTGAAGATGAGTCTTGTTCTAGACTCGAAACGTAGACTAAAAATGAAGACTTTGGAAATTTCAATCTTTTCACCTCAAGAAGAGAGAAATTTGGTAGGTTGGTTGTGACTCCTACAAGAAATTCAAATTATAGTATGCATTGGATGATATTAGAAAATAAGGTTGCTTCTTGGAAAATGAGGATGAAAGTTGCTTGTGGCACATGAGAATGGGACACAAACTTTGATAACCTTGTTAGAATTAGTAAAAAGGAATTTGGGAGAGAAATACTAGAAATTGTTAGGATATTCCGACACATAGGAAATAGTTAAGAATAACTTAGTCTAGTGTAGATTTAGGTAAAGTGTGTTTCTTTACCATGTACATTTGTAACTTATAATCTGATGGTCACGATTTGTAGTGATCCGACGGTTATCTCTCTCCTCGGTATTAACGACACTTGATCCGTGGCTTAACACCTGATTGGTCCATGATCTCTATTTAAAGAGCATGGATGGTCATTTGTCCGGTAACCGTTTATGAGAGAAACATATGTAACTTTTCTTTTTATATTAATAAATTTCCTGAAGTGGCCGCGTTGGCTCAGGCCGTGGACTGTTTCCCTCTTTGAGGGTTTTAACCTCGTGATTATACTGGTGTACTGATTTGTGATATGTTTGTGAACGGTGACCTTTGGTTCTTGATCTAAGGAACTTACCCTGTAAATTCCTACATGGTCTTAGAGCTATTTTGAGGGCCGCATCCGTTTTTGATCAAAATCCGAAGCCGGTTTGACTGCATGCGACTACCGTTTTCTAGATCTACTATTTCTGAAAATTTTCGGGCTTGGATAACCAATTTTTTGTGTCCGGAGCATCTGTTACAGTGAGGAACGCCTTTCATTTCATACGAAAAGGTTTCCGGTTGCCCAAGTTATGTTAGTTTAGATCTGGAGGTATAAAGTATCTGTTTTGTAGTTTATTTGTTAAAAGATCTGCTTATTTCTTATTTCGGTTCCCTATATTTATTTTGGTTTTAGGTTTTATTTATTTGCCGGATCTATACCCTTTTCTCTGTGTATGCTCTTTGCTCTGCGCTGTGTGTGATCTCGGCAAATCGAAAATAGGAGGAAGGGATTTTTTTGTTACGTATGCTCTTTCCCCGTGTCTTTGTGCGATCTTGGGAAATCAGAAATAGTGGAAAAATAGATAGTTGCCAGTAAGGCTAACAAAAAATCTAACAGTCTGCCGTAAAGCTTGCATTTTTTTTTTTGTTATAATAAAACAAAAAATAAAAATAAAAAATAAAACAAAATAAAATAAAACTCTTCTTCCTTTCAAACAATTACAAAATCCTTTTACTATCTCACTTGGTGAGAAGTTAGTTTATGAGAATAGAGGTCTTGGGTTCAAGTCTCTTTTTCAAGCTTCTTTTGTAGAATTTTTTGTTAAAGGGGCGGGATTTTTTTTTTTTTTTTTAAAGTCAAACTTCATCATCAAATTTCAAACCGTTCCCGTAACTATTCGACATCTTCAACTCGTTTTTTCAAAAAGGCATAACTTCTTCATCCGGAAGCCGTTTTTCGAGCTGTTTTTTTTTAATCAGCCTAATTTTTCGAGATATTTCCATTGGAGCAGTTATTTTCAGCTTTTCTCAGCGTCATTTTTAAAAAAATGGAAAGTGCATGTCCAATTATTTCCAATGGTTACCTCATATGGTAGATATACTTAGAAGAAAAGGGATTTATATAATAGCCACAGGACATGAAACTAAACCTTCTGATGATGATAAAGTCGCTAAATGGGAAAATAAACAAGATCAAGCAAGAGGGTTGATAGGAATGTCCATTGCTCAAGATCTTCGATTTCATATCCTTGACATTGACACCCCTCATGAAGCCTTGGGCAAGCTATATACTGTCTTTGGCATTCAAAATCAAATTAGAGCCCACCATCTTGAAAATGAGTTTCTTACTTTGGACGCTAATAATTTCTCCTCTATTGAAGACTTTTTGTCCAAATTCAAGACTCTTAGACTTCTTTTAGAAGGTTGTAAGGTAAAAAAGGAAGATGGTAGCCTCATCTATTGCATTCTTGCTAAGCTTGGCCCTGCATACTCTGTATTTTTTTCCACCTTCCATTCCACTAGAGAAGCCATAATTTCTTCAGGAACCACCTACAAGAATCCCTCTTTTGATTCCTTTTGTGATTCTTTGATAAGGGAACAAGAAAAAATCTTACACCTTGGTTTTATCACTCCTGGAAATGCTTCTAAGAAAGCCTTAGCAGCCCAACAACAATCATATCAAAAGAATCCCAAGAAGCAGTATCCTAAAAAATATGGTCCGAAACCAAACAAGGGTCCTAAGCAATTTCAGCCGCAAATTGAAAAAGCAACTCACCAAAATGATAAGCCTAAATAAAAACAAAGGGAAGAAGATCGATAAAGATTGCAACTTTTGTAATCGTGATGGCCATATAGATTCCAAATGTTTTAAGAAGATGGAAGCCTTAGAAGCAGCAATGAAGAAGCACAACATCAATTTGGAGCACTCTTCACCCTAATCTTCAGGAATGACACTTTTTGCTTGTGGTTGTTAAGCATCAAGATCTGATTATGCATTAAATGTATCTTCCTCTTCTCATTCTCATGAGTGGCTCATTGATTCTGATGCTTCTTATCATATGGCCAAAAATAAAGCCATGTTTTCTTCTTTAAATGATTGTAACACCAAACATATTTATGTTGGTGATGATATATCTCTTAGTGTTGTAGGATCTGGAACCATTCATCTCGATAATGGTCAGTTTAATGATGTACTATGTGTTCCTACCTTGTTATGCAACCTTCTATCTTTTTATCAGATAACTCATTCAGGTGAGGGGAAAATAGTAGAATTATCACCTCATGTTGTTGTAATCAAGGACCTCAAAGATCCTAAACATATTTTAGCTACTGGCATTGCTGATGATTCCACAAGGTTGTATAAGTTTGACAACTTTGGGTCATCATGTATTCCCTCTGTTTTTGTTGCTTGTAATGATGAAGTAAGCAAACTTTGGCATGAGCGATTTGGTCACTTAAAATATCTCTCTCTTCAAACTCTATGTAAGGAAAATATGGTGACGAGTCTTTCTATGGTATCTTGCCAAGATGGTGTTTGCTCCAGATGTGTACTCAGAAAACATCATCGGGATAGTTTTGATAAACGTGCCTCTTGGCATGCTTCAGCCCCTTTGCAGCTTGTGCACAGTGATTTATGTGGTCCACTTCCTGTTGTTTCTTTCTCTGGTTGCAAGTAATTCTTAACTTTCATTGATGATTTTTCCAAACACACTTGGGTATACTTCTTAGAACTCAAGAGTGAAGTTTTTAACATGTTCCTGGCCTTTAAGGCCTTTGTTGAGAAACAATCTGGACATCAAATTATTGAGTTAAGATCAGACAATGGAGGAGAATATGTTAACAAAAAATTTATCAACTTCTGCACTGAGAATGGCATTCAATTGCAACATATTATTCCATATACTCCAAAAAAAAATGGTGTAGCTGAAAGGAAGAATCGCACCTTAAAAGAGATGGCTAATTGTATGCTTCAATCTAAAGGACTTGGTCTCAATTTTTGGGCAGAAGCCATTAACTGTGCAAATTACATAGTGAATCGCACTCCTACTAAGGTTTTAAAGAATATAAATCGAGAAGAATCCTGGAGCTCAATCAAACCAGATGTAAGTCACTTTCGTGTTTTTGGAAGTGATGCTTGGGCCCATATTCCAGATGCGAAACATAAAGCCTTAGAACCTAAGAGTGAAAAACACATTTTTGTTGGATATTCTGAAGATGTCAAAGGTTATAGACTTCTTCAACCAAAATAAAAAAATATAATCATTAGAAGAGATGTAAAATTTGATGAAAATATATTGGCCTGTGACCCTAGTTCGGCAGGTGTGCCACCTTTGGCCTGCGTGCCTGATTTGGCATAAGTGCCACCTCTCTCTCTCTCTCTTCTATTTTTAATAGCATTCCTTCTAGTCCAGATGATGATAATGAGGATGAAAATCCTCCTCCACCTCTTGAAATTATTCCTTCAACTCCACAGCTTCCAAGATGGGTCCGCTCTACTCGGGATGTAGTAGGTTCTCTTGCAGGTGACCTTGCCGATCAATGACATACACGTTCTGAGTTCGAAAGAGCCTCTTCCTTATTGGCTCAAGTTCCAGAAATTCCTAATCCAAAAACCTTTGAAGAAGCCTCCGGTCATCCAGATTGGGATGAAGCTATGAATGAAGAATATCGTTCCTTATTGGTGAATGATACTTGGGATCTTGTTCCTCTTCCAAAAGGAAGAAAACTTGTCAGATGCAAATGGGTTTACAAAAAAAAGTTTGGACTAGATGGAAAAGTGGATAGACATAAAGCTCGTCTTGTCGCTAAAGGATTTTCACAAGTTGAAGGAATTGACTATACTGAAACCTTCTCCCATGTTGCAAAAATGAATTCTATCCACCTTGTTCTTTCCCTTGCTGCCTCCTTTAAATGGGAAGTCCATCAGATGGATGTTAAATCTGCCTTCTTACATGGAGATTTGCATGAAGAAATCTACATGGAACAACCCCCTGGCTTTATGCAAAAAGACACCAGCCTTGTTTGTCATCTTAGGAAGTCTCTCTATGGTCTCAAACAAGCTCCTTGGGCTTGGTATGCCAAAATGGATAGATTTCTATTAGATAATGGATTTTCTAGGTGTCATTTTGACAACACTGTCTACACCAAGAAAGTGGGTAAGTTCTTCACCATCCTTGTTCTTTATGTTGATGATCTTATCCTTACTGGTAGTGATCCAAACGATATAAACCATGTGAAGTCTAGCCTCAAAAAGAAGTTTGAAATGATAGAATTAGGACACTTGCATTATTTCCTTGGTCTTCAAGTCTTGCAATCCAAGGAAGACATTACCCTCTCTCAGTCCAAATATGCCTGTGATCTTCTACACCACTTTCACATGGAAGACTGTAATCTAGCCCCTTCTCCCTTTTAGTCTAGAGTCAAGCTTTCAGTCACTTGTACTACACCTAAATTTGATGCTACCTTATACTATCAACTTGTCGATAAACTTCTGTATCTAACCCATACCTGTCCTGAACTTTCCTTTGCCGTTGGTCTTGTTGCTCGGTTTATGCTCCAACCTCATGAAAGTCACTGGAAAGCAGCTAAAAGAATACTTTGATATATTCAAGGTACAGTTCAGTTCAGGATTCATTACAGTGCACAAGAATCTCCTTTGTTGATTGGTTTAACTGATTCTGATTGGGCTGGTGACCCTGATGATCGAAAGTCTACTGCAGGATATGTATTCACTCTTGGTTCAAGACCTATTACTTGGTCTTGTAAGAAACAAAGTGCCATCTCTCTTTCTTCAACAGAAGTAGAGTATCGTGGTGCAGTTGAAGCCAGCAAGGAAGCCATGTGGCTTCGTCAGATCCTGTCTGAATTTTTTCTTCATCAGTAGCATCCAGCTACATTTTGGTGTGATAATCAGAGTGCCATTCAGTTATGTAAAGATCCAGTTCAGCATCAACGTATGAAACACATTGAACTCCACATACACTTCATCAGAAAGCTCATTCATGATCGTGTTCTTGAAGTGCAGTACTATCCAACCAATGATCAAGTAGCCGATATCTTTACAAAGGCTCTCACGGAAGCGAAGTTTACCAAACTTCGATCCATGCTTGGAGTTCAAGAAAGTTTTCATTAAGGGGGGATAGGCTCTAATGCCTCCTTCCTTCTCCTATTGTGTCACTTTTGTAAATCCTTCAATCCTATCCCAATTTGTTCTTAAGGGGGGGATGTTAGGATATTTCGACACATAGGAAATAGGCTCCTTTTGTGTCACTTTTGTAAATCCTTTAATCCTATCCCAAGTTGTTCTTAAGGGGGGATGTTAGGATATTCCGACACATAGGAAATAGTTAAGAATAACTTAGTCTAGTGTAAAGTTAGGTAAAGTGTGTTTCTTTACCATGTACATTTGTAACTTATAATTCGATGGTCACGATTTGTAGTGATCCGACGGTTATCTCTCTCCTCGATATCAACGACACTTGATCTGTGGCTTAGCACCTGATTGGTCCATGATATTTATTTAAAGAGCATGGAGGGTCATTTTTCCAGTAATCGTTTATGAGAGAAACATATGTAACTTTTCTTTTTATATCAATAAATTGTCTGGAGTGGTCGCGTTGGCTCAGGCCATGGACTATTTCCCTCTTTGAGGGTTTTAACCACGTGATTATACTGGTGTACTGATTTGTGATCTGTTTGTGAGCGGTGACCTTTGGTTCTTGATCTAAGGAACTTACCGTGTAAATTCCTACAGAAATTTCAAAACAGGGTAGTACCTCATGTAAGCATTGCGGGCATGGAAAATAGACAAGAGTTGAATTCATGACTAAGGAACACTCCACTTCAACACCATTAGAAATAATACATATTGATCTATGTGGCCCCATGGGAACTAAAGGAATAGAAGGAGAACGGTACTTCGTGCTAATGATTGACGATTACACTAGAATGACAACAATAATGATTTTGAAGGGAAATATAAAGCATTCAAATGTTTTAGAATTTATAAAGAGATCGTGGAAAATGAAACTATTTTGAAGATGAAATGTTTGAAATTAGATAATGGAGGAGAACTCACTTCTAAATCATTTCAATAATTCTATGAGGGAAAAGGAATAAAAATAAAATTCCCAACAACCAAAAAACCACAACAAAACGGTAGAAGAAATGGCTAGGACCATGTTGAATGATTCCAAATTCAGTGATGTATTTTGGGTTTAGGAAGTGGAGATAATGGTGCATATTCTAAATAGAGGAATTATTAAAAGAAACCGTGACAAGACCCCATACGAGCTTTGGAAGGGGAGATTGGAAAATGTTAAGCATTTCAAAATTTTTGGGAGCAAATGCTACATTAAGAGAGAATACAAGAAAATCAGAAAATTTGATTCTTGAGTTGATGAAGGCATATTATTTGGGTACTCACACAAAATCAAGGATTACAAATTCTATCATTTGAGACTCAACTCGATAGTCAAAACCATTAATGTAACATTTGATGAATTTCATGGAAAAAAGGCTAGGAAGGGAGGATCATCTTCAAAGGGACAAGGAAAAAAAGAGCTACAACAAGAAGAAAGAATTAAGGAGGAAGAACAATCAAACGAAGAGTCAACTATCAACCAAGAAGTGACTATTTTTATTTTTGTCATTTTTTTAGGTCCTAAACTTCCGAGGCCATTTTGAGGGACTGAACAACCTTTTTAGGGTAAAGGAAGAGACTCGAAAAGTTCCAAATTATATTTCATAGATTATATTTTTAGCCTCCTTGTGGAAACAAAATCAAGGATTACAAATGCTATCATTTGAGACTCAACTCGATAGTCAAAACCATTAATGTAACATTTGATGAATTTCATGGACAAAAGGCTAGGCAGGGAGGATAATCTTCAAAGGGACAAGGAAAAAAAGAGCTACAACAAGAATAAAGAATTAAGGAGGAAGAACAATCAAATGAAGAGTCAACTATCAACCAAGAAGTGACTATTTTTATTTTTGTCATTTTTTTAGGTCCTAAACTTCTGAGGCCATTTTGAGGGACTAAAAAACCTTTTTAGGGTAAAGGAGGAGACTCAAAAAGTTCCAAATTATATTTCATAGATTATATTTTTATCCTCCTTGTGGAAACCTTTGAAACGAGGTATTATGATAATAAAACATAGATTGTATGCCAAAGTTATGACCCCAGGTGGTTGGTGGTCCAAATTATTCTTTATACAAACGCTTTGATACTATGGTGCCTATAGGTCATTAATGCATAGTTTTTTCATTGTATAATTAGTTTCATTAGGGAATCGTCAATAAGGCTCACTTCCCTCTCAAGCTAGTTGCAACAAACACTTATTAGCTCATGCATTTATATAACTATTTAGTAACTTGTCAACCATGAACAAGATCAATAACAAGAGCACATGATATAATAAGAAATATACCATGCATGTAACTAGAATTTTAACTAGAGTAAAACCATTAAAAACCAATCATAAAATCACACATTAAACCATAACATTTTTTTGTTTTTTTCTAAATTAGGCTAAAATTCTATTGATTTATACAACAGTTCAAGTGTGCTTCAGAACAGGTGGTTGCTGGACTAGCCAACCCTTATTCGATAAGAGTTGATAAAAAATAACAAGAGTTTGGGCTGCCCTTCATGGGGAAACCAACCTTTGATATGTCCAAGAGTAGCAGATTTTGCAACAAAAAAACAAAAACAAAAATAGGCATAAAAAACAAAGACAAGTCTATATAAATTGAGACATAAGAGAGCCAAGGAACTGCATCTACTGAGTCTGTGCATCATTATCCATCTGATATAGATTTTCATTCGTCACGACACATCTGAATTATTTCAAGGTTGCTATTTCCTCCTCGGTGAGCTGGGGGTTAGGCTCCAGAGTCGAAGAGGAGACCATATTAGGTTTTTGGGCCATTTCCATGCGAGTCGTGCTGTCCTCTGCTGCTTCTTTTTTCCAGGTGCCATCCGAAGTGAGGTTCCAGACTCTGTCCGAGTCATCCTCCAAGATTTTGACAAGGGGACCAACTAATTTTTGAGGCAGAGGAGAAGGTGTGCATGAAATTCTGGTTTGTGAGGCCTCTTCCCTCTTCTTGGGCCATTATTAGGGGGTGCCTCTCAGGGAGACGAACAAGCAGATGGTTAGAGAGCGACAGGGAGGGGGAGATAGGGTCAAAGACCTCTGGGTTGTCAAAGGCAATGGAAAGGGGAGAAGTGCGCGAAGATGAGCCAGGAGTAGGAGCTCGGGAAGGGGAGCCTCTACCACCTCCACAACGACTACGCATACAGTGTCAACGCGACATGATTGCAAAGGAGAGGAGAGAGTGGGTGTCGCAGAATGTCGACGTCCTTCCATTTCTAGCTTATTTACTTCATGCACACACTAGAGTAATGGAGCCCCCATCACTTCTATCCCTTGGCCCACGTGCCAATCAACCAGTTGGCCTCTCATCCGTAACGTGTCAAACACCCACATTCGGAAAAACATATGCTCATTTATCTTAATGATAAATAACACATAAAAGATATGCATAGTTCCAACCAAGTATGGGACTTCCGCATACCACTCAACCATAGATTGCGCTGAACCAAATATTTCTATCAGCCAATCACCCCAATGCCATATTCCAAGAATGAATGTGTGATTACATGGGATAAACCAAAACATAACCTAATAGGGAATCCAAATCTTATACCACCTCCACCCTCAACAACAGTGATTTCACCTAAACCGGTTTAGAAATAACCAAAAAACAATCTTGGATGCCTCATAATTTCTTCACCATACTCAAAGGAATTTTCTTGTCTCCACCCACCTGTCACTAGGGATTCCCGGAAAACCATATACTCCCCCAACCCTTGGTATTTTCCTAATATCACCTCGATTGGATCCTAAATATACCAGAAATTCATCACTTGACCAAAATGGGAACCGAATACACCATGGATATCCAAGAAATGGAAAAGGAAAGGGTGTACACAAATGTCACTCCAGGTAAATCACCATGACAATGAAAACAAAATAACCTATAAACGAATTCATGTACCATGCATTCAAATCCTAACAAGATAAATCAAACATGCAACCCATTACCTGCAAAATCCTCTTGCTGGTTGTTGTTTCTTTGCTTGATTTCTGCCCTTGATTATTGTTGTCCAATATTCTCCTTACTCTCCCTTGTTATTATTTAATTGTCTTTTGCTTGCTTTCTTGTGTCCAATTTGTCTCTCTCTCTCTTGTTGTAGTTGTTCTCTCTTCTTTTCCTCCCAGTGAATGCTAGAATGTCAAAGAGCGTGTTAGAATGTTCTCTCTCCTCTTTTCTTTATTCTTTTTATTTTCCTTTATTCTTCAATTTCCTTTGCATAAATATTATTGTCTCTTTATCTTCCTTTTTTCTTATCTTCCTTTATTTATTGAATTAATTTCCATTTAATTCCCTTTGCCTTTTTCTGATGCTAATTACATTTTCCATAGCCATAAATTAACCAAAAGTGATGCCCAATGTATGTTTTTCCCTTCATTCAACTTGGAATACATGTCCCATGACCTTGGTTTGATATTTTCCTTTAATAATTCCCATTTATTACATGGAAATTTAACCCAGGTTTATTACAAACCCCCCCCCCCCCCCCTCCTTTGGGGGAACACCATCCACAATGTTCTATGACACTTATGAACAACAAAAACTGTTAAAAACATGACAAATACTACTTATGGAGCTTTATAGCAATATTTACAATGACACACACACACACACACACACACACATCAAGATAAATAAGGATATAATGCCTTCATCTGATCAAGCATCTCCCAAGTAACTTCATCAGGCCCAAAGAGCTTCAGGCCCAAAGAGCTTCCATTGCAATTTAATTTTCTCTATTGCTCGGTTCCGGAGCATGAGATTATTCTATTGTAGGATGCATTGAGGCTCTGGATGGAACTATCCTTCTGGTTCCAGCCACAATACAAACCAATCAATCACATTCTCAACATCCTGTATATATCTTTTAAGCAACAGAACATGAGAAACATCATTGATTTTCACTGATTGTGGAAAAGCAAGTCTCTATGCCACTAGTCTAATCCTATTAAGGATATCAAAAGGTCTTCAATACTGAGGTTCCAACTTGGCCCATGACCCAATCTTCAAGGAGCTCTTCTTAGGCTTGATGCGCAAGTACACATGCTCTCCAACCTGAAACTCCTTGAAAACCCTTTGTTGATTTGCACAACTCTTATGCCTGTCATGTGTTGCCTTCTAATTCATTTTAAAAACTTACATCTCTTGATATATCTCTGAGCATATCTGGTCCAATCAACACGCTTCTAACTATATCACTCCAAATGATAGTAGTATACAACTCCTTTCATAGAGAGCCTCAAATGGAAACATCTTCAAGGATTCCTAATACCCATTATTCTGAACAAACTCCAATAGTAGAAGATACTCCTCCCACTTCATTTGTTGATGCTTGACATACACCCTCAATATATCCTCAAGGATCCCATTGATCCTCTTTGTCTACCCATCTATCTATGGATGATAAGTTGTACTGAAAGCTAGCTCTATCCCTAAGTCTGGAAACAACTCCTTCCAAAAATGGGAAGTGAACTTGGCATCTCTATTTGATATAATTATCTTGGGAACTCCTTGCAACCTCACTATCACCTTGATGAATATATGAGCCACCTCGCTAGTTGAATTATTATACTTCACTACAATCAAGTGAGATAGCTAGCTCAATCTGTTAACCACAATCATGATGGAGTCATTTTGCCTTGATGTCTCTCAAAATCCTGTAATGAAATCCAAGGAAATAACCTCCCATTTCCATTCGAGAATTATAATGGGTTGCAACCAACCAACTGGATTCTTGTATTCAACTTTCATCTGTTGACAATTCAAGAACTTAGCAACAAACTCAATCACCTCTTTCTTCAAATTATGCAAATAGTATAAATTCTTAATAGCTTTCAAAATCTTTTGATATCCTAGGTTTCATGAATATGGTTTGACTTGAAACTCTCTCGAGATAATATTCTTCAAATCACTACTATCAAGCACATAGATCCTACTCCTGAATCTAACCAAGCCATCTACCGTGAGGTGATACTCCTCATCCTTATCACCTTCACCCTACTGTTGCAATCTATGCTTTAGCTATTGGTACCTCTCATCATGTTTCCCAGCATGGAAGATATGCACCTTAAAATCTATCCCATAAGATCTAACAACTAAAATATGATTCACCTGTGCTATACTACTGACAACATCTGCAACCCAGTTGTCCTTACCTTTGATGTGCCTGATCTCAAAATAAAACACACTAAGAGTGTAAAACCATATTTCTTACCTTGCATTCAAATTGGATTGGTAAAAAAAAACCTCAATCCACTATGATCACTCATAAAAAAGAACCTCCTATAAAGGAGATAATGTCTCCAAATATTTAGTGCATGAATGATAGCTACCAACTCAAGACCATGAGTCACATAATTCTTCTCATGCTCATTCATATTCCTTGATTAGTAATAAACCACCTACCATTCCCGCATCAGGTCTCCACCAAGTCCTTCCTTCAGGTTGTACCATTAAAATACTTTAGGGTAGAAGGGTGGTGCTAGGGAAATTTGGAGCTTGTAGGGTGTTGGCGAATCCTTTCATTTGCAACTAGTAAAAATAGGGTGTTGGATCGTCCTTCTAGCCAAAGCTAGTAAAACCAGGGTGTAGAAATATCCTTTGAGCAGTTGGAGTTACCTAACAAACTTAAATACTTTTCTAGAGTACTATGAATTTGGGGCTTCCCTACTTAGTTGGAGTTGAAGTATTTTTTTACTAATAAAATATGAGAAAAATTTTCGATGGTTTTAATCCCGAAAGGGTTTCTAACTAAAATTTATTGTGTATTGTTCTTGTGATGTGCTAATGATTCTTATTTTAATTTATTTTTAATTCTCTAAAACTTAATAATTAACTAATTGCAAGTAAAATATGGATTCACCCCCCTCTCAATATTTTCAACAATTGGTATCAGAGCAGGTCTCTTCACAAGAAGTCTAACCACTGGAAAGTAGATCATGGGTTGCACAAAGAACAAATTTCTTGTATTCAATGGACAATGATATGGGATTTGGAGTGGAAGGATGAAGGCGTATGTGCAAGTAGAAGGATATGATGTTTGGTACTCTGTAAAGTCTGGATATACATAATCGTCAACTCATCCAACAAATGATTCAGGTGAAAATATTCATGATAGTAATATTAAATTTGTGAGTGCTATTTTGAATGGTCTAACATAGTCAATATATGTTAAGCTAATGTTTTTCAAATTGATGAAAGATGTTTGGGATAAGCTCCAAAATATATATGAAGGGTACAAAAAGGTCAAGGAGGCCAAGCTTCAAACTTCCAGAGGAAAATTTGAGCAGTTGAAAACAAATGAAGATGAAAATATTGCATCTTATTTTCTCCAAGTTAATGAATTCATATACACCATACAAGACTAGGGAGAACTAATGGAAAACAAGGTAATTGTTTGAAAGATACTGAGATCACTTCCGATGAGATTTGATGCTAAAGTATCAGTGCTAGAAGAAAATTTGGAGTTAGAAAGTTTCAAAATGGACGAGCTACATGGAATATTTACAACTTATGAAATGAGAACAAAGTAGGAGAATCAATCCAAGACAGAAGAAACTTTTACTGCATCCAAGAATATAATGAAATATGAGTAATAGTTAAATCCAAGCTCTAGTTACAGTTCTAGTGAAATTTCAAATGAAGAAATAGCCAACTTGGTGAGAAAGTTGAAACGAGGAACAAGAAAGTACAAAGGTGAGCTTCCTTTAAGGTGTTTCAATTGTGGTGAAATTGGTTAGTTTGCTTCAAAGTGTCCCTCTGAAAAGAACTATGACGATGAAGAAGATGATCCTTGGAAAGAAAACAACAATCAAAGAAGATAAAAAAAGCAAGGTAAAAGTAAAGGCTTCATACAAGTTTCTACTCAAAGGAAGATATCTCTTTATCCAAATAAGAGAGTGTCAGCAATAATAAAAATGACATTGGAAGAGTATTATTAATGGCAAGGGATAACCGGAAGAAATCTCCTAGAGAAAAAGAATAAGATGAAGAAGAATAAGGAGAGTTTAATCTCAAAAGAGAACTTATTAGTTCCCTAAAAGACCTCAAGATGGAAAGAATAAATGTCAATGCATTGGAAGCTGAGCTAAGATAACTAAAGGAACATGCCAAAAGTCTGAACAAGAACACTAAAGAGTCAGAGAATATTATCATTAATCTTAAAGTACAATTAGAAGAGGCCAAAAAAATTGAAGAGTCACTTTGAAGGGAATTGGAAGAATTTTCCAAGACAGAAAAATTTGGAAGCAGAGATAGTATCTCTGTGAAAGAGAGCATAGAAAAGAAATGTCCAGAAAGTGTTGGATGAAATTATCAATATTAAAATATCATGCGATAAAAAAAAAGGATTAGGATACAAGCCACATTCATTAAAGGTTCAAGATCCACGAATCAGAAAATGATGTCGAATAGAAAAAATATGCACATATCATTCAGGATTCCATCAGGAAAGAGTAAAACTTGCTAGCAAAAGATAAGGATTAAGATCAAAATATGAAAACTCGATAGCCTGCTATGAAGAGACCTCGAGAGGAAGGCATATGGAGAATTGTACCACAAAGAATATCTCTTAGGTATCAAAATATATTCCTCGGTGCATGTTCTTCTTGCAACAATTTTGGAAATAAGGATGTAAACTATAAATATTATTCTAGGAATAGAAGCAACTTTGGAATCTAATCTAGAAATGATTATCCTAGAAGTTTTCGGGAAGATTACAAAGTTATAATAGGTTTGGATACTTGAGTAACAAACTAGAGTTCTACAAATTAAATTTTTTTATACATATGGCCAAATATTGTAGGTTATCAACCACCCTACACCCCACCGCCCCCCTCCCCCCCCCCCCAAGTGAAGAAAATCCTAATTTAAATCCTCCTCTAAAAGTTTGAAAGAAGAAAGATGAAAAATGTGCAATCGCTTTAAAATATAAATTCAAGAGAAGTGTATGGTTAGTTGACAATGGTTGTTCAACCCATATGATAGGATATAGAAATAAATCTATATCGCTATATAAGGAAAGAGATGGATTAATCTCATTAAAAAATGATGGTTCAACAAAGGTCATAGGAAAGGGTACAATTAAGTTTGGAAACAAGAATGACATGACAAAATATGCTTTTCTCATTGAAAATATGAACCATATCCACTGAGCGTAAGTTAAATGTGTGATAAAGGACACATGGTTTTGTTTAACTCAAGGAAATGTGAAATAAGAAGAGAGAAAACTGGTAGGTTGGTGGTGACTATAACAAGGACTCCAAATGATAGTATGCATTGGATGAGATTGGAAAATAAGGTTGTTTCTTGGAAAATGGGGATGAAATTTGGTTGTGGCACATGAGAACGGGACACATAAACTTCGATAACCTTGTTAGACTTAGTAAAAAGTAATCTGGGAGAGAATTGCTAAAAATTTCAAAACTGGCTAGCACCTCACATAAGCACCGAAGGCATGGAAAATAGAAAAAAATTGAATTCATGACTAAGGAACACTCCACTTAAACACCATTAGAAATAATACATATTGATCTATATGGTCCCATGGGAATTAAAGGACTGGAAGGAGAACGGTACTTCGTGCTAATGATCGACGATTACAACAGCATGAGAACAATAATTTTTTTGAAGAAAAAGTCTAAAGTATTCAAATGTTTTAGAATTCATAAATATATTGTGGAAAATGAATCTATTTTGAAGATGAAATATTTGACATCAGATAATGGAGGATAATTCACTTCCAAATAATTTCAACACTTTTGTGAGGAAAAAGGAATAAAAAGACAATTACTAGCATCCAAGAAACCACAACAAAATGGAGTCGTTGAAAGAAAGAACAAAACAATAGAAGAAATGGATGGGACCATGTTGAATGATTCCAAATTGAGTGAATGTAATTTGGGTTTAGGAAGTGGAGACAATGGTACATATTCTGAACAGAGGAATGCTTAGAAGAAACTGTGACAAGACCCCATATGAGCTATGGAAGGGGATACTGGAAAATGTTAAGAACTTCAAAATTTTTGGGAGTAAATGCTACATTAAGGGAGAAGACAAGAAAATCAGAAAATTTGATTCTTGAGTTGGCAAAGGCATATGATTTGGATACTCACACAAAATGAAGGTTTAAAAATGATATAATTTGAGACTCAACTCGATAATCGAAAGCATTAATGTGACATTTGATGAACTTCATGGACAAAATGGTAGGCAAGGAGGATCATATTCAAAGGAAGAAGGAACAAAAGAGATAAAACAAGAAGAAATAATTAAGGAGGAAGAACAATCAAATGAAGAGTCAACTATCAACCAAGAAGTGACAGGAGATCATCAACATGCACCTTCTAAAACTCCCAAAATATGGTATCAAAATAATCATCCTTCAAAGAAAATAATTGTTGCCATAAATGCAAGAATAAGAACCAAAAGAAGTCAACAAATACATATGAAAAAACAAGGTGTTGGCATTATGATGTATGTGTTGTCCTTGATGGAAACCCACTTGTAACAAAACAATTATATGGTAACCAAATGAGTTCACAAATCAATTAAGAGGTGACAAAGTGATGGAACAAAATGACAGAATGATGAGATATAGGTTTGCAGGTTAGAGACAAAAGTTTATGAAGGTGAATATTTGAAGAAATATACGCGGGTTAGATGAGGCCAAGTCATGTACACACGCGGTTATGACGAAGCAAAGTCGCGTACATTATGGCACATCATTTTATTGATACCAAGGGTATTAAACATGGTATTAGCCCATGATATTGAGCATAGTAATGGTTATTTGACCCCATCAAAGATTACCACCAGCACTAGTATGGTTTTGGCTCATGGTATTGGCTAAGGCTCAAACTATATAAGGAGGTGAAGATCAAAGTGTCAATGGGTTGATAAATGAGTGTGATTAATTAATACTTAAATCTGAAGTATAGTTTCATGGTATGGGCTATAGTTGATTGGTTGATTTGAAATAATGATGCACCGGTGAATACAATAATGGACCAGGATCATTAGAACTTAAATGAATATATATTGCATGATCTGTTTATGATATATTTATATCTATGGTCTGGCGCATGTTTGTTGCAGTGAAGGTTATGATCTGAGTATGTTTTAAGTTCTGAAGTGTTGCGCAGTCATGAATTAGTTGCAGATATGTACGTTATTTCGACACATGGAAAGTGCATATACACACGGGTTTTGTTCTGCAGATTCATGTTTATATTCTGAAGTATCTTAAGATCTGTACATGAGTTGGGTTCTAGATAAGCGCGTATATACGTGGAAAATCCTTATGGAAGGCACATATTCAAGCTAGGGTTTTGCTAAAGAATATGTATGATCAGTATTGTTGTGTTTTTGTTGTCAGTCAATGAAGTCTTCATATAGATTTGGGTTGTTTGAATATTGATAATGTTGCTAGTTGATTATGATTAAATATCAATGATTGGTTGGTTGATTGGTGATTCAATGATTGGTTGATTGATTTGGTATGGTGTTATATTTCAGTTCTGATGTATGGTACTGGGATTAAATGGGTGTAGTGGGTTCAGTCTGAAAATCTGATGAAAATATGCCTACAAGTTGTGATGTATTGAAGTTCGTGGATCCAGTGTGAAAATTTATGAAATGTGGTGCACAGATGGTCTAAGGGTTGGAGCCTTCACTGAGGGGATCATAGATTCCTTCCAATGGGTGTTGGAAAACGAGATTAGGGGGTCATAGCTCCCTTCCAGTGGGTGCTGGTAAATGAGATCAGGGGGTTGGAGCTCCCTTCTAGTTGGAGCTGGATAACAAGAGAAGGTTGTAGTCTTCTGCAGGTGGGTGCTCACATGATGGTATGAGTCCGCACCAATACAATATTGTAATCAATTTTCTATATAATAGATAATGAAGATAGATATGACAACACCAGTGGTTTTCTCCCACATTGTGTTTCCACCTTAAATCGTGGTGTTCATATGTGTTGATTATGTGTGATGGTTTAATATGTTCTTATTGCACATGTTTACTACTTACTAAATGTATGATGAATCAATGATGCACTGATATAAGTCAAGTTACTGAAGATTTATCTGAATTATAATTTTATTGGGCATATGCTAGTTTCTTTAATGACAGTCGTGTACATACGCTAGTTGGCTTAAGTAAAGTCGCGTACACAATTCAGAAAAGAAAAAGGATAATTTGTGTGAGTTTTTGAAATACTGGCTCATCCCCCTCCCCTCTCAGTATTTTTCCCAACAATTAGGATCAGAGCATGTCCTTCTGAAGAAGCTTTATTGCTTGAAGGAGATCCGTCGCAATGGGAAGTCACGAAGGAGTATTTTCTATCAGGCCACCACTGTTCATTGGAAGTAATCTAATCTTCTGGAAGATACGAATAAGAGCATATCGGAAAAGTATTGGAGAATATGTATGGGGAATCGTGGAAGGAGGTTATCAATATCCAGTAGTAGGAACTCCAGTAGTCGTTCCTACAAATGCAACAGGAAAGAAGAGATATGAAACCAATGCAAAAGTTTTCAACGCCCTGTTGGGAAGCCTGACAGAATTGGAATTTGTCAAAGTCACGTAGCTAAATTCAGCAATGGAAATATGGGACAAGATCATCCGGAGCTATGAAGGTGATGCCAAGGTAAAAAGTGCTAAGCTTCAAACGCTTAGAATTCAATATGAAACTCTCAAAATTAATAATGATGAAATTATTGCAATTTTCTTCCTGAGAATAAATGATATTGTGAATTCTATGAGAAATATGGGTGAAGATATAAAAGATTCAACTTTAGTAGAGAAAATAATGATATCTCTAGCTCCAAAATTCGAGTCAAAAGTGTCTTCCATTGAAGAAAAGTAAGATATATATACGCTTAATGTTGTACAACTACACATGATTCTAACAACCCTTGAAATGAGAAAATGAGTTCCTTCAGATATCAGAGAAGCTGTATTTAAAGCATACGCAAAAGGAAAAGAAAAGGAAGTTCTCAAGGAATCAAGTTATATATCAGAAGATGATGAGTCAAATTTTGTGAGGAAACTCCAACCAAGAACTAGAAGGTTCATAGGTAAGCTTCCCTTCAAGTGTTTTGCTTGTGGTAGAGTTGGTCATTATGCTGCTAAGTTTCCTTATAATGAAAATCATGAAAAAGAGAAACAATTTGAAATTAGGAGAAGCTATGATACAAATGAAGACAGTGATGGTTTATCAATTGGAGAAGAGGGAGAGTTTGATCAATATCTGCAAGTACTTATGGCGTTTAGTATTAATGAATCTGATGAAAATTTCATAGATGCCCTAGAATTGAAGAATCATTTTATTGAAAAATCTCCTAGATCAAGGCAAAAAGGATGGTTTCATGGATGTTGTTTCTCTTGTAACTCGTTTGGGCATAAGGCCATTGATTTCAGGTTAAGTATGTTGAACAGAACCAGGGGATTGGATAAGTTCCAACATATAATAAGAAATTTCAAGCAAAGTTGGAGAAAGAAGAAACACTGGTTAGAAACGTAGGGAATGTTGACCCTACTGTAGTCATCTATGTCTAAAGCTTACTTCTCTTAGTGACTGCAGGAGTGACGTGAGATACATTATCAGGGATAAGTAATGTATCATCATAGGGGGAGCAATATATGGTGATTCCCATGGTTGGTTTGGTAATTCTGATTGTTTATATTTATGAGAGTGCATCAAATGTGACAATATAAGACATGTACAGACTGTACAAGCTCAGGGGGAGCTAAAGCTATGAAATTTTCAGCATTTCACTTATTGTATGTGGGTTTCATGAACTAGAGTTGCGTATATATGCGAGTTCCTTTATAGAAAAATAGTAAGACAGACTCAAGAATAGACTCTAACATGCTACTGACAATTATGAATTTGATTTTCTTGGCCTGATGTTGATGGGTACAATATGCTAATATGGTATTGAGTTATGATTTTCACATCTATGATTATTTGATTTGTGAATATGCTCTAATGTACGGGTTGATATGATCAGTGAACATATAGCACAGGTTCAGGGGGAGCATTAGCCTTGTTGATTATAATGCATTATTGGAATTATGTTTGTAATGATTGTTGAATTGTGTTTGATGAACTCTCTCTATTGAGGTCTATTGGTATTTATTATAAAATTCATATCTGTAAATTGATGTAAAGGTCATGTGGAGATCTATCATGTAATAATTGTCATATTCAGTCATTTATGGACTTTTAAGGTCATGTCAAATATGTAACCCCACTTGGTTGGGTGATTGATGTAAGTATGAGTCTTTGGTGATAGGAAATGTCATACTCAGTTGAGTCATAGAGTCATGTACTTCAACGGAAATCTTTCTGAAGATTCAGCATGTGCTTAGGGGGAGCATGGTCAATATAGTACATATAAAATCTACATAGCTCTTGTATCTACAAGGAAAGAGAAACCTTGTTTCAACATTGGTCTTCCCTTTCCCCTTGATGTCAAAGGGGGAGAGTAACTTGGTGTTTGAATAATGTTTATATTAATGTGTCTAACATGTATCTACAGGTTGTGGTGATCAAACACCAACATGGTTGCCATTAAGTCCAAAGGGGGAGTTTTTTAGCATTATGATGTATGTATTGTCCTTGATGGCAACCCATTTGTAATAGAACAAGTATATGGCAATCAGATGAGTTCAAAGATCAGTTCAGAGGTGACAAAGTGATGGAACATAATGACAAAGTGATGAGACAAAGGTTTGCAGGTCAAATACAAAAGTTTATGAAGGTGAATATTTGAAGAAATATATGCGGGTTAGATGATGCCATGCCAGGTACACACGCGGGTATGATGAAGCAGAGTCACGTACATGCTGGCACACTATTTTATTGATACCAAGGGTCTTAACCACAGTATTAGCCCACAATATTGAGCGTAGTAGCAGTTATTTGATCCCGTCAAAGATTACCACCAACCCTAGTATGGTTTTGGCTCATGGTATTGGCTAAGGCTCAAACCATAGAAGGAGGTGAAGATCAAAGTGTTAATGGGTGCATAAATGAGTGTGATTAATGAATACTTCAATCTTAAGTATATTTGCATAAATCTGAAATAATGATGAACCCGTGAATACAATAATGTTTCAGGATCATTAGAACTGAAATGGTTATGTATTGCATGATCTGTTTATGAGCTATTTAGATCTGTGGTTTGGCGCATGTTTATTGCATTGAAGGTTATGTTCTAAGTATGTTTGAAGTTATGAAGTGTTGCACAATCATGAATTAGTTGCAGACATGTACGCGAGATCAACACATGGAAAGTGCGTATACACACGGGTTTTGTTCTGCAGAGTCACATATATATTTTGAAGTATGTTAAGATCTGTACGCGAGTTAGGTTCTGGATAAGCATGTACATACACGGAAAATCCTTATGGAAGGCATGTATGCAAGCCGGGGTTTTGCTGAAGAATATGTCTAATCAGTGTTGTTGTGTTTTTGTTGTCTATCAATGAAGTCTTCATATAGATCTGTGTTGTTTGAATATTGGTAATGCTGCTAGTTGATTATGATTAAAGATCAGTGATTGGTTGGTTGATTGGTGATTCAGTGATTAGTTGATTGATTCGGTACAATGTTATGTTTCAGTTCTGATGTATGGTATTGGGCTTAAATGATTGTAGTGGGTCCAATATGAAAATATGATGAAAATAGGCTTACACATTGTGATGTGTTGAAGCAGGTGGATTTAGTGTGAAAATTTATGAAATGTGGTCCACAGATGGTTTGAGGGTTGGAGCCTTCAGTGGGGGGGGTCGTAGCTTCCTTCCAGTGGGTGCTGGTAAACATGATCAGGGGGTTGGAGCTCCATTCCAGTTTGAGATGGAGAACGAGAGAAGGTTTTACGCTTCTACAGGTGGATGCCTGTGTACTGGTATTAGTCTTATCCAGTACAAGATTGTAAGCATTTTTATATATAGTAAATATTGAAGACAGAGACGAAAACAATGGTGGTTTTATCCCACATTGAGTTTCCACCTTAAATCCTAGTGTTCATATGTGTTTCTTATGTGTGATGGTTTAATCTGTTCTTACTGCACATGTTTATTGCTTACTAAATTTTTGATGAATCAATGATGCACTAGTCCAAGTCAAGTTACTGAAGATTTATCTGAATTATAAGTTTACTGGGCATACGCTAGTTTCCTTAATGATAGTCATGTACATACGCTAGTTGTCTTAAGTAGAGTCGCGTACGTAATTCAGAAAAGAAAAATAATAAATTGTGTGAGTTTTTTAAATACTGATTCACCCCCCCCCCCGCCTTCCCCCCTCTCACTATTTTTCCCAACACAAGGACATCTTGCACTGTTATCCACAGTTGAACCTAAAAACTTTGAAGAATCTAGCCAGGATGACCACTAGATCAAGGCCATGGAAGAATAAATGGATCAAACTTAAAATAATGACGCATGGGATTTGGTTCTAAGGCTGAGGGACAAAAAAATTATTGGCACAAAATGGGACTTCATGAACACGACGAATGAAAGATGGATAGATAACTAGGAACAAAAAAATATTGGTTTGTAAAGGATATGCATAGGTTGAAGGAATATACTTCGAAGAGAAATTTGATGAAGTTGCTAGGATGGAAGCTATTAGGATCTTCTTGGCCTATGCTTGTTCAAGAAATATTATGTGTATTAGATAGATGTGAAATCAAAATTTTTGAATGGAGAATTAGAAAAATTCTACATAAAGTAGCCTGAAGGACTTATACTTACCGACATGAATGATTATTTTTGCAGGTTGAATAAAGCTTTGTATGGTCTCAAGTAGACTCCTAGAGCATGGTATGCCTATCTGGAAAGGTATTTGCAGAAACAAGGATTCAAAAAGGAAAGTGCTGATAGGAACAAATATTTAAAAGTTGAACAAGATAATTTGAATCTCATTGAGGTGTATGTGGATGACATCATATTTGGAAGTGATTATGACAACCCGGTTGGAAGTTTTCAAATTATAGGCAAAGTGAATTTGAGATGTCTTTACTTGGTGATTTGAATTCCTTCTTAGGACTCGATATATATTAGGAATATGATGGCATATTCATCTCTCAAACCAAGTACAACAAATAAATGTTGAAGAGGATCTTCTTCATGCAGAAGAAGAGCGAGACACACTCAAAGTTCTGTGAGTTCAAGGCACTGGTTGAGAAAGAATCGAGGAAGCAGGTGAAGGCTTTTAGGAGTGACAATGGTGGTGAATTCATCTCTGGCGAATTCAAGGAATTTTGCAGCGCAGAAGGAATTCGAAGAGAGCTCATAGCACCTCATAACCCACAGCAGAATGGGGTTGCTGAGCGAAAGAACAGAACGATCGTGGGTGTTGTGATGGCGATGTTGCATGATCGTGGCCTTCCCATACACTTTCGTGGCCGAGCATTGCACACATCGCGCATATGTGCACCTGTCCCCGCGTGATACTTGGCATGAGTACACTCGAGGAGGCGTTGGTAAGAAGCCCGATATTTCCCATTTGAGGATTTTTGGTTCACCTATTTACATTCATGTGACGAAGGATGCCAGGAGGAAGCCGGAGCCGAAAGCTGGAGCCGACTGCAGAGGTTGGGATATTTGTGGGGTACACTGATACACCCCACAACTATCGTGTGTATTTTCCAGACAGTCACAAGACTGTTGTGCGACGGGATATCAAATTTCATGAGGAGGAAGCCATGAAGTGTTCGCTTGAGAGGGAGCCACACTTGCATGCAGATGAGGAGCTATTAGTTCCTAAGGATGAGTCTCTAGATGTGGATCAACCACAGGAGGAGGTTCATGGAGTGGAAGAGACCACTCATGCAGTGCCAACCATCAGAGGGCGGAAGCGCACTACAGAAGCTGAGCGACTGGCTCAAGATGCAAAGAGGGTTGTAGGAGCACCTACATCACAGCGCAGACATAGATAGTCACCTGACCGGTATACTGGATACATGGCTCTTATGAGCAAGTGTATTTCCATGATAGGAGCCATCCTCTTTCGAGGAAGTCAGGAGGATCCCGCATGGGTAGATGCCATGGTGGAAAAGTATGATTCAATTGTTAGAAAGAGTGCATGCGAGATTGTCCCAAGACCAGAGGGGAAATCAGTGGTGGGTTCGCGATGGATCTACAAAGTGAAGCAGGCGGCTGACGGGAGTGTGGAGAAGTACAAGGCAATATTTTTTGCCCGAGGCTTCTCACAGATAGAGGGGATCTATTATGAGGAGACTTTTGCACCTGTCGCAAGGTACTCTTCCATACGGACGATCCTAGCCCTCTTAGCGCAGATGGGGTGGCACATCCATCAGATGAATGTGAAGACTGTGTTCCGCAATGGATTCATTGAGGAGGAGGTGTACATAGAGCAGCCCGAAGTTTTCGAGATCTTCAGCAGTGAGTCTCATGTGTGCAGACTCAAGAGAGCACTGTATGGGTTGAAACAAGCACCTCATGCTTGGTACACACGGATAGACAATTATTTCACTGGACTTGGATTCTCCAAGAGTGAGGCGGATCCTAACCTATACCAGATTGTGGTTGAGGGTAAGTTGTTGATCATTGTACTTTATGTAGATGATTTGATTTTACGGGTGATGAATCAAGATACTCTCATGCAAGGCTGATCTTGCAAAAGAGTTTGAGATGAAGGACTTGGGCCTCCTTCATTATTTCCTGGGATTGGAAATTTGGCAGCGCAGTGATGGACTGTTTGTGTCTCAAGGAAATTATGCCTGGGAGATACTGGAGAAGTTCAACATGCATGGCTGCAAGCCTATTGATACTCCTCTTCCTGGTGGTTGGAGGAAAGAGGATGCTACATCGGTAGAGGTAGTGGATGCCACTGTTTATTGACAATTGGTGGGGTCGCTAATGTATCTGGTCAATACACGACCCGACCTATGCTATGCTGTTAACTAGCTTTCACAAGCTATGGTTAAGCCTACCAAGCTCTACTGGAAGGCAAGCAAGCATGTATTGAGATATCTCAGAGGCACATCGGGATATGGATTATGGTACAGACAGTCAGATGAGGTGAAGCTGTGTGGCTTCACGGATGCAGATTGGGCAGGGAGCCTAATGGACATAAAGAGCACATGTGGAGGGATTTTCAGTATCGGGTCAACAACAGTTTCTTGGTGCAGCAGGAAGCAGAGATCTGTGGCACTCAGTTCAGCAAAGGCCGAGTATATGGCAACGAGTTTGGCTGCATGAGAGGCTATATGGATGAGGAAGATCCTGGTCGGGTTGTTTGGTTCACACTTAGATCCTATTGTGATATATTTTGTTAATCAGAGTTGCATCAAACTCTCGGTTAATCCAGTATTTCATGATAGATCTAAAAACATTGACATCTGGTATCATCATATTAGAGATTGTGTGCAGCGGAAGATCATGTTACTTTCATACATTCCCACGGAGGATCAGGATGCTGATATCTTGATGAAGGCGCTCACCAGGAGCAAATTCGAATACCACAGGGGCAGGATAGGGGTGGCAAATAATCCTTATCTTGTTGAGAGGGAGTGTTGAGATTGCAACAAGATGATGAGCTTAGTGGAAAGAAGTTGCCTTCACTATGTGGGCCTGCAGGCTATTTTTGGCGCAAGTCTATTTTTAGACATGTCGATCATATTCTATGAGTTGCAGGATGCTATTTGTGGATGGTTGGTCAAGTTGAAAAATAGATGGACTTCTATTTTTAGACATATTGGGCGGAATCTATTTTTAGATTTCCAGTCTAAAAATAGATATGTCGAATATTATTAGCTCTTAATAATATTTGGACTATAAACATTATCTTATTCTCTTGGAGCACTTCAGTTAAGTGCACAGATGTGGTACAGGAGCTAACAGAAGGAATTACGCTATTCCTGAGGGTTAAGTGGAGCTATTGCATGGATACTTCAGTTAGAACTCATGTGACAGAGTTTGGTGGAGTTATTGAGCTAGTTGATGGAGTTGTGTTCAGTTTAACTGAGTTAAACATAGTTGAGCTAGTTGTATCTAGTCTAACCGATTGATACACTAGTGAGAGTGGTGTGAATTAATTATTAATTAATTCACTAATTATTAACTCATTAATCAACTAAAGAATACATCAGTTAACTACAGTGCATGGACAGTTTCATTGGAGACCAGTGAAGAGGTACGTGAAAGAGCAGTGTGACTATCAGTTGTGACTATAGTGTTGCATGATTTGCAACAACTAGTGATTAGAGATGCCAATGAGGATTGTGTGAGAAATTTTGGACCAATTCGAGTTCATTCAGAGCCATTCTTCAGCAGTGATTGCGCAATAGAGGCAGGCTATCAGGTGGCAGAGATTGGAGCATGTTATTTGCTAGATCGGGCTTGATTAGTGTGTAACAATTGGAGATTGTACTGAGAGCTTTGTGAGGAGCTTTGTATAATGATTTTTACATGATCTCTATGACATATAATATACAGATAGTTGGGGGTTTTCAGCTTTAAGCTTTCCCATAAAATACTGTGTTCATATGTGTGATTGTTTATGGTTTTAATGTGCGCATGCGATTGTTTTTATTTCCGAAATTAATGATCAATGGTGGAAGAGATTCTGTATTGTGCATGAAGTTAAAATAGTGTGTGATCAGGAGAATCTCGGTGAATAATATATCAGTTATTCAAATTTCTACACAGTTTCATGGGGAGTATGTGTATTTCCATCAATGAAAAAGGGGGAGGTTGTTGAAATTTGGTTGTCATTGATGCCAACCCAAGCAACACTAGAAGAAGCCTAACTTTTGATAACAAAAATGATAAGGAAAATCAAGAATTTTGGGGTCAAGATCACCTTCATTTGATATTCCTCACCATTTCAATTCTTATGATAGATGGCACACCTCATAACTCATGGTTGAGGGGATATACTCAATCAAAATTGGTTCCCCATTCTTAAGGTCAAAATCCCCCAAGTTAGATGATGTGGCAAGCTACTTTTGGATTGGTTTATTTGTGATATATTTATTTCAAAATTAATGTTGGACGTAGTCTATTCAATATTTCTTACAAATATGGCCAAATGAATTTTATTTAAATTATTTTTGTGTCTCCTAATTAAATTCAACCTCCCAAAAGAAGTTAATTTTTTGCTCCAAAAAATTGAAATTCAATTTTTAATTTTCCCTCCATACTCAAGTCGACATCATGAGGGATTCACCTTCTTTCCTCTGTAAATATAGGTCTATTTCTCTTCAAATGGGTGTGATCAAATGATCTAATCTGGGCGCACAAAAAATAGATTTATGTGGCCACATTGAAGAAATTTCTGAGCAGTCTTCTCGGCCATCTTTTGGAGACTCTAGCAAGCTTAAGGAATGATACATGTTGAATGTATAAAAATTCATAATTTATGAGGCAAAAATTATGACTCAATAGTGAGTTATCTCTAGCAACTGTGACATAATCAACCCTTTGGAATAGGGAAAAAACTTATCCTAAATTGACAAGTACTGTGGAAATTTTTTGGAGGAATCTATGTGCAAACGTTAAGGACCATTGTCGATTGTCAATGAAAATTTTGGCATCTATTCCGAGTTTGAGGCTGGTTCACATCCTTTGGAGACCATTCAACCAACTCAAATCACTGAGAAATTAAGGTATGCATCAATGATTTCTAGGGCTTGAACTTGACTGGTATTGAAATATCTATTCATCCCTCCAAAGAACATATATTGTAGGTCCCTTTGTGTTATTTTGGTGGTTCCCATTCGCTTCAAAATTTTCACTAATTTGTTATGTACAAAATAAGGATTCAATGCTCTTATGTTGATATTGATCAGAATGTATATATGGTGAATATCTGAAGCATACTATGACATGTGAATTGCATCCATGTTGGACTATTTTTTGAAGCTAATCTCTGATCTATTTGTCACTTATGTGCTATGGTTTGAGTCATATAGAATTTGGTTGAGTGTTTGATCACTATGGTTTTATATTTTATGGAAAGTTCGAAAAGGTAATTAAGGCACAAATACAAACCCTAATCAAACTTATAGTAGTAGAGCCAAAGTCACCTTCTTTTGAAAGTGTTTCAGTGAAAAATATTGTGCAATCTGGTCCCTAATAAAATCCCTAATTTATATCTGAGGAAAATTGTGATCAAACTCATTGCTTTGTCAAAGTCTAGTTGGGAAGGTTCTTTGGTGGCACCATATTGAGACTCCCTCTCTTTGCTAATAATAACTTATTTTGTATGAAACAATCTGAAATATAACTGTAACTTTGATGACAAAGGTTACTAGACACTAGTGGTAGGCCTTGTCTAAGGATGTGTGGAGACAATGGTATACGTTGGATTTCTGAGGCTTCATTTGGATATTTGTCTAAAAACATGAAGTAAACTAGAGACATATTGACCAACAACATCATTAACAAACTTGAGGACATCAGTGGAATTTTCATAGACTCCAAGAAACTATCAAATTAGAAGCAATTTACAAGTACAACAATGCAAAAGGACTAAAGGTAATTAGAAGTAGTGCTTGAACTGAAATATGTGCATTTAAGTTACATTGTTGTTTAGAAGCAATTCTAAAGATTCTAAATAAGTTTGGGGTACACATTGGTAAAAAGAGTGGCTAGGTGGTGTAAGGCAGGAGAGTGAATTCTCCATTACGTTGTAGCCTGAAAATACTGAAGGATGAGATAGTTGTGATAGGGCAAGTTGAAGCTTATATGGTGTTGGAGCATCCTTTTAGTTGTAACTAATAAAACTAGGGCATTGGAGCATCCTTCTAGCCAGAGCTAGTAAAACTAGGTTTTAGGATCATCCTTTTAGGAGTTGAAGCTAATTGATAAACTTGAAAACTTTTCTAGAGTACTACGAAGTTTGGGCTTCCCTATTCAGTTGGAGTTAAAATATTTTTGTACTCATAAAATATTAGAAAAGTGTTGTGTGGTTTTTCTCCCAAAAGGGTTTCCACATAAATTTTCTTGTGTATTGTTCTTATGATGTGATGATTATTCTTGTTTTTATTTATTGTTAATGCTTTGAAAATTAATATTAACTAATTGTAAGTTAAATAATGTGATAAAATATTCCTCTGATACCAACATTATCTAAGATATTTTATTCGGTTGATGTTAGCAGAATTGCATAAAAGAGCATGTAAAAATCATATGTGTAAATACTTAAAGAAAAAACAACATAAAGGATACCATACAGACATTGCACACAAAAGTTTGATAACAGAGTTCGTACAATGTGGGTTACGTCTCTGAGCCTTGCTTAAATGGTGGGGGGGTCGCTTCATTCATACCATAAAAAATAAAGGCAATTAAATGGAAAAATATATCATTATACCTCCAATCCTGAGAGTGATTAGAAATAGACTGCTCAAAACCCAACAATCACAACACCAATAAGTTTGTCTTGTCCTCCTAATGCGTTTGACTGTAAAAATGGCCCACTTCTGAAAGGTACATTGTTTTCATGAAATTTGTGCCAATCAATTAGTGAAGAATGTGGGTTTTTTCCATGACCCTGAAATTTGCTACTCAAATGAAAAAATAAACTACACCATTGAAATGCTTGCAAAATTCTGGTTAAAATGAGTATAAACCTGGCTATATTCATCCATTTCCATCTCTAGACCCCCAAAATAATCTTCAAGATTCCCCATAACATAAAAAAATATTCCATGGAATATACTGCTCATTCCACGCACCCATACAAGGTTCCCTCTGCGTCAAGGTTTTGCTGCGCATTGGAGTTTTTCCTGGTCGTGTTTTGCTCGGCCTCTGCTAGTCCTCCCTGTCGAATGGCATGAGAGGGTTTACATAAGGTTGAATTGACATGGGAATCAGTGCATGGTTCATTGGCCTAATGGTCCTCTGTGCTATGTTTATTTATTTTCTTGGCAGTGAGGTCGTGAGTTCCAGCGCTCCTGACCTTGTTTTATATTACAAACAAATTATACAATTGTACATTGGAAATAACCGTTCTACATTGACACATAAATAAACCTTGGCCGTCGTTATTTGGTTTTAATGACCACCATTCTATTGGTCTTAAACATACATAATAACCATTTTTATAAACGTTTGCATATGGTTATATAATAACCATATTTATAGTTTTTAAAATGGTTTTGTTTTTGTTTTTGTTTTTTTTTAATAACCATATTTATTTTATATGCGTACTTTTAATATATATATATATATTATGACCCAATAATTTAATGATCCAATGACAAGTGTCATTGACAGGTAGGCCACTAGTTGTTGCTACGTAAGTCGTGGGTCCCATGTGGCTCACTATGGGACCCCTTTTCCTACTTGTCTTATCAAACTTCAAACTGCAATAATTTTGTTATACATACTCATATTAAGACACCATTTGCATTGTTAGATTCCTTGTGAGAACTCTTCAATCTGACACTAATTTCGCTGAGTTGTGAAGACTTCGAATTTTGCGCCAATAGGGATCCATTTGGATCATTCCTCTCCACTGAGGAGGTTTTGGTCCTCCAAAAGCATAAATAGGTATTTCCATTTGATGTACTCCCCTTGATTTACATAAAAAATGTCTTTGATAAGCCACATTCTCCTTTCCTTCGGCCTTGTACTTCAAAACCAAAATGATGATGTTGACACCCGTATCCATATGCAAATTTGTAGCGGCCAATACATGTCTAACTTGCAAGATTCCAAAAAATACCATACTTTCCAAGAGTTTATAAAACACTCATGGTAAGGTTTTATAACATAAACCATATCCTTTGCTATCAACTAAAGGCCAAAATATCACTATGTTGCATATACAAGTGATGTTATACATTCATCACTTTTACAAACATTTTCACAACATGTGATTTACAAAAGTGGCCATGATAAACTACCTAAAAAGGCTACTCATCTCTTAACTAACCATCCTAATGGAATTTTTTCTAGTAGTTGTCTTCCTTGTTGAATTTCTTCATCAACTGGCTCCTTTATGAGTGCTTTCATATGCTCTCGGTCCTTCTTTGGTCGTAGCTATGGATGGCGCTTCCAATATTTCTATCTCTAATGTCCACCCTTGTTGCAATAATTGCAATGGTTCCTATTCCTCTAGACTTTCTTTACCTTCTTTTGTGTCTCTTTCCTATATGACATAACCTTCCTTGAATGGTTGTATTTGATGCGACTCTAGTGACACGAACTTGACTTGGCTCGTCCTCTAAAATTCCCACCTCCATTTGGAGATGGCATACAACCACAATTGTTGGAATGGTGTGATGTAGCCTCATCCTACATTTATTTAGAATACCTTGCTTTTGCGGCTTTGGAGTGTCTTTAAAATGCACCAAAATCATCATTATAATGAGAACATGAAACTGAAGAATCACTGACACTACTTACCTCAGTTTGAGATTCTTGAGTGGGTGATGATGGCTTCGCTAAGCCTTCATTGCACTTCAAATTTTATAAGGACTCTTTTTTGGCTTGTAACCGAAACTACATTCTCTGCTTCTCCACTTTTTCTTCTTGTAGTAGTCTCCTCAATTCATCATTCTCTAGTTGATCTCCTCAAGTTCTTGGAGCCATGCAGTCTTTGGTGCTTTTCTCATCTTTAGTGCAACACCTACTACAACCTTCATCTCATCACCTAAATTAGAACCCATGTCAATTGGTCCATCACCTGCAATACCAATAGTTATGATCTTCATGTAATCATTTGAATCATAATCCAAGTCATGTTGCATTGTAGCAAGAATTTTATGTTTCCATTTTCTTCCTTTTCTCTTTGGCTTCAATTTTGGATACAATTTCCAACAGTGATCCTCATCACATCCTTATTTATTGCAATGAGTGCAAGAGGGATTTTACTCTTTTTTCTTTGTCATCACTATTTTCTTTGAATGGTTGTCTTGTTCATACTTTTCCCCGATTTCAAGATGAATGTCTTTCACATTTGTCGCATCAAGAGTAGTGGATTCAATACAAATAATTCCAAAAGTAATTATGTAAAGAGTCAATATATTTCATCAAAGTATCCATTGAGTCTAAATGAATACCCAATATCAAAGCTTGATTCCTAAATTCCTTTGTGAAACTTTGAACATATTGAACTTTTCCTTGTCTCAAATTTTGCCATTCTATCATTGGTTTTCTGTTGATATCTGAATGGATAAATTTGTCCTAATGCAAAAACAAATTGACCAAAAATAAAGGATTTTACCCATATGCTTGCTACCTTTCTGAAGTTTTCTCTCCCACCATACAAAGCGGTGCTTCCCAGTTGAAGAGATGCTAACTAGATCTATGCCTCATCCTCTTTGATCTATTGTATTTGGAAATATACTTCAATTTGTCTAATCCAATTGTTTAACTTTTCTGCATTAGATTCTTTGTTAAACATGGGAAAATAAAATTTTACATCCAACTTAAAATATGATGTTTTAAAAGCATTTCTATGTCGATGATTAGAATGATTAGAACTAGATGATGAAGAAAAAAATTCACTTGAAGATGTATACCGAGGTTCAAAAGGTTCTCCTCCATTTCCTTGATTTACCGAAGCATTGCCCTCTACTTTCTCTTCCTTCTTTTCCAATTTCTTCTTTTAATCTAAAAAAAAATTGTCTACCTTATTTTCCACGTTGTAAAAATATTTATGGAAATCCTTCTCATTCTCGCTATGGGCATCATCATTTGCCATATTTATTCTTAGTGTTTCACGTCCAATATCTAGTTATCATTCACACTCGCAATTCATATCAACAAAAAGACCACTCCGATATCAAACTTGATTCAATATTCATATAATACCAACATTATCTAAGTTTTTTTCTTCAGTTGATGTAAGCAAAATTGCATGAAAGAGCATGTAAAATCCATATGTGTAAATACTTAAAAAAAAAACATAAAGGAGACCATCAAGACAATGCACATACAAGTTTGATAACAAATTTCGTCCAATGTGGACTACGTCTCTGGGCCCTACTTCAATGGTGGGGAAGATGCTTCATTAATCTCATAAAAAATAAAGGAAAGTGCATATAAAAATATATTATTATACTTCCAATATTGGGAGTGACTTGAATCGACTACTCAAAACACAAAATCACAACACAAAAAGGTCCATTTCATCCTCTTGAGACTTTTGACTGTAAACATGATCCACTTCTGAAAGGTACATTAATATCTCGAAGTTCATGCCAAACAATTAATGAATAATGTGTTTTTCTACCATGACCCCTGAAATCCATTGCTTGGATGCAAAAAAAAACAGAACCATTGAAATCCTTATGAAATTGTAGTTAAAATTAGTATAAACTTGGATATATTTCATCATTGTCATCTCAAAAATCCCCCAAAGAATCTTCAATATTACCCATAGCTTATAAAAAACATTCCCTAGAATATACTACTCATTTTGTGTGCCCATGCGAGGTTCCCTCTGTGTCAATGTTCTATTGCGCATCAGGGTTTTTCCTAGTTGGGTTTCGCTCAGCCTCCGTCAGTCCTCCCCGTCGAATGGCATGAGAGGGTTTATATAAGGTTGAATGGGCATATCGATAAACGTATGGGTCGTTGGCCCAATGGTACTTTATGCTATGTTTAGTTCATTTCCCAACGAGGAGGATGCGGGTTCCAACCCGCCCAACCCCATTTTATATTACAAACAAATTATATAACTCTCTCTCATAAATAACCGTTCAACATTGGCACATAAATAAACCTTGATTGTCATTCATTTTCTTAACCACCACTGCCTTTATTGGTATTAACCATATATAATAACAATTTTTATTATATGGCATATGGTTATATAGTAACCATTTTTATAGTTTTTAAAATGGTTTTGTTTTTATTTTTATTTTTAAATAACCATATTTGTGTTATAGGGATATTTTTGATATATATATTTTTAATTTATATCCAATGATGTAGTGACAAGTGTCATTGACTAGTAGGCTACTAGTTGGTTTCCACGTAAGCCATGAGTCACATTGTTGGCATTATGATATATATGTTGTCCTTGATGGAAACCTACTTAATGAGTTGTACATTGATGGCAACTTACTTGATGTAGGATGTATTAATAGGCCAATTCAGAGGTAAAAGAGTGATTGGACAGAGGCATGCAATACAAAAAAGAATGATGAAGGTGAACAATTGAAGAAATATACGTGGGTTTGGTGAAGCAAAGCCGCGTACACACGCGAGTAAAGAAAATAAAGCGTGTACAATTTTCGCTATATGGTTTCCTAAATACCAAGGGTCTATACCATGGTATTAGCCCATAGTAATGAACATGTCAACGGATATTTAATCCCGTCCAGGAATACCATCGACATTAGTGTGGGTTTAACCTATGATATTGGCTAAGGCCTAAGCTATATAAGGAGAGGAAGATCCAAGTGTTGAATGTGCAAGTGAGAGGGTGATTGACGAATACTTCGATATGAAGTATGATTGCATGGTATGGGTTATTGATGTGTGGTTGATCTGAAATAAGTATGCACCCAGTAATACAATGATGAATCAAGGTCAATAGACCTGAAAGGACTATGTAGTGTATAATCTGCATATGGGTTGATTAAATTTGTGGTATGACATATGTTTATTACTCTGTATGTCGTGATTTGTGTATGTATAAAGTTCTGAAGTGTAGCACGACTATGAGTTCTCACGTAAGGCACGTCCATACATGGATACCCTTATGAATAATAACATCTCGGTTTTGCAGTATGTTGAGATCTGTACATGGGTTTAATTTCTGACAAGCAAGCTGTTATCACTCAGCTAGATTCTCAAGGTTGAGGAAGGAATCCCAACAGAGGTAACCACAAACCAAGCTTTTGACTTGGTATCTAGACCTATCAAGCCGGAGAGGGATCTATCCAAAAGGGTCACAGCCAGAAGGGCTCGAGCAATTATGGTTTTAGGCTAGGTATAGAGTGCAGGGGGTTGTTTGAATTGATTTGGTTGGGGAAATTAGTGGATAAAAGCATTTAGGTCAAGGAAAGCTAGGTCAGGGAAAATGGAGTTAGGGTTGCAGGGATCAATGGGGAAAGGTAGGTACAATGCCAATCACTTGAAGAGAATGGTTGTGGAATGGTTTTGAAACTGTAATAAGGCTGAGAAAATCATAAGGGATGTATTTCACTAAGACAAAATATAATGAACAAAATATGACCAGTTACCCAAAACAGAGCATGAAAAACATGTATTCTGAATTTCTAACTTGTAAAAGATCATAACATAGAAAATGGAAGTGAATACGAAAAATACATTCAAACACATGATACTGAAGAAGAAACTATGAAATACATTCAATACCACAGGTATCACATAAATGTAGATGCAACTCCTCTTTATTAGCTTGGCCAAAACTGAGTACAAGTTCCCTTGATCAACTAGAAAAATCAAACTGATTCCAACTCCAAACCTTTGAAAATGAGTAAAAAATGACATGATACAGGCCTCAAACAACCTCTCCCAACCTCAGGGGTTGAATCCATGAGGTGAGGAAGATATTACATAAAAATCTGAACTGATAGCTAGAGTATATGATGATAAAAGTGACTCATTCCTATCTCAAGTGAACTGATTCATTACACATCATATGCTTGATTTACCTAATGTATTTACCCTAGTAAATAGTAAAAACATAATACCTACATTCATATTCATCATTTACATAGGTAAATTCAACATTTCCCAAGATAAAAATGAAAACTGGAGCGAAACTCATAAAATTTATGAAGACTGCAAAAACACAATTTCCTTGTTAAACGCGCAGTCACCAGGAAGAAATTATTCCCTCTATTCAAGGTTGAATTTGAGTGCCTTCCCGGTATCCAAATCTGCTCCATGATGGCTCGTTGGAAAGCCCTTTGAGTTTGATTTCCATAACTACCTCCAGTTGTCAAAATGGTTCTCATTTTACCTGTCAAAAACCTCTTCTCCCAAGGCTAGTAAACGCACAACGACCAAGCAGATTTTGAGGCAGAAACATGAAATTTTGATGGTTGTTTGACTTTTTTATGGACCAGTTGTCCTCCAAAAACTCTGAAACTTCACAGGGTTGATGTCCTCATCAATACAAACTTGTTGATGGTGGCCATTTGTCCTTTAGGTTCCCCAAAAAAGAGCGTAGCAACCAAGGGGCTACGCGCTAAGCAATTTTTATGTGCGCAAATTATCCTTTAAAACACAGAAATGAAAAAAATGGTAAGTTTGCCAAAATTTTGTCAAAATTGTGATGGTACTTACTCATCAAGTGTTTGAGGCATGGAGTGACACCTCAAAAAGTATGTCGAACTTCTCTTTCTCTTCTTGCTTGGTCAAAACTTCAATCTTGGCATTGGCTCTTTTGAGCTTGGCGAATGCAATTCTCTCTTTCCAGGCATGAAGTTTGATTCTTGTCCTCAACAAGTCATTGTCCTAGTTGGCCTTCTCTAGAAAATTTTTCGAATGTAGATTGGCTCTATCAAGCCATGGTTCCATGCTCTTGCTGGTTTCTAGGGCAAGCTGTTCATTTAGTGTAAGCTGGTCCGCTAGCTCAACTTCCCTTTGTCTCTCTAGGGCTAGAGCTCTTTTCAGCCCTCTAGTCCTAGGTCTCTGTCTTGGAAGCTGATCCTCATCATCATCAAGTTCACCAAACTTTTCCAATGTTTCCTCAAGCAAGGCTTTAGCCTTCTCTGCCTCTTTCTGTGCTTTGATGCATTTCACCTCATTGATGACCTGTTTGGTTTTCAACTGCTGTTTTTCATGCTCAAGGAAGTGAATCACATACTTGGCCCTCTCAAGATTATTTTGGAACTCATTAATTTCAGCCTCTTTACCTTTAATTACCACATTGGTGATTTTGCCTTCATCTTCCTCACCTAGGTCAATCAACTGAAATTCTTGCTCTGTCTCATGATTTTCCTCCTCATCATGAATGAATGGCTCTATCACCTATTCCTTACCTTTATTTACCTGCTGTGTTGATGAAGAAGGCATGGCCCCTTTCACTCTAAGTGAAGCAAACCCATGCCTCAAGCCTCTCTGGTAAGTTTTGGGCAATGGCTCAACCTCAGCCAAACTAGCCCATTTTGCCTCAATGTCCTCATCACTGCTTGATGACTCAGAATCATGATGTGATGATGATGTAGGGTTATAAAAAGCTGAAGAAGAAGGCTCAATGTGAGGTGAATGAGGTGAATGGAGCTGATATGGTAATGATGTATGAACAGTAGGCTGATATGGAGGGATAGATGAGGGAGGATGAGATGATGAAGGTGCATTCTGTCCATGTTGACTAGGTGGGGCAGTGAAGATCTCATTGGATATGAAGGTGTCCCATGGAATGTTTAATTGATAAAGTTGATGCATGACTATCATTTTGATGAGGGAGTGTGATGCAGGGGCATTAGGCCCAAGAAACTTTTTGTACATAAATAAACATAAGGGGGGGTCTCATGTTTTGTTTCCCCTATGTAAATATTCATAATTGAGTAATTTTAGTTAATTAGAGGGAGAAATGTAACTGCCCGAATAGTTAGTGGGCATAGGAAGGGATAGTCCGTCTCTGTCTGTCATAACGTTAGTCTAATTTGTAACTGTAGGAAATTGAAGAGTTTGTGAATCATCAAAAAATCTGAATCTATTCATTGGTGATAGTTTTATAAAAATAAACCTCTGTGATAGAGTCGAGGGAGACCTGCATAGAGAGCTGCATAGGCTACATAGGACTGTAGTGGAGACAGAGTAGAGTTGAAGGCCATCAGATTGAATATCTGGCCGCTAAAGGGTTTGTAAGTTAATTCACTGTGTAATGAAGAATTGTTTCAGTATTGTTGTGCATTTGTCGAGTTAAATCATGTGTGAATGTATATCTGCTTTGCTTGAATAAGTTCTGTGTGAATATATGTATGCATCCTGATGGAGGATAATTGAAATCCGATTAATGGTGCTCTGTATATAGTTAGAGGAATCGATGTTAATGCGGTCAAAAGTGTATCCCGAACTGGTAGACAGTGAAGTTATATATTCGTTGAATATATGTCATGAACAAAGATATGGTTTTAAGTCCCACATGGAGGGTCTACGCTACTCGTAAAGAACTGACTGGCGTTCGACAACCGAGTATGGAGAAAGGAACGAGGAGCGAGGGCGTATTAGTTACAATGCCGAAGAACTAAAACGGAGTATTTGGCGTTGAACTATACGACAGAACCTGGAGTAGAGGAGCGGAACCACGAAGGAGGAACAGTGAACGTGGTTTAGAGCTGAACCGGTGGTTTTGATCGCACCACCTTTACACGGTGAGTGGTATTTAAGAATTCGGTGCGATTCCATACGCTGGGTGACGCGTGTCCCCGAGCGATTTCAGAAAACCGCCCTATCGCGCATTATCATTCGTGTAAGTAACTCATGCGATATCCGTTGGATCGTCAAGGTTAGTGCGACGTGTTGTCCGCCGTCATATGTGGGAACCCTGTTAGCGTTGGGGCCCATGCATACGTATGTATTGATCGTTGTTAAGGTCTGTGGGTTTAACAAAGGTATGACATTTATAGGTGGCGGTCAGTCTTTTATGGATGTCGGGTTATTTGTATGAGCAAATGTGCATATATATATATATATATATATATATTGAGATATTATAGTGCACATGTAAAGAGATGGTATTATTACGATTTGAACCATAGAATAGAGATGACACCTCCGCCAGCGAAATCATGTGAAGATGGACTATTGGGTTATAGCTATAAAGGGAATGTTGAATTAATATCTCAATTCTCTGAATTGAGATATTAAAATAACCCAGATTTGTTGATTTAAAATTGCCAGGTCAGGAGGAAAGAATGTTGTAAGTTTTCCAGAATTGTGGATTGGTTGGGGCAAGAAAAATTGGATGCATTTTACACACAGATTGAGGTTGAAATAAAGGTAAACCAGGACTGTGGGTTATCCCCGCTATCAAGTGGTATCAGAGCTAGAATTTAATTAGCTCGTTGAAAAGTTTATTTTTGAAATGCACATGTACTGAAACAGAAAAAATAGTTGATGTTTGAATCTGTTTAATAGAGAAAATTTCAGATTTGATTTGGCATGCAGTGAAGGTCTCCAGATGAACAGAATCTGGATTTGAAGACAGAAGATTGCAGCAGGTAGAAACGCAGTGCATGTGAGAAAAAGCAAGATCATTTAGGGATCTTGAGAGGTAAGATGATGAGCCTTATTTGAACTCTGGTTGGAAGGATTTGTTTGCAGAATACAAAGTGCAAGAAATTGAGGAGGGATCTTAGCAGAGGCAGATCACAAGCTTTGAGAGCAGTGATAGAAGAGTCCAACAAGGGATTCTGAGTGCAGAAAGAGTGTGGCAAAACCTGAAATAATTCCCAACTGAGGTTGGATGAAAGAATAAAAGGGGTGTTCTTGAGAAAGTTGCAGAGTGAAGCCTAGAGAGCAGAAGAGAGTGCTCAGAAGGTTCCAGAGAGAGGGGACCAGTACTTGCCAAAAGCCAGATCCAGAGGAAGGGATTGGTGAGGTAAGTTGCAGTAAGAGAGCTTGCTGTTGCAGAGGCTTAGTGCAGCTTGTGAGTGAAGAAATCCTAGAGAAGAGAATGGCTACTGAGAGCCATAGCAGAGATTGCAATGATTGCAGAGGTTCTGAGAGAAGCCACAACAGAAGAGTGATTGAAGATGCCAAAGCAAATGGCATGAGGAAGAAATTAAATGATGAAGAATGGCAGAAAGAATTAGCTGAGATCAGGGAACAATTTAATGAACTGAAGAGAAGGATAGAAGAAAGCCAGAGAGTTGGTTGGCTCATGAAGAAGAAGATAAAGTGGTAGAGGCTACAAAGGAAGAAGGAGCAGATGATGAATGCTCGGAAGAAAAAGGAAATACTCAGAGTGATTGAGTATCTGGAGAAGGACTTGGAGACTGAAGCTTCAAGTGGGACCAAGGGGTCCAAGAGCCTTACATCTGACACATTTGGTATGTTTGCAGGAACAAAAGGTGAGAGAAAACAAACTGCTGATGTTGTCACTAAGGAAGAAAAGGGAGCAGCTACATGTTTTGAAGATGTCCATGCACAGTTGGAGAAATATTCTACTTTCCAACATATTGGAAGCAGAAGAGCTTTAGTTTGTGATATTGGCCAGAAGCTGGAGGTTGAACAACTTGAGGACTCTAAAGAAGAGACCATTGAAGAATCTCTGGAGAATATAGAAGACTTGGAACAACATAAATATTTGGTGATCAAATCACCAATTGAGACCATGAGGTCTTATGTTTTTGCATCTGACGAGTTATGTGTGAATGCAGGTGTTAATGAAGACAATTCATATGGTGAAACTGTGACAGATGAAGTTGACTATTGCCAAGTAAAGTATGATGAGTATCTTTCAGATGAAGAACAGATTGAACTACTGCAGCAGAAGGAATTCATTAATTCCTTATTTGGTAGAAGAGATTGTTTCAATGAGGTTGATGATGATGATTTTGTCATTAATGCTGATAATGACAGGCTGATTTTGTTAAATGGCCATGTGGAGAATGATGGACAGGTAGCTGGAGTCTTTGCAGGGATGGGAAATCAGGATTTTATTCTGATGAAGACTGAGGAGATAGTGACAGCAGAAGATAGAGAAGATTGTGGTGAGATGCCAAGATTGTGGCATGAGCAGAGAACAGATCCACAGAGAAAAAGTGTTCAGATTGTAAGGGCAGAGATGGATGAGAAAGTTTATTCTTATGAACTAGAGCAGAAAGACATCCTTGCAGAGGATGGTGCAGAAGAGAGAATGGCTGATAGTATCAGGAAATGTTTGAAGAATTGGAATCAGCATTTTGATGTGCTGATTGAGAAGAAAAAAATATTGGGACAACATACTGAGATGCTGATAGAAGAAGGAAAGGCTCTGAGGCCTTGTGAATTTTGTTTTAACAAATGTTTGATGAATGAAAATCCTGTTGATGCTGAAGGAGAATTGACATCATGGGGCAGTCAATTGAAAGAGGAGAAGAATTTCATGGGCACATTTGGTCCATGGAGTGGAGAAATTGAGCTGTTAGAGGGTATGTTGAATCAGCAAGATTCAATACAAGAGAGAAGACCTCAATTTCTGAATTGGGGATTGCAGAATGAGGATGAGACAATCATGTCTCATATGCAGAAATTTGTTGCTGGTGATAGCAGAGAAGAATTGGCTTGTCCGAATAGTCGAGAGAAGATTGGAGAGAAGGCTGTATGGCAGACTGTTGGGGCTGCTACAGCAGTGGAGAACCAGAGTTTCACTCTGACAGAAGATGAAGATACAATGGCTAGAGAACTTGATTTGATTGCTGGAGTCAATCAAGAAGAAGGAAGGCAATTGCTGAAGATTTCCAAGGCAGAAGAAGAAGATGCTGACCCTGAGTTGCAGCATAGTGAAGATTTGTTTGGCCAAAGGAGATGGAGAGAATGTTTACTGAAGACATTCAGAAAAGAAGGTGAAATGGCAGAGCAGTAGTTGATTGGAGTGTTGCTGGGAGAATTGCTGAAGACAGAGGATAAGGAAGTTGTCATAAGTGACAATCAGGAAGAGTTTTACTGTTGCAAAAAGCAAGAGGGCATGGATGATAGGGTGGTAGCTAGGGCAACAATAAGAACTGAAGAAACGAGAATGCAGCAAATAGAAGTAAGCATCCTGCAGTCAGAGGAAAGATTACACAGAGGAATAGAATTTGTAAGAAGACTGATGCAGAAGATGCCTCAGAAAAGAAAGCTGAGAATCAGCAGAAGCAAGAAGAAGACAGTCACAGACTGTGAGGGCATAACAAGTGGAAAGCTACAACACAAAGTATGGAAGCCAGGAGGAACGCGAAAGAAGGACGCTGCAACGGATGGCCAGTTGTAGAACAAGGTGTGGGATCCAGGAAGACGAAGATGGAAGCACATGATCAGGAGATCATGAATCATTTGAACCTAGGGAGTGTGATGCAGGGGCATTAGGCCCAAGACACTTTTTGCACATAAATAAACATAAGGGGGGGTCTCATGTTTTGTTTCCCCTATGTAAATATTCATAATTGAGTAATTTTAGTTAATTAGAGGGAGAAATGTAACTGCCCGAATGATTAGTGGGCATAGGAAGGGATAGTCTATCTCTGTCTGTCATAACGTTAGTCTAATTTGTAACTGTAGGAAATTGAAGAGTTTGTGAATCATCAAAGAATCTGAATCGATTCATTGGTGATATTTTTATAAAAATAAACCTCTGTGACAGAGTCGAGGGAGACCTGCATAGAGAGCTGCATAGGCTGCATAGGACTGTAGTGGAGACAGAGTAGAGTTGAAGGCCATCAGATTGAAGATCTGGCCGCTAAAGGGTTTGTAAGTTAATTCACTGTGTAATGAAGAATTGTTTCAGTATTGTTGTGCATTTGTCGAGTTAAATCATGTGTGAATGTATATCTGCTTTGCTTGAATAAATTCTGTGTGAATATATGTATGCATCCTGATGGAGGATAATTGAAATCCGATTAATGGTGCTCTGTATATAGTTAGAGGAACCGATGTTAATACGGTCGACAGTGTATCCCGAACTGGTAGACAGTGGAGTTATATATTCATTGAATATATGTCATGAACAAAGATATGGTTTTAAGCCCCACATGGAGGGTCTACACTACTCGTAAAGAATTGACTGGCGTTCGACAATCGAGTATGGAGAAAGGAACGAGGAGCAAGGGTGTATCAGTTACAACGCGGAAGAAGTAAAATGAAGTATTTGGCGTTGAACTATACAACGGAACCTGGAGTAGAGGAGCGGAACCACGGAGGAGGAACAGTGAACATGGTTTAGAGCTGAACCGGTGGTTTTGATCGCACCACCTTTACACGGTGAGTGGTATTTAAGAATTCGGTGCGATTCCATACACTGGGTGACGCGTGTCCCCGAGCGATTTCAGAAAACCGCCCTATCGCGCATTATCGTTCATGCAAGTAACTCGTGCGATATCTGTTGGATCGTCAAGGCCGATGCGACGTGTTGTCCGCCGTCAGATGTGGGAACCCTGTTAGCGTTGGGGCCCATGCATACGTATGTATTGATCGTTGTTAAGGTCTGTGGGTTTAACAAAGGTATGACATTTATAGGTGGCGGTCAATCTTTTATGGATGTCGGGTTATTTGTATGAGCGAATGTGCATATATATATATATATATATATATATATATATATATATATATATATATATATATATATATATATTGAGATATTACAGTGCGCATGTAAAGAGATGGTATTATTACGATTTGAACCATAAAATAGAGATGACACCTCCGCTAGCGGAATCATGTGAAGATGGAATATTGGGTTATAGCTATAAAGGAAATGTTGAATTAATATCTCAATTATCTGAATTGAGATATTAAAATAACCCAGATTTGTTTATTTAAAATTTCCAGGTCAGGAAGAAAGAATGTTGTAAGTTTGCCAGAATTGTGGATTGGTTGGGGCAAGAAAAATTGGATGCATTTTACACACAGATTGAGTTTGAAATCAAGGTAAATTGGGACTGTTGGTTATCCCCACTATTAGAGTGGTAGAAAAGACTCTGCATTTGATGATCACAATCTCTCTTTTGAGCAATAAATTCCATCTTATCAATGCTCCGGTAGAGAAAATAGGGTATATGAAGCATTCTAACCCTAGTGAAGTACATGAGGAGTCGGATATGATAGGAATAGAGCCTAGAAAACCTTCCCTCACAGGTGAAGTATTTCATGATGATTTTCATCATGGGGACATATTTGTCAAGGAGGTTGGAGAAAGGAAAAATTGTCTTTTTATCATTCTTGTACCTTGGTTTAAGATATGGCTCATTATAATAATGATTAAGGTTTCATTGTTTAAACCATCTTTCTCCTACATTCGAGATCCCTATAGCAACTGCAATAATATTAGTGGACATAGTGAAATTGATCCCGGAAAGGGTGACCTATTTGTCATGAAGATTAGAAATGAACAATCTTGTCAACATAGGATGGTACTGGATTCCTTGCACTTTTTCACAAAATTCGAAACATCCTACATGCTTAAAGCATGACACAGTGAGGGGAGATGCCATAAGCTCTCTAGTAGTTGCTGGTTCATGTATGATGACTTTCCCTCCCTTATTATATGGCTTTTTCCTCTGTCTCTCTTCGTCACTAGAACTTCTGTTCTCATCTTCAACCATGGTTGATGTCAAAACCCTAGGGTGATGGAATGAAATGGAGGAATGTGAAGTGAAAGGAAGTGCTGGGAAATGAAGGGAATGGGAATGTGAAGGGAGCCTAGGTAAGTAACCCTAGGACTTAGAGATATTAGGGATGAGATTTTTTAGGGAATGAGGATAAGGAAATGAGGGGATAGGGAAATGGGAGAATGCTTTTAGGGATGTGAATTAGGTTTTGGTAAGTCTAGGGTTTCTTACTTTAGAAATAGTTTCAAATTGACTTGAAGCAAAGATAATACATCAAAGAGAGGATGGATTTGTCACTTACTGGTAAATGGAGCTTTATGGACCCTTGTGCAAATATTGAGCATCATTTGATGGAGTGGCAGGTTGTGAGAGGGTTTTTTGGCCCTTTGTGGGTGAATGCGCAATGACCTGCTGAATGCGTAGCGGTATTCCCAAATGTGCAGCACCCTTTCTGAACACTTAGAACCTTTGAATTTTTCACCGTGAACCCTGAACAAACGTGCAACGTCCTCCCCAAACGCGCAACGTCCCTCCTGAACGCACAGTGACCAGGAGAACACGCAGCGACCATAAAATTTTTCCTAGGTACACTCAGAAATTCAAATTTTCTCCTTTGCTGAAGATTGTTGAAGGCTGAATGAAACAAATGAGCTTTGTCTTGAGGTGTTGAGGGATTTTATATTCTAATGGATTTGATTTATAACTTGAAAAACCCACTTTCCTTATGTTCACTTTTCATTTTCAAACTTTGACACTGATACTCTTTGATTTTCTGACATTTTGTTTTGCAGGTTGATTAGCTGATGGAGTTTGAATTTATTTGCTTAAGTTTGGCAAGAGTGCTTGAGTTTGGCAGCTTAGAGAATGAATTATTACATTAAAAAAAAAAAATTAATTACATTTGAAATGAATAAATTATATTTTTGATTTTATATCAAAATGACAATTTTGATATTAAAATCACAGAAATCAAAATTACCACTTGAAAAAAATATGATAGTTACATAGTGATGATCTTCTATAGAGGAAGATAGAATTTATTTGACTCACTCTCTTGTGTTTGTTGACTTTATTGAGATGACCTTTAAATACAAAGCCCTAATGACCTAATGAGACTGTGAAACCTGATTTCCATGACTGACTTTAACTGAGACAAGACATGGAAAAATGAGATATTATAGGTGTTATTATGCTTAAGAAGACATGGGAGTGAGTCAAAAAATATGGTTCTCTGAAGGAGAGTGAAATTTTATTGAGGGAGGCTACCATCAGTGAAACAATTTTTAGCATGACCTAATGGAATGAAATAAAAATTTCAGAATAAGACACCTAAAATGAGAAATGAAGGAATGATATTGATCACTGATGGTAGAATGCATATTCTGACTCTAACATTGGCCTTATTGGGGATGGAAGCTCTGAAAGAGGTGTCAAGAACCACAAATCTGTGAGTTGAGCAGATCAATGTTTTCTTCCATTGGGCCAATATGGTCAAAAAATAACTGAAACTGAAATGCAAGACTGAATATTTGACAACTCAATGACACAAACTGAATGAAACTGACTAAAATAAAGAAATTAATAAACTTATTGATGAGAGTACATCACCAAGACTTGAGGGCTTAAAATCCTAATGACAACCACCTATCTGCTGAAGACATATATACAATCATGTGAAGTGATCCTTCCAATGTAACCAATCTAGTAGATGGTTACTTACTAAAATTCTTCTCTCATTTTCCTCAAGTAGGCAGAAGAAAAAAAAACTAGGCCACTCCAAGTGTCTACTGAACATGGGCTTCTGGTCCATGAAAAAAAGAAAATACATTGTCCCTAATAACTGTAGGAAATTGGTAAAATGATCTTCAAAAATATGAAATGTTACCTTGTCTTGAGATTCAACAAAAACACAAGCACACCCTTCATTATGATCTAAAAGAACACTTCGTTGTTGATCCATAGGAGAGGATAGGGAAGTATGACTATCTGCTATCTGAGTGTTGGCTGCAAATTCCTGAAGCATGAGCAACTCTGATTCTTTTTCTGGCACGCTGTCTCTCTTAGGCTCATACTCCTCAAATTCATATTCTAATTCATCCTTAAATAAGAAACATTCTTCAAGATTAATAAACATGATAGCCCTATCATCTTCATGAAAGACAACAATATCTTCTGGCTGATTTCCTTGCAGGAAATCATCATCACAAATCGGTTTACTCACAACAACTTCCTGTATGGCTTCATTAGTCTAATGAATATCATCATTGAAACACAGACTTTCATTTTCAATAATGGAAGATGCTTCACTCACACATTCTTGACAGTGTGAACAATGTAAGAGCTACAAATATACATTCGCTTGGGCTGTAACATGATTTTTCAGGAGCTGATCTATTTCATCTTCAGAGAAAGGAGAAAAATGAGTTTTAAAGGAATTTAAATTGATTTGGTGATTTTCATTTTCAGGATCAGGAATTGGTACTTCTCTTTCTTGGTCCCAATCTGTCTCATCTAAGGAGGGAGCTACTGATTCTTTTTGGTGATGAAAAGGGTTCTCATGCAAAGGCTCAAGGATCTCTTCATCCAAGGAGGAAACTGCTGATTCTTATTGGGAAGAAAAATCATGAAGGGATTATATGATCTCATCATCTAAACCTTCTTCATCCCCATACAAATTTTCAAGAAACTCAATGAAAATATCAGAGATCTCACAACAACTATCAATCATCGACAAGGAAGAATTAGAGCTTTGATAATGTTGAAAGTAAACTGAATGAAAGTCCTTTAAAGAATATAAACTAGCAGATGGTAGATCCTCATAGCATGATCTTGCTTTTTCCTCCAAGGTAGCCATAAACATATTCATTAGAAAATCTTCAAGAAACTCAATCTCTAGTCTATGAATATGCAAATGAAATTTGACCAAATGAAAAATAACATCTTCACCGTCTTGACCCTTAAACTTTGACAATCCTGATTTCCAATCTATACAAGGAATACGGTTTGGAAAACCAAGAATATGAGCTCAATTCAGAGGAGCATACCTTCGAGAAATCAAATCCATTTTAACAGCAGTGAGTCACCAAGAAGTTCTTCAGGCTACCGGTTCTTGAAGAGTGGAGTTGGCACGAGAATTCTGAACCTTGGGATTTTTTGACACTGGAGTTGCAAGGTGAATGATGCACAACCTTCTTGTGCCTGATCGTTTTTCACCATCAACAATTAGATTTGATCTTTGTCGTACACCCAGGGAAAAGTTTGTCTCTTCGTTCCCCGACAATGACGCCAGTATGTAATCACTCCACCAGATTCCCAAGGGTGAGGAAGGAATCCCAACATAGGTAACCACAAACCAAGCTTTTGACTTGATAGCTAGCCTTATCAAGCTGGAGAGGGATCTCTCCTAAAGGTTCATAGCCATAAGGGAAGGAGAAATTAGGGTTTTAGGCTTGGTATAGAGTGCAGGGGATTGTTTGAATTTATTTGGTTGGGGAAATCAGTGGATAAAGGAATTAGGTCAAGGAAAGCTAGGTAAGGAAAAATGGAGTTAGGGTTGCAGGGATCAATGGGGAAGATAGGTACAATTCCAATCACTTGAAGAGAATGGTTTTGGGATGGTTTTGAAATTGTAAGAAGGCTGAGAAAAGCATAAGTGATGTATTTCTCTCAGACAAAAGATAATGAATAAAATATGATCAGTTACCCAAAACAGAGCATGACAAACATGTATTCAAAATTTCTAACTTGTAAAAGATCATACACAGAAAATGGAAGTGAATATGAAAAATACACTCAAACACATCATACTGAAGAAGAAACTATGAAAGACATTCAATACCACAGGTATCACATAAATGTAGCTACAACTCCTCTTTATTAGCTTGGCCAAAACTAAGTACAAGTTCCCTTGATCAACTAGCAAAATCAAACTGATTCCAACTCCCAACCTTTGAAAATGAGTAAACAATGACATGATATAGGCCTCAAATAACCTCTCCCAACATCAAGGGTCGAATCCATGAGGTGAGGAAGATATTACATAAAAAACTGAACTGATAGTTAGAGTATAGGATGATAAAAGCGACTCATTCCTATCTCAAGTGAACTGATTCATTACAACTCATATGCTTGATTTACCTATTGTATTTACCCTAGTAAATAGTAAAAACATAATAATTACATTCATCTTCATCATTTACATAGGTAAATTCAACATTTCCCAAGATTAAAATGAAAACTGGAGTGAAACTCAGAAAATTTCTGAACACTGTAAAAACATCATTTCCTTTTTAAATGCGCAACGACCAGGCAAAAATTATGCCCTCTGTTCAAGGCTAAATTTGAGTGCCTTCCCAGTATCCAAATATTCTCCATGATGCCTCGTTAGAAAGCCCTTTGAGTCTGATTTCCAGAACTACCTCAATTTTTCAAAATGGTGCTCATTTGCTCTGTCAAAAACCTCTTCTCCCAAGACTAGTAAACGCGCAGTGACTAGGTAGATTTTGAGGCAGAAACATTAAATTTTGATGGTTTTTTAACTTTTTGATGCACTAGTTCTCCTCCAAAATCTTTGAAACTTCATAGGGTTGATGTCCTCATCAATACAAACCTACTGGTGGTGCCCATTTTTCCTTTAGATGCTCCAAAAAAGAGCATAGTGTCCAAGGCGCTACGCGTTTAGTAAATTTTCTGTGTGCAAAATATCCTTAAAAACACAGAAATGAAAAAAATGCTAAGTTTGCCAAAATTTTGTCAAAATTGTGACGGTACTTGATCATCAAGTGTTTGGGGCATGGAGTGACACCTCAACAAGTATGTCTAACTTCTCTTTCTCTTCTTGCTTGGTCAAAATTTCAATCTTGGCATTGGCTCTTTTGAGCTTGGCTAATGCAATTCTCTCTTTCCGGGCATGAAGTTTGATTCTTGTCCTCAACAAGTCATTATCCTTGTTGGCCTTCTCTAGCAACTTTTCCAAATGTAGATTGGCTCTATCAAGCCATGGTTCCTTGTTTTTGCTGATTTCTAGGGCAAGCTGTTCATTTAGTGTAAGCTGGTCTGCTAGCTCAACTTCCCTTTGTCTCTCTAGGGCTAGAGCTCTTTTCAACCCTCTAGTACTAGGTATCTCTCTTGGATGTTGATCCTCATCATCATCAAGCTCACCAAACTTTTCCAATGTTTCCTCAAGCAAGGCTTTAGAATTCTCTGCCTCTTTCTGTGCTTTGATGCATTTCACCTCATTGATGACCTGTTTGGTTTTCCGCTGCTGGTTTTCATGCTCAAGGAAGTGGATCACAGACTTGGCCCTCTCAAGATTATTTTGGAACTCATTAATCTTAGCCTCTTTACCTTTAATTACTGCATTGGTGATTTTGCCTCCATCTTCCTCATCTAAGTAGATCAACTAAAATTCTTGCTCTGTCTCGTGATTTTCCTCCTCATCATGAATGAATGGTTCTATCACATGTGCCTTACCTTTATTTACTTGTTGTGTTGATGAAGAAGGGATCGCCCCTTTCACTCCAAGTGAAGAAAACACATGCCTATAGCCTCTCTTGTAAATTTTAGGCAATGTCTCAACCTCAGCCAAACTAGCCCATTTTGCCTCAATGTCCTCATCACTGCTTGATGACTCAGAATCATGATGTGATGATGATGTAGGGTTATAAAAAGGTGAAGAAGAAGGCTCAATGTGAGGTGAATGAGGTGAATGAAGCTGATCTGGTAATTATTTATGAACAATAGGCTGAGATGGAGGGATATATGAGGGAGGATGAGATGATGAAGGTACATTCTGGCCATGCTGACTAAGTGGGGTAGTGAAAATCTCATTGTATATGAAGGTGTCCCATGGAATGTTTAATTGATCAAGTTAATGCATGAATATCATTTTGATGAGAGAGTGGTGGAAGAGACTCTACATTTGATGATCATAATCTCTCTTTTGGGCAATAAATGCCATCTTATCAATGCTCCGGTAGAGATAATAGGGTATATGAAGCATTCTAACCCTAGTGAAGTGCATGAGGAGCCGGATATGATAGGAATAGAGCCTAAAAAAACTTCCCTCACAGGTGAAGTATTTCATGATCCTTTTCATCATGGGGACATATCTGTCAAGGAGGTTGGAGAAAGGAAAAATTGTCTTTTTATCATTCTTGTACCTTGGTTTAAGATATGGCTCGTAATAATAATGATTGAGGATTCATTTTTTAAACCATATTTCTCCTACATTTAGGATCCCTGTAGTAGTTGCAATAATATCAGTGGACATAGTGAAATTAATCCCGACAAGGGTGACCTATTTTCCATGAAGATTAGAAATGAAAAATCTTGTCAACATAGGATGGTATTGGATTCTTTTCACTTTTTTCACAAAATTCGAAATAGCCTACATGCTTAAAGCATGAAATAGTGAGGGGAGATGCCACAAGCACTCTAGTAGTTGTTGGTTCATGTCTGATGACATTCCCTCCCTTCTTATATGGCTTTTTCTTCTATCGCTTTTCGTCACTAGAACTTCTGTTCTCCTCTTCAGCCATGGTTGATGTCAAAATCCTAGGGTGATGGAATGAAATGGAGGAATGTGAAGTGATGGGAAGTGTTGGTAATGAGAATGTGAAGGGAGCCTAGGTAAGTAACCCTAGGACTTAGAGATTTTGGGGATGATATTGTTTAGGGAATGGGAATAAGGAAATGAGGGGATAGGGAAATGGGAGAATGATTTTAGGGATGTGAATTAGGTTTTGATAATTCTAGGGTTTCTTACTTTAGAAATAGGTTCAAATTGACCTGAAGAAAAGATGATACATCAAAGAGAGGATGGATTTGTCACTTACTGGTAAATGGAGCTTTATGGACCCTTGTGCAAAGATTTAGCATCATTTGATGGAGTGGCAGGTTGTGAGAGGGTTTTTGGCCCTTCCTGGGTGAACGCGTAGCATCCTTCCCAAACGCGCAACACCCTTCTTGAACACATAGTGCCTTTGAATTTTGCACTGTGAACCCTGACCAAACGCGTAACGTCCTCCCCAAATGCGCAGCGTCCCTCCTGAACGTGCAACGAATAGGAGAACGCGCAACGACCAACAAATTTTGCCCAGTTACACTCTGAAATTCGAATTTTCTCCTTTGTTGAATATTGCTGAAGGCTGAATGAAACAAATGAGCTTTGTATTAAGGTGTTGAGGGATTTTATATTCTAATGGATTTGGTTTATAACTTGAAAAACCCACCTTCCTTATGTTCACGTTTCATTTTTCAAACTTTGACACTGATACTCTTTGACTTTCTGACTTTTTGTTTTGCACGTTGATCAACTGATGGAGTTTGAATTTCTTTGCTTCAGTTTGGAAAGAGTGGTTGAGTTTGGCAGGTTAGGGAATGAATTATTACATATAAAAAAACATAAAATTACATTTGAAATGAATAAATTAGATTTTATATCAAAATGACAATTTTGATATTAAAATCATAGAAATCAAAATTACAACTTGAAAAAACTATGATAGTTACATAGTGATGATCTTCTGTAGAGGAAGATAGAATGTCTTTGAGTCACTCTCTTGTGTTTGCTGACTTTATTGAGATGACCTAATGAGACTATGAAACCTGATTTCCATGACTGACTTTAACTGAGACAAGACATGGACAAATGAGATTTTTATAGGTGTTATTATGCTCAAGAAGACTTGGGAGTGAGTCAGCAAATATGTTTCTCTGAAGGAGAGTGAAATTTTATTGAGGGAAGCTACCATCAGTGAAACAATTTTTAGCATGACCAAATGGAATGATATAAAAATTTCAGAATGAGACACCTAAAATGAGAAATGAGGGAATGATATTGATCACTGATGGTAGAATGCATATTCTGACTCTAATGTTGGCCTTATTGGGGATGGAAGCTTTGAAAGAGGTGTCAAGAACCACATATCTTTGAGTTGAGCAGATTAATGTTTTCTTCCATTGGGCCAATACGGTCAAAAAATAACTAAAAATGAAATGCAGGACTTACTATTTGACAACTCAATGACACAAAATGAATGAAACTGACTCAAATAAAGAACTTACTAAACTTATCAATGGCAGTACCTCACCGAGACTTAAGGGCTTCAAATCCTGATGAAAACCACCTGCCTAATGAAGAGATATGTACAAGCATGTGAAGTGATCCTTCCAGTGTAACCAATCTAGAAGATGGCTGCTTACTAAAATTCTGCTCTTATTTTCCTCGAGCAGATAGAAGTAACAAAAACTAGGCCACTCCAAGTGTCTACTGAACATGTGCTTCTGGTCCATGAAAACAAGAAAATACATCTTCCCTTCTAACTGTAGCAAATCAATAAAAGGATCTTCAAAAATATGAAATGTTACCTTGTCTTGAGATTCAACAAAAATACAAGCACACTCTTCATTCTGATCTGAGTGTTGGCTGCAAATTCCTGAAGCAATAGCAACTCTGATTCTTTCTCTGGCTCACTGTCTCTCTTAGGCTCATACTCCTCAAATTCATATTCTAATTCATCCTTAAATAAGAAACATTCTTCAATATTAACAAACATGACAGCCCTATCATCTTCATGAAAGACAACAGTGTTTGCTAGCTGATTTCCTTGTAGGAAATCATCATTACAAATCAATTTACTCACAAAAAATTCTTGTATGGATTCATCAGTCTCATGAATATCATCATTCAAACCCAGAATTTCATTTTCAATAATGGAAGATGCTTCACTCACACATTCTTGATTGTGTGAACAATGTAAGAGTTGCAAATCTACATTCGCTTGGGCTGTAACATGATTTTTTAGGAGCTGATCTATTTCATCTTCAGACAAAGGAGAAAACTGAGTTTTAAAGCAATTTACATTGATTTGGTGATTTTCATTTTCAGGATCGGGAATTGGCACTTCTCTTTCTTGGTCCCAGTTTGTCTCATCTAAGGAGGGAGCTACTGATTCTTTTTGGTGATGAAAAGGGTTCTCATGCAAAGGCTCAAGGATCTCTTCATCCAAGGAGGAAACTGCTGATTCTTGTTGGGAAGAAAAATAATGAAGGGATTCTATGATCTCATCATCTAAATATTCTTCATCCCCATACAAATTTTCAAGAAACTCAATGAAATTATCAGATATCTCACAACAACTATCAATCATTAACAAGGAATAATTAGAGCTTTGATAATGTTGAAAGAAAATTGAACGAAAGTCCTTTAGAGAATATAAACTTGTAGATGGTAGATCCTCATACCATGATCTTGATTTTTCCTCCAAGGTAGCCATAAACATCTTCATCAGACAATATTCAGGAAACTCAATCTTTAGCCTATGAATATGCAAATGAAATTTGACCAAATGCAAACTAGCATCTTCACCGTCTTGACCCTTAAACTTTGACAGTCCTGATTGCCAATATATATGAGGAATACGGTTCAGAAAACCAAGAATATGAGCTCGATTCATACGAGCATACCTTCGAGCAATCAAATCCATTTTAACAACAATGAGTCACTAAGAAGTTTTTCAGGCTATCGGTTCTTGAAGAGTGGAGTTGGCATGAGAATTCTGAATCTTGGAATTTTTCGAAACTGGAGTTGCCAAATGAATGATGCACAACCTTCTTGTGCCTGATCATTTTTCACCATCAACAATCATATCTGATCTTTGTCGTAAACTCAGAGAAAATTTTGTCTCTTTGTTTCTTGACAACGACGCTAGTATGTTATCACTCCGCCATGTTCCCAAGGCTGAGGTAGGAATCCCAACAAAGGTAACTGCAAACTAAGCTTTTGACTTGATAGCTAGCCATATCAAGCCGGAGAGAGCTCTCTCCAAAAGGGTCACAGCAGGAAGGGCTGGAGCAATTAGGGTTTTAGGCTAGGTATAAAATGCAGGGGGTTATTTGAATTGATAAGTTTGGGGAAATCAGTGGATAAAGAAATTAGGTTAAGGAAAGCTAGGTCAAGGCAAATGGAGTTAGGGTTGCAGGGATAAATGGGGCAAGGTAGGTACAATGCCAATCACTTGAAGAGAATGGTTGTGGAATGGTTTTGAAACTGTAAGAAGGCTGAGAAAATCATAAGGGATGTATTTCTATCAGACAGAAGATAATGAACAAAATATGACCAGTTACCCAAAACAAAGCATGACAAACATGTATTATGAATTTCTAACTTGTAAAAGATCATAACATAGAAAATGAAAGTGAATATGAAAAATACATTCAAACACATGATACTGAAGAAGAAACTATGAAACAAATTCAATACCACAGGTATCATATAAATGTAGCTGCAACTCCTCTTTATTAGCTTGGCCAAAACTGAGTACAAGTTCCCTTAATCAGCTAGCAAAATAAAACTTATTCCAACACCCAACCTTTGAAAATGAGTAAAAAATGACATGATATAGGCCTTAAACAACCTCTCCCAACCTGAGGGGTCAAATCCATGAGATGAGGAAGATATTACATAAAAATTTGAACTGATAGCTAGAATATAGGATGATAAAAGAGACTCATTCCTATCTCAAGGGAACTGATTCATTACACCTGATATGCTTGATTTACATAATGTATTTACCCAAGTAAATAGTAAAAACATAAATATTACATTCATATTCATCATTTACATAGGTAAATTCAACATTTCCCAAGATAAAAATGAAAACTGGAGTGAAACTCAGAAAAATTATGAAGACTGCAAAAACCCCATTTCCTTGTTAAACACACAGCGACCAGGTAGAAATTATGCCCTCTATTCAAGGAAGAATTTGAGTATCTTCCCGGTATCCAAATATGATCCATGATGGCTCGTTGGAAAGCCCTTTGAGTATAATTTCCAGAACTACCTCCAGTTTTCAAAATTATGCTCATTTTCCCTGTCAAAAACATCTCCTCCCAAGACTAGTAAATGTGCAGTGACTAGCATATTTTGAGGCAAAAACATGAAATTTTGATGCATTTTTGACTTTTTGATGGACTAGTTCTCCAAAAACTCTGAAACTTCATAGGGTTGATGTCCTCATCAATAAAAACTTGTTGGTGGTGGTCATTTGTCCTTTAGATGCTCCAAAATAGAGCGTAGCGTCCAAGGCGCTACGCGTTTAGCAAATTTTTTGTGCAAAATATCCTTAAAAACACAGAAATGAACAAAATGCTAAGTTTGCCAAAATTTTGTCAAAATTGTGAGGGTACTTGCCGAGTGACAACTCAGCATGTATGTCTAACTTATCTTTCTCTTCTTTCTTGGTCAAAACTTCAATCTTGGCATTGGATCTTTTGAGCTTGGCCAATGCAAATCTCTCTTTCCGGGAATGAAGTTTGATTCTTGTCCTCAACAAGTCATTTTCCTTGTTGGCCTTCTCTAGCAACTTTTCCAAATGTAGATTGGATCTATCAAGCCATGGTTCCCTATTCTTTCTAATTTCTAAGGCAATTTGTTCATTTAGTGTAAGCCTGTCTGCTAGCTCAACTTCCCTTTGTCTCTCTAGGGCTAGAGCTCTTTTCAGACCTCTAGTCTTAGGTCTTTGTCTTGGATGCTGATCCTCATCATCATCGAGTTCACCAAAATTTTCCAATGTTTCCTCAAGCAAGGATTTAGCCTTATCTGCCTCTTTCTATGCTTTGATGCATTTCACCTCATTGATGACCTGTTTGGTTTTCAGTTGCTAGTTTTCATGCTCAAAGAAGTGAATCACATACTTGGCCCTCTCAAGATTATTTTGGAGCTCATTAATATCAGCCTCTTTACCTTTAATTACCACATTGGTGATTTTTCCTTCATCTTCCTCACCTAGGTCAATCAACTGAAATTCTTGCTATTCTCATGATTATCCTCCTCATCATGAATGAATGGATTTATCACATGTTCCTTACCTTTATTTACCTACTGTGTTGATGAAGAAGGCATGGTCGCTTTCACTACAAGTGAATCAAACACATGCCTATAGCCTCTTTGGTAAGTTTTGGGTAATGGTTCAACCTCAGCCAAACTAGCCCATTTTACCTCAATGTCCTCATTATTGCTTGATGACTCAGAATCATGATGTGATGATGATGTAGGGTTATAAAAAGGTGAATAAAAAGGCTCAATGTGATGTGAATGGAGCTTATCTGGTAATGATGTATGAATAGTAGGCTGAGAGGAGGGATAGATGAAGGAGGATGAGATGATGAAGGTGCATTCTGGCCATGCTGACTAGGTGGGGTAGTGAAAATCTCATTGGATATGAAGGTGTCCCATGGAATTTTTAATTGATCAAGTTGATGCATGACTATCATTTTGATTTGGGAGTGGTGGAAGAGACTCTGCATTTGATGATCATAATTTCTCTTTTCGTCAATAAATTCCATCTTATCAATGCTCCGGTGGAGATAATAGGGTATATGAAGCATTCTAACCCTAGTGAAGTGCATGAGGAGTCAGATACGATAGGAATAGAGCCTAGAAAACCTTCCCTCAGGTGAAGTATTTCATGATGATTTTCACCACGGGGACATATCTGTCAAGGAGGTTGGAGAAAGGAAAAATTGTCTTTTTATCATTCTTGTACCTTGGTTTAAGATATGGATAATAATAATAATGATTGTGCTTTCCTTGTTTAAACCATATTTCTCCTACATTTGGGATCCCTGTAGCAGCTGTAATAATATCAATGGACATAGTGAAATTAATCCCAGCAAGGGTGACCTGTTTGTCATGAAGATTAGAAATGAACAATCTTGTCAACATAGGATGGTACTGAATTCTTTTCACTTTTTCACAAAATTCGAAACAACCTTCATGATTAAAGCATGACACAGTGAGGGGAGATGCCATAATCTCTCTATTAGTTGTTGTTTCATGTATGATGACTTTCCCTCCCTTATTATATGGATTTTTCTTCTGTCTCTCTTCCTCACTATAACTTGTGTTTTCCTCTTCAACCATGGTTGATGTCAAAACCCTAGGGTGATGGAATGAAATGGAGGAATGTGAAGTGTTGGGAAATGAAGAAAATGGGAATGTGAAGGGATTCTAGGTAAGTAACCCTAGGACTTAGAGCTATTAGGGATGAGATTGTTTAGGATATGGGAATAAGGAAATGAGGGGTTAGGGAAATGGGAGAATGATTTTAGGGATGTGAATTAGGTTTTGATAAGTCTAGGGTTTCTTACTTTAGAAATAGGTTCAAATTGACTTGAAGAAAATATTATACATAAAAAAGAGGATGGCTTTGTCACTTACTGGTAAATGGAGCTTTATGGACCCTTGTGAAAATATTGAGCATCATTTGATGGAGTGGCAGGCTGTGAGAGGTTTTTGGCCCTTCCTGGGTGAATGCGTAGCGTCCTTCCCAAACAGGCAACACCCTTCTTGAACGCGCAATGCCTTTGAATTTTGCAATGTGAACCCTGACCAAATGCGCAACATTGTCCCCAAACACGCAGCATCCCTCTTGAACGCACACCGACTAGGAGAATGCACAACGACCAACAAATTTTTCGTAGTTACACTCTGAAATTCGAATTCTCTCCTTTGCCGAAGATTGTTGAAGGCTGAATGAAACAAATGAGCTTTGTCTTGAGGTGTTGAGGGCTTTTATATTCTAATGGATTTGATTTATAACTTGAAAAACCCACTTTCCTTATGTTCACTTTTCATTTTTCAAACTTTGACACTGATACTCTTTGACTCTCTGACTTTTTGTTTTGTAGGTTGATCAGCTGATGGAGTTTGAATTTCTTTGCTTGAGTTTGGCAGCTTAGGGAATGAATTGTTACATATAAAAAAATATAAAATAACATTTGAAATAAATAAATTATATTTTTGACTTTATATCAAAATGAAAATTTTGATATTAAAATCATAGAAATCAAAATTACAACTTGAAAAAAATATGATAGTTACATAGTGATGATCTTCTGTAGAGGTAGATAGAATGTATCTGAGTCATTCTCTTGTGTTTTCTGACTTTATTGAGATGAACTTGAAAGACAAAACCCTAATGGCCTAAGGAGACTGTGAAACCTAATTTCCATGATTGACTTTAATTGAGACAAGACATGGACAAATGAGATTTTTATAGGTGTTATTATGCTCAAGAAGACATGGGAGTGAGTCAAAAAATATGATTCTCTGAAGGAGAGTGAAATTTTATTGAGGGAGGCTACCATCAGTGATTTTTTTTTTAGCATGACCTAATGGAATGATATAAAAATTTCAGAATGAGACACCTAAAATGAGAAATGAAGGAATGATATTGATCACTGATGGCAGAATTCATATTCTGACTCTAACACACACAAACACATGGAAATGCTTCATGATAAGAACATATATAAGCTACAGTTTCTGCAGAGCATGATGTCTGATCAGTCTAATCTGTTTTGTTGAAGTTTATTTTTGTCTATCTTTGATGTCTCTCATGAAGATCTGGGTTTAACAGTGATATTTGAAGTTAAATTCATTGTGATTTGATATGATGAATTGTCATGATGCATCTAGTTGTATGGGGTTCAAAGAAATGTGATCTGACAAAATGATTAAGTATGTCTGTGTGCAATCCGATGTTTGGTTCATATTGACAGTATGTCAGAATTTGGTACGTTGAGATCTTTAGTGGGTTTACTTCATGAAAAGCGCATATACACGCGAGTTTGATTAAGCAGAGTAGCGTATATATTTTTTCATATGATTGATCAAGGTTGAAGTTGATTCAGTAGGTTGATGCAGTGTCTTGGGTTCAGTATTGATGTTCTAGTTACAATGATCTAAGTGTTTTGAATGTTTAAGAAGAGGTTGGTTGATTTGAGTTAGTGATTGGTTGAGTGATTGTTTGGTTCAGTGGTTGTTTGATTCACTGATTCAATGATTGTTTGAATTATTTGGTATAGTGATAATTTTCATTTTTGATATATGATATCGAGGTTAAATGATGGTAGTGGGTTTGGTCTGAAAATTTGATGAAAAGTGGCCTAGAAGTTGTGATGTGTTGAAGCAGGTAGATCCAGTATGAAAATTTATGAAACGTGGTCCATGATGGTGTTGAGGGTTGGAGACTTCAGTAATGAAGTCGAAGCTTCCTGCCATTAATAGCTGGTGATTAGATCAAGGGGTTGTAGCTCCCTTCCAGTGGGTGCTGGTAAACGAGATCAGGGGGTTGGAGCTCCCTTCTAGTAGGAGCTGGAGAACAAGTGAAGGTTGTAGCATTCTGCAGGTGGGTGTTTGCATGTTGGTATGAGTTTGCACCAGTACAATATTGTATAAGTTTTCATTATAATAAAACTTAAGATAGAGACGACAAGAACAATGATTATCTCCCACATTAGGTTTCCACCTAAAATCTCAATGTTCATGTGTGTTTCTTATGTGTGATGCTCTATTTTGTTCTCACTGCACATGTGTACTGCTTATCAAATGTTTGAGGAATCACTGATGCACTAGTTTAAGATAAACATATGAATATTTAACTGAAATATAAGTTCACTGAATATACGCTAGTTGTCTGCATAAAACCCGCGTATATATGCAGGTTCACTTCAGTATAGTCGTGTACATAAATCAGAATAAAATAAAAAATTTATGTATGTTTTAAAACATTGATTCACTCCCCCCCCCTCGTCTTGGTATTTTTCCCAACAATTGGTATCAGAGCAGGTTCTTCAGAAGAAGCTTGATCGCTTGAAAGAATATCCACAAAGATGAGCAATCAAGAGTAACATCTATCAAGCCACCACTATTCAACAGAAGTAATCTAATTTTCTGGAAGACAAGAAAAAGATCCTATCTATAGTCTCTTGGAGTAGATGTATGGGAAATTGTTGAAGGAGGTTATCAATATCCATCCTTCGTTCCCACAGATGAGGCAGAAAAGAAGAAATACGAAACTAATGCAAAAGCTGTCAATTCCTTGTTGGAAAGCCCGAGATAATCATAATTTTTCAAACTCATGCAACTACATTCAGCAAAGGCTATATGGGACAAGATCATCGAAAGATATGAAGGCAATGCCAAGGTAAAAAGTGTTGAACTTAAAACTCTTAGAATTTTATATGAAACTCTCAGAATGCATAATGATGAAAGTATTACAAGTTTCTTCCTAAGAGCAGATGGTATTGTGAATAATATGATAAATCTAGGTGAGGAAATAAAAGTCTCATCCTTAGTAGAGAAAATTTTGAGATCTCTAACTCCAAAATTCGATTCGAAATTATTTTCCATTGAAGAAACGAAGGATTTGTAGAACCTTACTGTTGTACAGATCCACGGGATTTTAACAGCCTTTGAAATGAGCAAAGGAGGTGCTTCATATATCAGAGAAGCTGCATTAAAAACAACTGGAAGAGGAAAACAAAAGGAAGAACACAAGGAATCAGGTTATATATCAGAAGAAGATGAGGCAAACTTTGTAAATAAACTCCAACTAGGCACCGGAAGGTTTAGAGGTAAGCTTCAATTCAATTGTTTTTCTTGTGGTAGAGTTGGTCATTATGTTGCTAAGTGTCCTAAAAAATAAAACCATGAAAAGGGGAAAGAAAATGAAAAAATGAATAGGAAACGGTTTGGAAATAAGAGAAGTTATTATACTCATGAAGATAGTGGTAGTTTGTCAAATAGTGAAGAGGGAGAGTCTGATCAAGATTTTAAATTTCTCATGGCATTTGAAAGAAGTACTAATGAGTATGATGACAATTTCATGGATGCTCTAGAAGAGAAGGGTATTTTTGCTGAAGAAATCACTTAGCTTAAAGTCTGTTTAGAAGTAGATAAAATAGAAATAGATACTTTAAAGAAAAAACTCATAGAAAAGGAGAATCATAATGAAAAGCTAGAATGTGAAATAGTAAGTCTAAGAAAGGAACTTGAGAAAATAAAAATTTTAAATATTAGATTTTCTAAAGGTTCTGAAACCTTAGATGAAATCATCAAGGTAGAAAACTCCTCTTATGAAGACAGATCTTGGATATAGTGGAAAAACATCTAACACTGAAAAGCCCTCTGTAGTAACAGGAAGCTATCTTAATACAACAAAATTCCAGCCTTCAGCAAAAGAATAAAGATACTTCACAGGTAAATCATGCCCACTCCAATACAAGGGTAAACAATACCAGAAGCTTCAATCAAAAGGTAAACAACACCAGAAGATACTATTCTCCTAGAAATTTCTACTTTAATGGAAAATGTTTCACGTGTCATAATTTTAGTCACAAGGATGCTCAATGTGTTGCATACAAAACTATAATGACTAGAGAAGCAAGAAAACAAAATAATGAGACCAAAATCAAGAAAAACACTTATAATAATTTCTCACCTCTTCAAGATGAAATATAATTCTCTTTTTTCAATAACTTTGGACATAAGGAACCTGAATGCATGAGTAAAATGCAACCAACATCTAAAAAGGAGAAAATAGCTACAACTTCGAAGGTATGGAAAATGAAGACCTTAGAATCCGAAACTGTGGTATAGCTTTGTATGCTGATGATCAAGAAATTCAGTGGTACATTAGCAGTGGATTCTCAAAACACATGACATGCGATAAAGATAAGCTCATTTCATACAATGAATTAGAGAAAGAAAATAATGTTACTTTTGGAAATGACTCACCTGTTGTCATTAAAGGTAAAGGATATGTTTTTCTAAAAGAAAAGGTTAAAGCAAGTAATGTTTTATTTGTCGATGGATTAAAGCATAACTTGTTGAGTGTTAGTCAAATGTGCGACCACGGAAATGAGGTTGTTTTTCGATCAAAATATTGTGTGGTTGGAGATATTGATACAGGGAAGACAATAATAAAGGGAACAAGAACTCCAAGTAATCTTTATGTCCTGCAAGGAGGTCAATAACAATGTTACTTGAGAAAAGCAGAGGAACGCTGGCTATGGCACAGAAAGTTGGGACATCTAAGCTTCACACAAATACACAAGTCAAGCAAGCTTGGAGAATTTTGTGACTTGCCCAACATCACCCTGCCAGAAATTACCATATGAAAATAATGTCAATTCAATAAGCAAACCAGGGTAAAATTCAATTCCAAAGAAGGGTCAACAAGTAAGCCTCTTGAACTTATTCATACTAATTTGTGTGGGCCAGTGAGGAAAAAGTCACGTCGAGGAGAACAATACTTCATCTTATTTATTGATGACTTCACTAGAATCTGTTGGATTGGCTTATTAAAATACAAAGATGAAGCATTTGATAAATTTAAAGTCTTTAAAGTGTTAGTAGAGAATGAGGTAGATCTAAAAATAAAATGCCTCAGATTTGATATAGGAGGAGAATTCATATCAGATGATTTTTTCAATTTTTGTGAACAAAATGGCATCAAAACGCAGTTTTTTGTAGCCAAAACACAGGAAAATGAGGTAGCGGAAAGAATGAATAAGAAAAATTCAACAAATGGATCGTTCTATGCTTGATTAGTCTGGAAGACCTAATACATTATGGGGTGAAGCAACACATACTACATAAAATATTCTCAACAAAGCTTGTTTTCGTGTAAACAGTGATAAAACTTCTTATGAACTTTGGTATGGTAAGCCTCCAACTGTCAAGAATTTTAGAGGCTTCGGAAGTAAATGTTACATAAAAAGCAATGATGAGAATCTTGGTAAGTTTGAAGTTGGGGTAGATGAAGGAATTTTTCTTGGTTACTCCTCTAGAAGAAAATGATGCAAATGTTACAATAAGAGACTTCAAAATATTTTTTAATATATTGATGTTCTAATTGATGAAGCATGCACAAGTTCCAAAAAAGTAAGAACACTAGATGACGATGATGTTTAATTAATTACCACACCAAACCAAAAGGAAATAGAAGAAGAAACCAATGAAGTATTATAAGTAGGAACAAACGATAGAGAAAAGGCTCCATCCAGGTATGTTCAAAAGAATCGTCCAAAATCTCAAATTCTAGGTGAAAAGGAAGTTGGGGTACAAACAAGAAGAGCTCTTGTGGGAACTCCTAGCTATCTAGTTGTATTATCCACTATTGAACCAGAAAATGTAATTCAAGCAAGAAAATATGAATGTTGGGTTAGGGCCATGGATAAAGAACTTTATCAAATAGAAAAGAAATCATACATGGGAATTATTTCCAAGACCTCATGATAAAAAAATTATTGGGACAAAATGGATATTCAAAAATAAATTGAATGAAAAGGGAGAAGTTATTAGAAATAAAGAAAGACTCGATTACAAAGGTTATGATCAACAAGAAGGAATATATTTTGAAGAAACATTTGCACCTATAGCTAGACTTGAAGAAATAAGAATTATTCTTTCCTTTTCAAGCTTCCGTCATTTCAAAATTTACCAAATGGATGTTAAATCTATATTCCTAAATGGGGACCTAGAAGAAGAAGTGTATATTGAACAATTAGAAGGGTTCATACTAGGAAATTATGATAAACTTGTTTGCAAACTCAATAAGGCATTATATGGGCTAAAACAAGCCCCTCGTGCATGGTATTATTGTCTTGAAAAATATATTCAACAACAAGGTTTCACAAAGGGGTCCATAGATAGCAACCTGTACATAAAAATGGATGATGGAAAACTACTAATAGTTGTTGTATATGTAGATGATATCATCTTTGGAAACAATGAAGAATATATAAGTCACAGGTTTGATTCTGTTATGCAACAAGAATTTGAAATGTCTTTACTTAAGGAACTAACATACTTTCTTGGTTTACATGTACAATAAGCAAATGATGGCATCTTTCTCTCACAAAAAAATATCTCAAACACATTTTGAAGAAATATGGGATGGAAGACTACAAACTAGTATGCACTCCAATGATGACAGGATGTAGTATCAGCTCACATGATGAATCTTCCGCAGTTAATCAACCAGAATACATATCTATGATTGGAAGCTTACTTTATCTAAAATGTACTAGACCAGACATCATGCATGCACTTGGAATTGTTGGACAGTTCCAAGAAAATCCAAAGGAAACTCATCTTCAGGGAGTTAAGAGAATATTCAAATATCTACAAGGCACTCAAGTCTTTGGTTTATGGTATCCCAAAGATGGAGATCTTACCTTTCATGCTTACACAGATGCAGACTGGGCAGGAAATGTTGATGACTGAAAAAGCACTAGTGAAGGTGCATTTTACTTGGGGCCCCGATTGGTATGATGGTTCAATAGGAAACAAAGCTCTATTGTTTTATCTATTGCAGAAGCAAAATATGTCATTGTTGCATCTAGATGCACACAAATTATTTGGATGATGCAAACATTTTAGGATATTCAAATCAAGTGGTCTCCACCCATTTCCATTCCATGTGATAATGCAAGTTCTATTAGTATCTCAAAAAATATTGTTATGCACTCCAAAACCAAGCACATTCCAATTAAGTATCATTTCTAAAAGAACAAGTGCTTGAACAAAAGTTCAAAATGGAGTATGTTCCCTCAAAAGAACAAGTTGTTGATATATTTACAAAACCTCTTCCACGTGAAGAATTTGAACATCTTAGACAAAAACTGGGAGTAGTCTTTGCTTCATCTCTCTATTGACCAGTCTGCTCAAACGTTCAAGCAATTGATATTTCAGGATTTCACTTTCTGTACCAAGATTCTGTGAAAGAAAATTTCACATATACTTGAGTCTTGATGCAAATATTCGTGTATATTCCTCTCTAATGAGGAAGTAGAGGGGAAGACTCAGAATAAGACATTGTCATGCTTCAAATAGTTATCATTTGGTTGTCTTATTCTGATGATTACAATCCGTCAATCCTAGTTCTAAATGATGTTGGATTTCATAAGTTAATGATTCTTTGATTACTGAAGTTGTCTTAATGTTTTTGCTAATGTACACGTGATCAGATTTGACAATGAACAAGTAGCACAATTTCAGGGGGAGAATCTTCCACTGCTTCCCACAATGCATTGACAGATCCTTATGGTGCAGATCCTATTCATTGGTTGTTGATGACTATTCATGAAGTGGATGTACGATGATATTTTTCTCTCTCTTCAGTCTTGGTTATAAGTTCCAGTTGATGTAAAGGTCATGTAAATACCAATGATGTAATTCTTGTTATATTTAGTCATGTACAGTCAAGTTAATTATGTAATCCCATGTTGGGAATTTGATGTAATGATGAGTAAAATATGCAATCCACTGTGTTGGGAGATTATTCAATATGAGTTATTGGTATAGGAAAGGTCATGTTTGGTTAAGTCTTAAAGTCATAAATACCTTCAGAATACTCAACATGTTTTTAGGGGGAGCATGGTCAACATACAATATTAATTTTCAACATTCATTTAGCATTGGTCAGCCCTTTTCCCTTGATGTAAAAGGGGGGGAGTAACTTGTTGTATTTTACAACTTGGTGTTTGGAAAGTAACTTGGTGTGTTTTACAAGTATATAGGTTGTGGTGACCAAATACCAAAGTGGTTGCCATCAAGTCCAAAGGGGGCGATTGTTGGCATTGTGATGTATATGTTGTCCTTGATGGCAGCCTACTTGATGAGTTGTACATTGATGAAAACTTACTTGATGCAAGATGTATTAATGGGCTAGTTCAGAGGTAAGATAATGATTGGAAAGAGGCATGCAATATAGAGATGGAAGAGTGATGAAGGTGAAAAATTGAAGAAATATATGCGGGTTTGGTGAAGCAAAGCCGCGTACACACACGAGTATGAAGAAAAGAAAGCACATACAATTTCCGCACTATGGTTTCCTAAATACCAAGGGTCTTTACCATGGTATTAGCCCATAGTAATGAGCATGTCAAATAATATTTGATCCCATCCAAGAATACCATCGACATTAGTTTGGTTTTAACCTGTGGTATTGGCTAAGGCTTAAGCTATATAAGGAGAGGAAGATCTAAGTGTTGAGTGTGCAAGTGAAAGGGTGATTGATGAATACTTCAATTTGAAGTATAATTTCATGGTATGGGTTATTGATGAGGGGTTGATCTAAAATAAGTATGCACCCGGTAATACAATGATGGATTAGATTCAATAGACTTGAAATGACTATGTATTGTATAATATGCTTACGGGTTGATTAGATTTGTGGTATGACGTATGTTTATTACTATGTATGTCGTGATCTGTGTATTTCTGAAGTTTCGAAGTGCAGTGCAACTATAAGTTGTTAATTCCATAACTGTATGCAGGTTTTTCTTAGGTAAGGCATGTACATACGTGGACACTCTTTTGAATAGTAGCACATCAATTCTGCATTATGTTGAGATATGTACGCAGGTTTCATTTCTGAAACGCATGTATAGACGTGGAAACGCTTCATGATAAGCATATATATAAGCTAGGTTTTCTACAGAGCATGATGTCTGATTAGTATAATATTTTTTGTTGAAGTTTGTTGTTTTCTCTCTATGATGTCATTTAGGAAGATATGGGTTTAACAATGATATTTGAAGTTAAATTGATTGTGATTTGATATGATGAATGGTCACGATGAAACTATATGTATGGGGTTTAGAGAACTGTGATCTGACAGAATGATTCAGTATGTTTGCGTGCAATTCATTGTTTGGTTCAGATTGACAGCAGTTCAAAATTTGGTATGTTGAGATCTATACGCGGGTTTAATTCATGAAAAACACATATATACGCAGGTTTGATTAAGTAGAGCAATGTATACATTATGTCATATGATTGATCAGGGTTATCGTTGATTCAATAGGTTTATGCAGTGTCTTGGGTTCACTATTGATTGATTGGTTACAATGATCTAACTATTTTGAATGTTTAAGAAGAGGTTGGTTGATTTGATTCAATGATTGGTTGAGTGATTTTTTGGTTCAGTGGCTGTTTGATTCAGTTATTGTTTGAATGATTTGGTACAATGATCAGTTTCAATTTTTATATATGATATTGGGCTTGAATGATGGTAGTTGGTATAGTCTGAAAATTTGATGAAACATTACCTAAAAGTTGTGATGTGTTGAAGCAGGTGGATCTAGTATGAAAATTTATGAAACGTGGTCCAAGATGGTATTGAGGGTTGTATCCTTCAGTAAGGAAGTCGAATCTTCCTGCCAGTAGTAGTTGGTGATCAGATCAGGGGGTTGTAGCTCCCTTCCAGTGGGTGTTGGTAAACGGGATCAGGGGGTTGGAGCTCCCTTCTAGTAGGAGTTGGAGAACGAGTGAAGGTTGTATCCTTCTAAAAGTGGGTGCCTCCGTACTGGTATGAGTCTGCACCAATACAAGATTGTAAGAAGTTTTCATTATAATAAAACTAAAGACAAAGACGACAACATCGGTGGATTTTTTCCAAATTAGGTTTCCACCTAACATCTTGGTGTTCATGTGTGCTTCTTATGTGTGATGCTCTATTCTGTTATTACTGCACATGTTTACTGCTTATCAATTGTATGATGAATCACTGATGCACTAGTTTAAGATAAACATATGAATATTTAACTGAAATATAAGTTCATTAAATATACGCTAGTTGTCTGCATAAAAATCGTGTATATACGCAGGTTCACTCCAGTATAATTGCGTATAGAAATCAGAGTAAAAGAAAAAAATTATGTTTGTTTTAAAATACAGATTCAGCCCCTGCCCCCCCCCCCCCCCCCCTCTCAGTATTTTTCCCAACAATGTGGCTTGTTGTGGGCCCCTGTTTCCTGTTTGTCCTATAAAACTTCAAATTGTGATAAGTTGGTCATATCGACTCGGATTGAGGCATAATTTGCACCATTGGATTCCTTATGATGAACTCTTCAATCTGAGGCCAGTTCTGCTGAGTTTTCAAGACTTTGATTTTTGAGCCATGAGGGATCCCCTTGGATCATACTGAGTCGCCCCCTCTCAGTATTTCCAACTCTCTTTAACAATAATATTTTATGACTAAGTCTTAAAGTTAGATCTTTCATAACCTATAAATTTAATTTAAAGGCTCACTTTTTTGTATTTAATAAAAATATTAATTGGATCCACTAATTATGGGTGAAGTGCTCACACAAAATGTGGGGACATTTTTAAACCTACTTCAAAAAAATCCCATTACAATTTAGATTAACTGTAAAAACCTTGATGCTGAAAAAAAGATAATTTAAAGTTTTAATAATTTCATGGTAACTCTTATGTTTAAATTGGCAGCTTAGGGATGAATTTCCTTAACTAAAATTTCATTTTTGACAATTTTGGAGTGAATTTCAAAAAATAGAAATCATGTCTAACATCTCAAGCATGAATTTCCAAAAATAGTAAATCAACTTGCATCAATTGATAAGCATGTATAGATGTTGGAAAATCACTTAAATTATCATTAATAAATCTTAATAGTTCAATAATGACTTAATCATCAATATTATCATTACTTTTATTATTATCCTTATGAAATGATATTAATATTAAAAAGGTATTTCAAGGCACCTTACCCTCTCAATCATTTTTTTCTCCTCTCTCGATGAATTACAATGTACTACATTTATCTCTCCCTTGATGGATTTGTTGCACTCCTCTTACACTCATTAAAGAGATGTCATAAAAAATTCCTCTTGCGCACTATTTAATGCATATGTTACACTCTCTCCTTTATGGCATAAGTTACTAAGGCATACATATATCTCTCTGCATTTATGGAATAAGTTACTAAAGCATGTGAGATTCCTCCATCTAGGCTTTTGTTTCCTTCCTCTTATTGACATAAGTTCTAAGGCATGTGTTGCCTCTCCATAATTGCATGAGTTACACTCCCTAAATGGAATATGTTACTCCTCCTCAAGGCATGTGTATTACTCATTTATGACCAAAATTTGTTGCTCCTCCTATATATGTATATCATATCACCTCATCTCCTCACTACTTGTGCATTATAAAAGAAGGATTCAAAATTGAGAGAGAGAGTTGGAGAGACTTGAAAAATATTGTGAGGAAGAGAGACTTAGAGTAAGAGAAAAACTTGAAGGTTGATTTAGTGTTTGCATCAATTGTTGCTATCACTGATCTTCATCCTACAACTTGTTTAGATTTGGGTGAACTTACTCATTCTCTTGATCTCTCATTGTACTTTGTATCTCTACTAAACAATTGATATCTAATAGAAGAAGAATCTTGTTGGGTTTTCCACTTGTGGATTTTTCCCTGGTCATTGGACCTAAACTCTTTGTGTCTCATTTTTTTCTTGGTTGTCTTCCATTGCGAATTTGGTTATGCTCTATCTACAATTGCTTAACTAATACTGCAACATAAACAAGTTTTGTAATAATCGATTGTTACAACATAGAACATATGATTTTCAACACTCTATTTGGAAACCAGAGCGTAGATGCTAAGGAGTAGTTTGCATCTAAAATTTGGAAGAGTGAAAGGCCATTTTGAAAAAGGTGAGAGGTTAATTGCACCCCAAAAACCAAAGGCAAAAAGAGTAAATCACATCCTCAAATACAAAGGTGAATAACCAAATACAATATGAAAATGAAGGGGGAATAGCTAATCACAATTAAAAATAAAGAAAAAAAGAGTAATTTGCATCCCAAAACATAAGGGGGTGGGCAGGCGGGGGGAGGGGAATAATAATATATCATATCCCAAAAAATAAGGTGAAAAAGGAAAATTGTACCTCAAAAAATGAAGGCAAAAATGTAACGCCCTCCTCCCACATTTACCCAAGATAACCAGTCCATTGGGGTAAACATGTGATGAAGAGCTACTATGATATGATTCAAATCTCCAAGTACAGTTAAGGAAGTGGAATAAAAAACCAAAACCAAACTAACCTTCCTCATGAGCTACAAGATCCCCACATGCTAACCAACCACTTCAGGTGCTCAACCCCTGAGTTAGCCTCTTTTTTACTGAACTAGACCCCTAGTTGCATCCATAAAAATCCTTCCATGTGACTAAAAACCTCTAGTCGCATGCACGGCAAGGGCATCCATGCGACTGGAGAATTTTCTAGGAGGTTTTGTGCCAGTGACCCTAAATTCTTAGCCACTTTTTCATTGTTAGGACTTAGGCATCTGCCCAGAACTTAATGAAACACTCAGAAATGATAGATAACAATATGACAAGGCTTCTCAATGAAAAACTAGAACAAGGACCTGACCTGACAAGGCCTAGCCATGATAGACATTTCATCAAACACATCATGAACATGTAATCTACAGGTCATATAAACACATATAAGCATAGGGACTTCATACTTATCTGAGAATTTTCAAGAAGGTCCGGTACCCTCTCATAACAAATTTAATATCATCTATTAGGTCATACATTCATTAACATTTCATTTATTAAACTTAAGTCTGTCATAAACCATGCTTATAACCATCATATAACCAACAAATAAAAAATAATAGAACAACCATTGTAATCACATAATAACAAGGAAATTTACACATAATACACAAGAGGAAAAGAGCTCTTATTACCATATGAGAATGCAACTAATTCAGGGACTTCCACGTACCACCCGACCATAGATTGGGTTGAACCAAATATTTCATTCAACTAATCACCCATGTGTCATATTCCAAGCATGAATGTGAGACTCACAAAAAAACCAACCAGGGCTTCTTCAGGATTTACCATGTATCTTGTCATTACAAGGGATTCCTAGGCTTGAAACCCTCATCTATACAGCTAGGCTTTAGCATGTATCCCACCAAGGGATTCCTAGGCCTAAACAATAAACATACTCTTGCCAGATGTGGCAGTGGTTCTCAAACGTGCCTTACCATTTTTGGATAGCCATGGTGTGATGGGGTTCTCTTACTTGGTTGAGATAGATTTCCAGATGGTTTCCAAACTGAGTGGGGTGGTCTCAAGGCCTAGGAATCCCTTGACCGGTAATGGTGGGATACATGTAAATCTGGGTTGTGGATACCCTCATTAGGCCTAGGAATCCCTTGACCGGTAATGGTGGGATACATGGTAAATCCTAGAGGGTGGAGAAGAATAAATTCATCACGGTTTAGGTGGAGAAATCTGGAGGCATCCATGCTTATTGGGGCCTAATAATCCTTTTACTGGTATATGGCAGGATTGCAATAAATACGCCAATTACAACAAGAGAACCAAATACACACATGCATGTACCATGTGTGCCAATACTAGTAAGGAAATCATACATGCAACTCGATACCTGTCAGTAATCCCACTGTAGCATCTTGATCCAACTCTTCCTTTCTTGATCTTTGTTTTCCTTCATCTTCTTTGTCCTTCCTTTGTCCTTCCTTTCTCCAATGTTAGAGTGCTCCAAGGATACTCTAAGTGTGCAGGAGTATGTGAGAGAGAGAATAGAGAGAGAGCTCCAAGCTAAAACTGAAAAAAGGTTGTGAATTAATTCTCAGAAGTCTTTTTATCAATGAGGCCTCTAATTTCTTCATTTTCCATTAATTTTCCTTCAATTTCGCTCTCATGCAAATATGTGACCTTTCACCTTAATTTTCTCCTATTTTCCTTTATTTTCATAAATATATGTCAAATGATGTATCTTGCCTTTTTAATTCCTTTTCCAATTTCCCTTAGCCATAATAAACCAGATGAACAACATTCAACTTAGAATACGTGTCCCATGGCATTGGTCTTATTTATCCTTTAATAACTTTATTACATGGATTTTTAACTCGGGGTTGCTATAGACCCCTCCCCCTTAGGGAACACCATCCTCGGTGTTCAATGACACTTATGACCAACAAGACCGTTGAAAATAAAACATACTACCCATGGAGGTTTGTAACCCATCTCATTGCAGTATTTACAATGACCATTGTTGAAAACATGACGAACATACCATTTACTGGAGCTTTATAACACTAATCATTATGGTATTTATAATAACAACCACATATACTCATGCACGTTTGCTTCAACCAACAAATAACCATACTATCTATGGAGCTTTATAACACAACTTGATATTGCATTTACAATAATATACACATATGCACATTTTCTCAACCAACAAATAAAAGGATACAATGTTTGCATCAACAATAAGGGAATCTAGAGGCTCACACTTGCATCCTAAAAAGTAGTGTCAAGATTCACCTCATTCCCAGGAAGTATAGAATCCACTGCCAAAGTCAAAACTGCATGCAATGTCTAGTGCCACAATCCTGCGCCACTTGTCCTCTCAGCGAACAATTATCGGCTCATTATTACAGGGCACACTCCCAATGTGCATATCATTCCATCTAGGAATGCTAATGACCAAAAGAAATCCATCCCCCTACCTTCCCTTCTCTGCTACACATTCCCTCAAGAAATCTGATCACCCGCTCTTGAAATCACTCACCTTCCAAGTCCCCTTTCATCCCCTTTCTCGAGTGATCCATCCCTTGGTAAGGTTTCCTCGCATCAGAAGGTCGAAAAACCAAGACATATCCCCACCTCAAAACCATCATACGAGTCATATCATGCTCATGGAAATCAATGGACATTATTGGGCACTAGTGTCCCACAATGGCCCTACTCTTGAAGTGTTTTACCAACACACTGTTGTCTGTTCCAATTCCTTTCATTGCTGCTGCTAATTCTTACAGTCGGGTTCAACCACCCAATGGGGAATTTTCATGTTCTCTTATACCAAGCACACAACTACTATTAGATTCAAAATAAAATGAAATAAATTCACATCATATCTCATCAGTGGCCCATCAATAAGATACACTTGCAATTATGTTCACTTATTGTCACAACAAGTGAAACTAGTTGTTTCATCAAATCAACATGAATAAACATATCACATCCAGTTAGAACAAAAATCAACCACCATAAATCAGAATCATATATCACATGCATAAATAAAACTGAAATAAAATACTGATACTTATCCTTTAATTGATCCTCAACTTCTACCTTTATCCTTTATCATTTCCATACGAACACCGGATCAGTTTCCACACCCAAAAAACACCCAATGCATTCTCTTCAACCCCGTACACATACACATACAACCACACACGGCATACAACACCATACAATACATGCACCTACACCTGCCATACAACACATACACCTGCATCCGGTGTACGACACAACACATACACCTACACCTGATGTACAACACAACACAATACAAACACTTACACCTGGTGTACAACACAATACATATACATACACATAGTACAACAAAATGAATACACATGTGACGATACCATGAATACGCAATGAGAAAACACAATACCACACGTACACAGTGTTGAAGATTGTAACTAGGTTTGGTCTTCATAAATTATACTTGAGTCAAAATAATAAAGAAAACAAATTATATTATTATTAAATGACTTATTAAAGCATGGGTTTCATGCTTGGGTCATATTATTCTAGGTCAAAGTCCCCATTGTGGACTTCTAGGATTTATTATGAGTTTATAGAGTCATTACAGATTTAAATTGACTCATCTTGAGCTTTTGAATCATGTAAAAAGGTCTAATATTGAGTCAAAAACGAATTATGGAACCTCCACACCAAGTCGACTTTAATGTGATAAATTCAGACTCAACTGCAGGAATTCAAGCTCACCTCAAGCTTATATATACAAGAATATCGAACTCATTTGGAACATCCTCTCTTACACACATAAATTCAGTATCTACTGTTGCATTAGAAAAAGTGCGAAATCAAGGAAGGAGCCAAAATGTTTGTGAATTTGGACAAGTTAAGGATTGAAGAAAAATCAAAATTTTGGTGCTTCTCTCTCTCTCTCTCTCACATTCCCTAGAATGGAAGACTAAGTCCCTCATTGTTTTTTTGTTGCCAGTTGTTGCATGTTCCTGCTGCCAAGAGAAGCAATATCGAAGTCTTTTCTCCAAGATCGAAGTCTAGAAGCAAGGTCGAAGGAAGTACTGCATAGTGTTGTTGATGTTGTTGTTACTGCCAGGTCGAAAGGAGGATCAAAAAGAAAGTTGACTTGGTGTGGAGGAAGTGTGATTCAAGGTATAGAGTCTCAAGAAAACTATTGAAGGAAGAATTACTAACTGATTTTTCCCCTAGAATGGGGTTTTTACCTGACTGTTGGCCTATATCTGGTGTCCTTGATCTATGTGTTATTAGTTTGATATTTTCTTGATGAAATAAGAATAAATAAGATAATAAGAAACTAATAAGAACTAAGGAGCATCACAAGTAAAATATCAAGAGCAATAAAATCTTTTTTCCTTTCTTATTTTCTAACATGGTATTAGAGCTTTGGTGAAGAAAAAAGAAAAAGGCAGTCTCAAGGAATTAATCAAGGAATCATAAGAGGAATCTCTTTAAGGAAATAAGTTTCACTATCTTCAAGAAATATGTCTAACACAATTAAGGGAGAGAACAAGCTTGAAGGAGCATCAAACTAAAAATATTGGAAGAAGAGGATTGACCTCATCCTTGAAAACAAAAAAGTATTAGATGTAGTGAAGGGAAAAGTAAAGAAGCCCACAAAAGACTCCAATGATGCAGATAAGGTGAAATACATGGAATTGGACTTGTTGTCCATGACTCTAACATTGACCATGCTCAAGAAATGTATGAATCCTTGTCAAAACTATTTACCATCAAGAACATTGGAAAAGTAGCAAGCTTGAAAAATGAACTAAGGACCAATAAGATGACTACGAAAGATATTGTGGCCACTTTATTTGTGAATATAGCAAGAATTAGAGATGAACTTCTTTTCATTGATGAAATAGTGCCAGACAAGAAACTTGTGATCACAGACTTATTAGGGTTGCCACCTTCTTAGAGTGATTTTTCTTCAGGTCTTAATAGCTGGAAAGAAGCTCCTACTTTTGAGGAAATATGGAAAACCTACAGTCAATAAGAGTTAACAATTTCATTATCATCCAATAATGAAGAAGTCTCAAATTCTTACATTTTTCATCACAAGGGAAACTCCAAAAAGAATGGGCCAAGAAAGAAGGTTGACATGTCCAAGATGGAATGTTATCATTGTCATAAAATGGGTCACTATAGAAGTGAGTGTCCCAACAACCTATTGTGGTAAAACACAACCCCCCCATTTTTTACTTATGTACTTCAAATAATGGGGACCCTTTCTAAAAAACTTTTTGGCTAAACACCTTTTAGGATTTTGATTAAGTTAAATATCCTACATTTTTGTCATTTTTCATCTTCCTCAGAAATTTATTTTGATTGTTTCATTGAATCTGGTTTTTTATAAGCTTTTCAGCGATACTTGTTTCACTTCATTTGGTCAAACAATTTGTAAATGACATTTCTTTGAAGTTTTGATCACTTTTCTCACTTGGGTTAAAAAATGTATAAAGTGTAACAATATTTTAATTCTCGTAGTTCAAATAGTCATTCATTGTAAATATTAACTTTTAGTTCATTTTTTATTAATTTTTCATTTTTTTAACGGTCCTACAAAATGACCGAGCTAAATTGTACAATGGGCTAAAACACATTTTCAGGATCTTGGTAATTTACTTCAACTTGTTATTTTAAAAACAAATTGCCAAACCCAAAACCCCAAATTTGCAAAATGGCTTGAGTCTAAATTATAGGATGGTTAATCCCTTATGGGCCCCACTTCACAATACATATATTTAAAAAGCCGAAACTTCGATGTGATTTGAAAGGATTTAAAAAATTCGAAGTATAAAAACTTGCCATGCGATAAATCGCCCATCGCATATCGCAATATTTTTTAAATCAAACAAAAACAGTCTTTAAAAAACGCCGAAACTCCGATGCGATTTGGTTATACGATGGACTTTTAAGTTTTATGCAAAGTTTTTTCATTCTCCTTATGACTCCCGTGACCTTACCCTCACCTCACTCACCCTCACGTCACACTCACCTCACTCTCCACTTATCCTCCACCTAACTCTATCTTCCATTCACACTTCTTATCCCTCCTTACTCTTACTCACCTCTCTCTCTCCATTCCTCCTCTCCCTCTCTCACGTGGATTTTTGATTTTTAATTATTTAATATATAATAAATATTATATTTTTATTATAATTTTTATATTTTATAATAATTTTAATATAAATAAATTATAATATTAATATAATATATTTATATTTTAAATAGAATTTAAATAATTTATTTTTATTAATTAATTTATGTTTATAGTAAATTAAGATTAATAACATAATTGTAGTTAATTAAATATTATAATCTAATTTAGGATTAGAATTTAATTTAAAATTTTTGATTTTTAGCCCAAGCAATAGAAAATTCCAGATTTCTGGAAATTTTAAGATACCAACTTTGGAAGCTCATAAATGAAGTTTTACTTGGCCAAATGAGGCCCAGGAAAGCTCATTAGATAGATAAAATGATGAAGAAAATTTCTAAAGTTGTTTCATTTCTAGATTTGATAATTTATTGGGTTTAAAATTCAACAAAAGATCATGCTTCGAATTTTTAACAAAATAATTTTTTTGAGTTTTATTTTCTGCATTTTAATTTGCCCACAACTTCTTCTAACTGCAGATCCATTCGTCAATAATATCCTTGGCCAATTATATTAGCACAGAAATTTAAAAAAAAAAAATATTCTATTTTATTTTTAATTATTTAATTAATTAAGTTTCAATTGGATTTATTTTAATTTCTAGATTTGACATTTTGATTTTATTTTTACATTTTAATATTGTTTTTGATTTGTTTTGCAGGAAAAAAGTTGAAGAGATGAGAAGAAGAAGCTCTCAACCAATGAGAAGGCTCTAATAATTGAAGAATATGAATTTAAACTAATGAAAATTGATGGAGCAAAACCACTCTTCAACAAACTTTCCTATGAAGAATTCTTTTGTAATTATTATAAATAGCAGATTGCAAAATGTAATAAAGGCTTCTTTCCTCTGCAATTCTGAAATTCTTGATGGCACTACTTTCTAGAGGATTTAGAGATGTAGGGTGAGAGGAGAGGAATCTCAGATCTGGAGATTATTGAGGTTTTTCTTTTACATTCTGAGTTATGTATAATGAACAGAGTCTTGCACTACTGTAGCTCTGATTTTGAAAGTAGAATTTCAAGCATTGTAAAAGACTGTTAGAGACCGAAGCTGGAGAAATGGACTTAATAAATTGGTATTTATAATACTGTTATTTTAAATGCTGGTTTCATTTTATGATAACATGAATGTGTCAATTTATTCGCATATCTGTGCACTTCTGTCGGTATGAGTAATTTGCTTCAATTTATGTTATTATTTGTCTCTACTCTTATGGTTGAATTCTGATTTCTGAGTAATTATTTACTCAGAAATCTGTCTTACAAAGCCAATTTATTGAATAGTGATATGTTGTGAACTATTTCAGCGTGTTATTGTTTAATTATTCAGGTTACTGATTAAATGATCAATATCATTTTGAGAACTACTTCCTGAGTGTTGTTGATTGATTATTTCAGTTAAGAGGTCTCTAGATAGAATGTGTTTGGTATTCATAATGTCAGTTAATTGAACAATTTCGTTAGCTTGATATTCATTTAAAACAAACATATTTAAATCTCAAATATTTAAAACATCTTGCTCTCAATTGGCATAGATCTATATCTCCCTAATTGAGATAGAATTAAAATAGTTTATTTTGCTTGCATCTTAGAATAATATTGCATTTAGATTAAATTCTACATCCCTAAAAAGTCATCTTCTCAAAGAGGCAAAACTTTAGTTATGACCTGGCTAAGCCCAAATTAACTTAAGGATAACTTTTTTTGTCCGATCGGCAAGAGAAATGATCTGATGTCTCTTTCCCGTTGATAGATAAAAGTCATATTTTAAATCAATGGAGATTGAGAGAAGGTAACTAGACCTAGTTAAACCAGTTGGAGCCACCATTCCAAACAGAAAATGAACTGCTTTAAGTTCCGGACCGAGTGGTCATCCCCCATGTTATTGCAGCGAATTTCGAGGCCTCAACATTTTTAGCGCTAGAAGGAGGGCCCGAGACTTGTTTTCCTTTGGAGTCTTTGTATTCTAATATTTTATTTTTATTACAATGGCTCCTTTAAAACTTCCAATTTGGAGTTGTATTTTTGGACGAGCATCTTCCAATAGTCCATCAGAAATAGTAAAACACTTGTCTCAAGTAAAGTTTAACGGTAAAAGAAATACTTACGCATTTAATCATGCTTTACAATTCATTCAAAATTTTTCAAATTCTACTTTTCATAAAATTGATGAAGGTATTTTATGCAGGATTTTTACTCTTACATTCTTGGCAAAAGCTAGAAACTGGTGTAAATCACTTCCGGTTGCCTCAATCTACACTTGGGAACAATTTAATGTAATATTCATTTGTAAATTTGATGGATATATCCACGAACATATATGTGACGATTTTGAAGATATACGAGGATTTGAAGGTGAGTCTTTAATTGATTTTACCATAAGGTTTCGTTTAAATTGTTTAAAATTTAAAATTGAAGATAAACCTTTGAAAGAAGAATTATTAGATTGGTTTGAACATATTTGCTCTCTTCCTTCCATTCATAATCAATGTGAAATTATTTCAAACTTTGATCAATCTTCTTCTAATTTCATTGACATAAGTAAGAATTCCAAAATGGAGGTACAAACAAATGATGATGAAATGGCCTCTATTTTGTATAATCAATTCCTTCAATTTCTACACATTTCTTACAGTATTGAAAAAGATCAAGGTGCACCTTCACATGTCCATGAATCTCAGTCACGAAGTTTGGAAAATTTCACTGATCAAGAAGATACCGCTTTGAAATCTGAAAATAAGTATGAGTTAGAATTAGAAAATCAGATCATAATTTATCAAGTACCACAACGATTAAAATTTCCAATAAAATGCAATCTGCTATACAAATTTCTGAATTCTTTCATGATGAGAAAATTCCAAATTTATATCAACAAAGATACATTCTTCAAGAAAGCATAATTAGCCAAGAAAATGATCTTAAATCTGAAAATTGCAATGAAGAAAATACACCAGAGTGTTCAAATAGAGACATTTTCAAATGCATTATTTCGGATTCATATTTTTCTCTTTATCCTGATAATTTTTCTAATAGAAATTTAGCCTCTCTTCACATTAAAGATATTTCAGAAAACAGAGAGTCTAATCTAAATGAACTTCCGATTAGTTTTTATCAGGATAGAGAATTAATTAAGGATCATTCTTCTGACATTAATGAACATGAGATTAATATTCCTTCTTGTTTTGATACATTGAATAAAATGGAAGGGAATTCTAATGAATGTATTGAGGTCATTTATGAAAACTACTTTGACATTGAGGATATTGATTTGTCATCTTTACAATTTAATCCTCATGATCAAAGTCTAATCACATGTGAAAATGAAGAACAATCTAATTTAGAAATTGTTCCAGATAGTTCTCATTTTCAAACAAATAATCATACTTATGATTTTAGCATTCAAGAAACCATTCCAATCTATGATTTATATGATGACCAAGCTCGCATTCCTATTCAGAGACATATCCTTCTCTCTAATTCACAAATGGGTATCAACAATCATTTTAATTGTATTATTCTACCCAATTCTTGTGAAGAGGAAATTACTTTAAGTCATTCCTAATTGTGTTGTAACAATAATTGTAACACTAGTGTAAACTATGATTCAATTTTGTTATCTTTTCAACACTTAATTTTAACTTCAGATTTATTTTCATCATTTGATAACTCTATCCACCTTATATCTTTGATTATTTATATAAAATAACCCTAAAAAGTTTCTCTGGAAAAACCATAACCTAAGGGTATGCTATTAATGTGTGAAACCCTAAAACCTAATTAGGTCTACTGATGAAGTAATTGTTATTATAATGATGTCAAGATTGGGTTTTTTATAAGATCATGAAAACCCTAACCTGTTAGGGTTGAAATGATGTTGTCTGAAATCATAAACCCTTGAAGTGTTGAAAAAGAAGGGTTTGCTATAGTATGAACTAAAATCCTAAATTCTTATGGTTTGGTTGGGTCTATAAGTAATATACTTATCTTTATAGTAAGCTCCTAGGGATAAAACCCTAGGTATGTATCCATTCTGTTGAATTCCTAGCTTGATTGATATATGTCTAATGTATTAATGTTGCTTGACATATGAAATGATCATGTTTAATGATGATTTCCCAGATGCGTGTTGACCTAATTACTAATGGTCATAAGTCCTAGGATTTGGAAACAAGCCCTAGTCCAAGTTTAAAGTTCTAGGATGACGTTGCTTCGAAAATCTAGGGTTTTACAGCTAAACCCTATTAATAGTTAAATTCTCTAATATACATGCCAATCTAGAATCTATTTATTGATTACTGAGAATTTGTAGATGGAAATATAGGGTTTACATTGAACCCTAGTAGAAGCTATTCATGTGATGATTAATGTATGAAATCTAGTGTTTACATAAAATTCCAATGGGAAATCTAACATGTGAATTCTGAAAGTTATTAGATACTTTTCTTTTCTTTTGACTTATTTCTAGGGATTCATATATGACATAACTAATCTTTTGTCATCTTGATTGAGTTGTTGATGTGACTCAAGGTTTGTAAAAAACCTAGGCTAGAAGTATTGAAGTATAGTCTCTTGATGATTATCTTTGTAAAAGTCTAAATGCTTCTACTACTATAATATTTTGATATGACTAACTTAATGCTTCTATAGATTTGGTTGTACTTGTTGTCTAAGTTTTGTAGGTACATCATATTAAAGATTGGTGAAGATGTCTATTAAATAAGACGATATGTTAAGCATGATGAGAGGGATGGAAGCCATGAAATATTCTCTAACAGTGAAGGAAGAAGTTAATCTCCAAAAATTAAGAGGGAGCATGGATAGAATAAATCTAATTGGTTAAGAGGGAGGGCACAACATAGTTTTTGATTGGAACATGTTAGGGTCATATAATAATAGGGTTCATAAATTTTGAATTGACTTTAATTAGTATTGTAATAAGTACATACATTGCTTTCTCTGAAAAAGAGGGTAAAAGTCCTAAAAGAAAAATCAAAGGACTTGAAAAGAAAAAGATCAAAAAGAATAAAAAATGGACCCCAAAAACAAAAACAAAAAAGATAAGAATAAGACATGAAAGTGATGCAAGTCAAAATGCCACTACTAGTTAATTTTCACTGCAAACAAATGATTATGTGCAGCTTGTTCAAAATGCCATAATCCATGATAAGTTAAATAGTTTAATCTTAAATTTTTCATGCTTTAAATTTCATGTTTATAGATAAAGAATAAAGATCTTGTCAAACATTTTAAACTTGACAAATCAATAGATAGTTAGAGAATAAATTAGTAGCTCAACAGTTTAATTTGAGCACTCGGATGAAATAAGGTTAGAATTAGATAGTATTTTGTTTTAAAAAGAAAAATGGATTAGGGTTTGCAAGCTCAAATGCACCCATGCAAATAAAGTAAAAATGGTAGAATAAATGATGGGTAGGTAGAAAGCAGTTACACAAAGGCATGGATAAACATCTTCTGACAAATTACTAATTTCCCTCCCCACAATGTGTTCCGGTACTAAAAATCCTTCAGTTATAAAGACTCAGAGCATTTCTCTGACTTCTGGTGGGACTGGACCCACGTCTTAATGACTGCTTGGCACTAAGTATTGGATCCTAATTCATTAAAACCTTTCCCCTTCATAAAAAAACCTTTTTCCCTCAAAATCACTCATTTTCTCCATTAAAACCCCTTTTCCTAAGTCAAAATGCATATTCACCTAGGAAAAGTTTAAAACCCCTTGACTAATTTCATTTTTCATATAAAATCCTAAAAAACCCACAAAAATGCTTTATCCTAAGTATTAGTGTTAAATGATTATTGTTGGGCATCACAATGAAGAAAACCCTCTTAAAAAATCATATTTTACACTTTACTTAGTATATTTGTGTATTTCTGCTCATTCATTTCATTCATTAACATTTAATTTATTTATTAATTCCACTATATACCCTCACCCCTTAATATATTAATTCATGAATATTAAAATATCCCAACCCATACTTTATTGTTTATCCTATGGTTTAATTTCCCCGTGTGATATATTCCCGTTCCCCATAGATTTAAACCATTTATATTATATATTAAAACCCGTCGAATGTTTATTTTCCACCTATATACATTACATTTGGTTAAAATACATTGATAACACGCATATTCCGCCTAACCCGTTAAACATTAAAACTATATGTTAAAACTTCATTTTAACATATATATATTGAACCCGCCACATAAAGAAATTCTCGGGCCCCACGCCCATTACCCCATAACTCCATCGATCAATCCCGACTGTTCGCATCGGCCCGACAGATCCAACGGCCCAGAATCCATATCGCAAATACAATGGCGCGTGAATTAAACGAATTTAGATTTGCGATATAAGCAGTTTTGCCCCGTTCTCTCTTCTCCACGCATCATTTTTTCACTGGATATTTGTTTAAGCAAAACCGTTTACCACCTTCCGACAGTGCGATAACCGCTCAGCGGTAAAAAACCTCCCTGCGCCTAAACTTCTTCCCATTTGAATTGATTGGTATTAAATGCAGACATTATTTCAATCAAATTTCCTATAAAACACCAACATATACGCATTACAAGCCTTTTATTGTGTTTTCTGCTCATAAACTGTTTCCGACTGATAAAACGATGCTGCCGCCCTGTTTTCATGAAAAAACAACAGAAATTCAGTCAAATTCACTGTTGCAACTGCTCAAAGCCTCTAGTTTGCATAAAAAAACACCTAAACAAGCTTTTGAAAGCTTCCAGACTCCCAACAAACCCTTCTTTCGAGTCAAATGCCTAATACAGGTATTTTTCAAGAAAAATACTCATCCATCATTTAAAAATAAGCGTACTCTTGAAATTGAACCTTTTAAAAGCCTATTTGCCTTAAGAAACAACCTTATTTCCTCATATATTCATCTTTGCTGGAAAACCCTGAGAAATTCACAGTTACTGAAGACTGTATTATGTTTTTTTTTAAAGCAAATTGAAGGCAATTTAGTCATCTATAGACCTTTAGAAACCCTCTAAGTGGTTCAAAGCCCTTTTATATTGCTCAGAAACCCTTTGTACATGAATTTGACTATTTTAGGGCTATTTTATCAAAGAAATTTGCAATAAACCCTTACTAGCTATTCCTAAGCCTATTTAAAGATTAAGAAATTGCTTTTTAGAGAAACATTGACAGTATGAAGCAGAGAAACCATAATTTTACCTGTTGCAATCCAAAATAAACCTCTGTCATGCCAAAAAACCTTCTGTAAACAGTATAATCTTACAGAAGTGTATTAAAAACATAAAAAACAAAGTTTTTAATATCAAGAGGGATAAATTGTTAAAAACAAACCTATTAATGGCTTCTAAAAGCAAAATTGTCATCAATCCACTACAACCTCCTGTTGTAGATGTTGAACATACCCCATTAGCTGATGTAGACTATAAAATCACTGATCCAGTAACTGAATTCAATTTTCTTGAGCTCCACTGCTGGAGCCAAGAAAAATCTTTGGATCATGTAGATGAAGCAATTGTTTGGGAGTCTAAACCCAAATATGTAGTTCCCCATACCGATCAATGCCTTGAGGTCATCAGATTGTGTCAAGCTCACTATTCCCCAGATCAAAGAGCAATTGTAAATGCTGAGAAAGAAGTATTATTTACTATCATTGCTGAATCCATAAACCAAATGTTTCATTTACAACCAGAGCCAAAGGCAGTCCCTTTGTCTATAGAAGCTCCTAAAAAGTTTTATCTGGATTTAGACTTTCCTAAAAGATTTCAAATCTTTCAAACATTCATGCCCTCATATGTTGAAATTCCCAAGCTTAACTCTCCATATTCATCCTCCAAATTCCCAAAAGGATCAAGACACATTATCTCAATATAGTCTTTTATCCTTGGTTACTTCACTGATGAACATACTGATGAATCTATACTTGGTTTTTTGTCCATATTTGTGCCTGGTCAGCCCGCTGCAGTCATTTATAATTTTGTTGAGTATATAGCTGATAATATCCATGAACATCTTGTAAAACTTCCTACTGAAGATGTATTTAGGTATACCTCCTTTCTCTTTCATATGTTCATCTACTTCCAGTCAGATAAATTCCCAATATCCCTTCAAAAGATGGATGTAGAGGGAAATGAACATTCTATCATTTTCTGGACTTCCTTGATCAGAAAGGAGTCAACTGAGTTCACATATGCAGATTTCACAGACTGTTTCATTCACCCATTGGTAAATATGCTTACAAACAGTGTGCAACCTAGGATAAGTGATCAGATTAAGAAGGTTTTGCAGTTATCAGAGCAGAGCAGAACATGTGATCGGTATTTATACCAAAACCACACTGAGGTTAGAGTTTATGGATCAACTCTCCTTCCTTATAAATTACCAAAGTATCTACCAATGAGAATGTTTTCCCTAGAATATACAAGACATATTCTAAACTCAGATTTCTGGGAACTTTTTGGCTGCTAAAAAGAAAACTTAGTTCAAATTGAAAAACCAAGTGGCTCCTTTCATATGCAACAACAGGGAAGCAGGTGCAGAGGCAAAAAAACAGTTGCTAGAGTATAAGTTTGATGAAAGTTTCTTGTGGAACTATGATCCTTATGGAATAATCAGTAAGATGAGGGTGAAATGTAAATTAACCCCATATGTTCATGACAAGAAACTTGAAATTGAAAAGTTTTCAAAACAAACTGAATGGTTGGAAAATACATTGATGGAATCTGTCACACAAGGTGATATTAGTCACATTTCGCAAACTCCAATTCAGGAGGACAGAACCATAAAGAGAAATAGAGAAGAAGACTCATATACTGCTAAAACAACCACAGAAACTAGATTTAAGCTCAGGTACAATAATAAACCAAAGATTAATCCAACAGACAAAGAAAAGGAAACAATGGAAATTTTAGATGAAGAGAATCTAGAGAAAGACATTGTTAATCACACAGTAATTGAAAATGAGCAACAACCTGCTACTTCTAACACAGATAATTCAGAAATAGCAAAGTGGGGAAGTGTCTTCATCAAAGCAGGCAGAGGATAAGGACAGAGATATCAAAGAGAATTATAAAGAGATCAAGGCCAAAAATGAAGAAATCAAGAATGAAATCTATTCACAATACTTGAAGTAGACTCCAAGAATTAGAAATAGGCTGCTTTCAGCCTTTGATTATACAAATAAGAAATTACTAATGTCAGTACTTCAACCTACAATGTCAACACCTAAAACAACAGTAGATTATAAGGTTGACTTTGAGGTACCAGTCCAAGACATTCATCCCTTGGACCAGATTGAATTCCACAAGAAAAGCTCAGAAATGCTATATTCTACTATGACCACAAAAGCAATGAGTGTCCAAAAGCTTCAGAATGCTTTGACAAATATAAGAGATCAACTCAGGGTTGAAAAATCTTCTTCATATGCTAAAGACACCAGAATCAAGTCTTTAGAAGAATTGGTGATTGAAGTGGGGTATGACCCTTCTAATGTGAAAGCTGCAGAAGAATTGGTAAAAAAGAAAAATGTTGATATTGCAGCACTCAGAAAGCAATTGAAATTACCTCCTACAGAGCATCCACAGGCTAAGGAGATTGTATAGGAAGCAAACCAAAAATATGAGATGATGAGTCTCATATTACAGATGACAGCACAAATCAAGGAGATGGAAATTGAGAGGGACAAGCTACTCTAAGAAAAATAAGCCGCAAAGACACAAAATGTCCCTCCCACTGTTATTCCTATGGTGACAATAGCAGTGCCTTCAACTCTAGCATAAGAGTTAGCTCCTAAGGTCCCATTGGCCACAGTAATTCCAGTTACCTCTTCTACTACTTCTGCCACTGAATCGTCTACTTCAGCAGTTCAACAGTCAGATGAGGCCAGCAAACTCATTAAAGCCATGGAAGACATGTCAATACAGAATAATGAGATAAACAGATTGAAATAAAAAATCAAGAACCTTGAAGATGCCAAGAAATTAGCATAGATAAATGCTAAAACAGAGGAACAAAAGGCTAAAAGGTTAAGTGAACAACTCAAAAGGGTAGAAACAGAGTTAACCTTAAAAGAGCCCATGGCATACATTAAAAATCAACTATGGTCTAATATCATTGAATCAGTCAATGATACTTGACCATCCATTCAAGTGATTTATGAGCATAAGGACTTGCTCAAGGCAGCTAAAGAAGAAATATTGAAGACCAAAGAAGAGCTAGGTGCCAAGCCCGAATAAGCCTGGGAAATCATTAAGTTTCTCAATACTAAAAACAAGAAAGAATTGGATGAAATTGGAATAACTGGTAGGACAGAAACAATTCTTGAGGTAAGAAAAGCACTTTCAAAGAAAAACTTGATGAAGTAGTTGGAAGAAAAGTGTCAAAATATGGACATGGCCATCACTAGATTCATGGTTAATTTTGACACTTTAAGACAAAAAGGTCTTCCAAATATTCTTGTTATCAATGATAAACTGATGAAAAAAGAAGATTACAATAAAAAGATAGGGAATTTGCCAAAGAACAGGTGAATAAATCATATTGGCGAGGAATTCCAACAGGTAAAGTGTTGCATAAAAGCATTGAAAACTTATTTTATTTACAACATGAGATAAAATACCTCTTTGTGGTCAAGCCAACTTTTGTAAGGTACATTGAAGTAGATGAGAATTTCAGGAAACTCACAAAGAATAAATTACTAGAGGTAGAGTTTTGGCAGAAGCTCACAGATTTGCTATAAAAGACAATTTGTAGTGAGAAATAATGAAAACAGAGTGTTGTTTTTTACACAGTAAAAACATATTTTTAGGCAGTAAAGCAGTGAAAATCATCAGGTTAAAGTGTATCAGGATAAAGTGTATCAGTTGTTAAAGAGTATCAGGTGAAAGATAAAGTTCTAAAACAGATTGAAGATCAATTTCCAGCGTGAGGGACACCTCTACTAGCCATCTGCACCCAAATCCAAACAACATACTATTTAATTTCAATAAATAGGACAGCTTGCAATTCGTTAAGCAAACTTTCATTATCCTTTTGTAAAAGATATTTTATTTTCCAAAGAAAAATCCTATGATTGTTCTAGGATATTTTGTACTATTTTGTGTATAAATACTTCATCATTTGAAGTATTAGTGTGGATTAATTGCTGAAGATTTCTATAGTTGTTATACTCTGAACCTAAGGGTTTTTGTAATCAAGTTCAAGTCAGAAGACTGGATCTCAAGCAATAAAGCATCATATTACTGGATTCATGCATTGGGCCACTGAAGTGAAGTATTTTCTACTATTATCTGTCAATTTTCTTCTGTTTTCCATCCAAACATAAATGTGTTCTAAATTTTAATGTGAAATCAGGAATTGTTATATCAGAATTTGTTAAAAGGGCTATGTTATTAACTAGTTTTCATTTAAATGTTTTCTGCTGATATCCAGACTAGGGAACCCTTAACTGCTCCCTAATTTCAATTGACCCCTACTTTTTCACTCCTTATTCGGATCAAAGAATTCTTAATTTCTCTTTATCCTGATTAAAGCCACTTCACCAATCAACCTTTGAAAATCTTTAGTGACTCTGTTTTCTTGCCCTGTGAAAATTTGACTTTAGACCTTGATCTTGATCTTTCTGCTTGACACATTGACTCTATCTACCCAATGGATTACAGATTCACAGCTATCCATCTCATTAAGTGATTTTCCCACCAAAACAAATCAAAACCCCAAAACCAATTTTCCCTATATAACTAGTCTAAAATCAAATATAAAAACAAAGTTAAATCTTATAGAGAGATCCCTCTCTGAGCCTTAGGAAAGCTAGATCCTAAAGCTTAAAAGTAGGTATGTGGTTACCTCTAATATTCTTTAAACTATAAATCAAAATCTCACAACTTTGGGAATTATTATAGTGATAACATACTAGCGACTCCATTGGAGAATTAACCAATCCTCAGTTTTAAAATAGATCTTAAAACACAAACTGCTGATCCAAAATCTGTTGATCCAAAAGTTGTCATTGTTAAAGCATCTAATAAAAATACAAAATCTGAAAAAACATGTACTGCTTCTCAAACTATTCCTGAAAAGAAAACCAAAAATATTAAGACAGTAGAAACACAAACAGAGAATGAGAAAACAGTTGTAGAAAAAGAAGATAAACCTACTCAAACTACAGTTATTAAAGAAGAGATAATTCAGCTAGGAAAATCACAAGCTCCATTTAATATCCAAGCTGAAATTTCCAAATTAAAAATACCAATTCCTTTGACAGAATTGGTAAAATGTGATTTATACAAAACACCTATCGTTGAAACTTTAAACATGAATGATGGAGAGGATTTAGTAAACTTGAGTGATGATCAACTTGAAATAATTTTTGGTCATGATGTTAATGGGAAAAACCAAGATGGAGCAGTTCCACTGTTTTACATTAGCTTAATTGTTCATGATCAAATATTACATAATGCAATGTTAGATTCAGGGGTTTCACACAATTTTATGCCAAAAGCAATAATTAAAACCCTGAATTTAGATATCTCTAGGCCTTACTAAGATCTCTTTTCATTAGATTCCAACAAAGTGAAATGTTTAGGTTTGATTAAGATTTGTGTGTCACATTAGTTCAATATCCTAGTAAAAGCATAGTCATGGAAATTGTAGTAGCTGATATCCCTCCCAAGTATGGAATGATTTCATCTCGCTCATGGGGAGCTAAATTGCAGGGATCTCTACAACGTGATATGTCATATGCAATAGTATCAGTTTTTGGTCAACCAAAGAAACATTATAGAGAAACATTGATGAAATATATGGTGAGTAGTGTAGAAAAACCAAGAAATTATCCAATTTACTCTACACCTACTGACATGGACTCATTCATTTTATGCAACTCTGAAACTGATATTGAAATCAAAACTAAACTAAAAGAGAAAAACAAAGCACTATACAGTGAAAACATCTTTCATGAATCATTATGGCACTTAGATTTCAATGGATCAGTCAATAAATTAGGAAGAGGAGAAGGAGTTTGGATACATAATATGGAAAAAAAATCATGCAGAAGGTCATGCTTTCAGAATAAATTTTAAATGTACCAACAACATGGCTGAATATGAAGCTCTTATTTTAGGACTGCAGATTGTTAGGAATTTAGGACGTAAAAGAGTGTCGATTATGGGAGACTCAGAGTTAATTGTGAAACAAATAACTGGAGAATATTCTATTTATAATCCAATATTAAGTTGATATAGAGACATTGTTTTAGATTTAATTAAGGAACTGTTAGAATGTGATTTTTCTGCAATACCAAGAAAACATAACATACAAGCTCACTACTTAGCAACTTTTGCTAGTACCTGTAATCTGCCATTTCAACCAAATCATAGATACACTGCAGAAGTTAAACACGGACATATAATTCCATATAATCTTAAATATGGACAAATTTTCTCACAAGATGAACAGATTTATCATTTCATGAACAATGAAGGATAATTTCAAGGTTGTAATATAGACACAGATTGTACAGTAGATCAGAACTTAGATAGTGAGATTGATTTAAATAATATAGATGTAAATAATGTAGATTTTGCTAAACCTACTAAATTTAGTCAATTAAACATAGATAATTTAGAAAAAATAGAGATTGAAGAGTTAGCAGATGATGAATCTGATATTTTGAACCTCAAAGACAACTTTTTACCTAAGGGATTAGCCCCTTTAGAAGATCTATTTGACTTTAATGATGTTGCAACAAAACCTAAAATGGAGCCACTAAGATCTGATATTGAGGAATGTAATATAAGTACAGATTTAAAACCTAAGATGATTAAACTTTGAAAATCTTTACCTAGGGAAGAAAAAGGAAAATACATAGCTATTTTTAAGGAATTTCAGGATGTATTTGCCTGGAATTATGAGGATTTAAAATCCTATGACACTAGCATAATACAGCATAAAATACCTATAAAAGAAGACCAAAAACCTTTTAAACGGAAGTTAAGAAGGATCAATCCTGTTTTGATGCCTTTAATTGAAAAGGAGGTAAAAAGAATGTATGATACCCAAATAATTGCACCAATTAGATATTCTGATTGGGTTTCTAATCTAGTTCCCACTAAGAAAAAGACAGGAGAAATTAGATTATGTGTTGATTTCAGAAATTTAAATAAATTGTCCTTAAAAGACAACTACCCTTTACAAAAGATGGATCACATTTTACAGAGGGTGGTTGGTTCTTCTAGAATTTCATTATTAGATGGATTGTCTGGATATAACCATATTCTAGTCCAACTAGAAGACCAAGCCAAAATTGCTTTTACTACTCCATGGAGCACTTTTATGTATGTAAAAATTCATTTTGGGTTAATGAATGCAAGAGCCACTTTTCAAAGAGCTATGGTATAGCCTTTGTAAAGGAAATTCATGAATTCCCTGTGATTTATTTAGATGACATTACTGTATTTTCAAAGATTGATAATGAACATTTAGAACATCTTAAACAAGTCTTTCTTAAATGCAAGAAATTTGGCATCTCTCTGAACCCTAAGAAGACTTTATTTGAATTGGAAGAAGGTAAATTACTAGGACATATTATATCTAAAGAGGGAATTAGGATAGACCCAGCCAGAATAGAGGCCATTTTAAACATTATTCCTCCCAGGAACATTAAAGAGTTACAAGCTTTCTTAGGTAAAATTAACTTCCTTAGAAGATTCATCTCAAATCTAGTTGAAATAATCAGAGAACTTAACAATATGTTGAAAAAAGACAAAGTACTTAAATGGACTATTGAGGCCAAGAAATCATTCGAATCTATTAAACAAGCCTTAACAAAAACACCAGTCCTTATAAGTCCTAAGTTTAAAAATGATTTCATTATTTTCTCCTTTGCTTCAGAACACACTATTGCTGCAGTTTTACTGCAAAAAAATGATCAGGGCTATGAGCATCCCATTGATTTCTTTATCAAATCACTCAAAGATGCCACTTTAAAGTATAACATAATGGAAAAGCAGGCCCTAGCTTTAGTAAAGGCCATCAAAGACTTTAGAGTGTATATTCTTTATTCACATATCGTTGCATATGTTCCAAATGCAGTTGTAAAGGACATTCTAACACAGAATGGGCCTGATGGTAAAAGAGGCAAATGGATTGCTACAATTTTTGAATATGACATAGAAATCAAACCCACCAAACTCATAAAAGTTCAAGGTTTAGCCAAAATCATGGCTGAATCAAATTTTCATGCTTTAGATATTAATTTTATTGCCCAAATAGATGATCAGGAAGAGATGGAAACTCTAGAGATCAGTGAAGCCTTTTCAGACTCACCATGGTATGCCGATATTGTATTTTTATTACTAAATTTACAAGCTCCTCCTGGATTATCAAGAAGAAAAGTTATATTTTTAAAATTAAAGGCAGTAAGATTTTGTATCATAAACAATGTCCTATTTGGAAAGATCATGGTGGAATTTTATTGAATTGTTTACTTAAAGAAGAAGTTGACAAATTTTTAGAAGAATTTCATACATGTGACTATGGAGGAAATTTCTGTTGGAAGACTACTGCAGAAAAAATCCTAAGAGCTGGTCTTTACTAGGCTACTTTGTTTGCAGATGTAAAAAAGTATGTGACCTCCTGTCACAAGTGCCAAATCTTTGAAGGAAAGAAAAAGCTGTTACCCCTGCCCTTAAAACCCATCTCAACAGAAATGCCTTTTCAACAATAGGGTCTTGACTTCATTGGTGAAATTCACCCTCCATCCTCAGTCCAACATAAGTGGATTCTGACAGCCACTGACTATTTTACTAAGTGGATAGAAGCCATACCCTCTAGGAAACCCACTGACATTTTCATAATCTCCTTTTTAGAAAACAACATACTCTCAAGATTTGGGTGTCCCCAAAATATTATCACTGATAATGTAGCTGCATTCAATTCCAAAAAGTTGATTGATTTCTGCCATAAATACCACATTACCCTTGACCATTCTACCGCATATTACCCTCAAGGTAAGGACCACGCTGAATCCTCCAATAAAAGCCTTGTGAACATCATCAAGAAATTACTAGAAGATAACAAGAAAACTTGGGAAAAAAGGTTAGTTAATGCCTTATGGGCAGATAGACTTACCACTAAGAAATCTATTGGTACATCCCCTTACCAACTTGTTTATGGAATGGATGTTGTTTTTCCATCTTCCTTAGGAGTACCGGTAATGAATATAATCCAAGAATTACAAGTTGAGACCAATGATATTCAAAGAAGAATTAACCAAACCATTCACTTACAACAAACAAGAGAAGAGGTTTATCTTAAGTCTCAAGTTATCCAAGATAAGATTAAGAAATTTTTTGACAAAAAGAGTAAAGAAGATGATATCTATATTGGTGACAAAGTTCTAAAGTGGGATTCAAGGAGAGAAGAGAAAGGTAAACATGGGAAATTTGATTTCCTATGGAAATGACCTTATGTTATTTATGGTTACATAAGTAACAATGCTTTCTTTTTTAAAGAGATGGATGGATCAGATTTTCTAGGTGAACCTTTCAATGACAGAATGCTGAAACATTACTACTCTTCAGAAATAACCAACAGTTAAACTTTGTTTACTTTAATCATTGCAAATAACATTGCAGATTTTAGATTGGATTAGATGTTTTTCCTAACAAAGTTGAAGCCCAGAGAGAAGGCCCTAAGCTTTGAGAGGTAAAATATCATAAGTATGAATAATTGCAGAGCTCAGACAACATTTACAAGCCCAACACAGTCAGAATTCAAAGGCTACTAGTCTCAAAGTTCTTGACATTTCACCAGGAAATGCCACCCCCATGTGGAGCCACTGTTAGGGTCCTATAATAATAGGGTTTATAATTTTTGAATTGACTTTAATTAGTCTTGTAATATGTACATACATTGCTTTCTGCAAGTTGTTTCCCCATATTAGAAAATAAAAAAATAAAAAGAGGGTAAAAGTCCTAAAAGAAAAATCAAAGGACTTGAAAAGAAAAAGATAAAAAAGAATAAAAAATGGACCCCAAACACAAAAAAGAAGAAGATAAGAATAAGACATGAAAGTGATGCAAGTCAAAATGCCACTACTAGTTACTTTTCACTGCAAATAAATGATTATGTGCAGTTTGTTCAAAACGCCATAATCCATGATAAGTTAAATAGTTTAATCTTAAGTTTTTCATGCTTTAAATTTCATGTTTATAGATAGAGAATAAATACGTTGTGAAACAATTTAAACATGACAAATCAGTATATAGTTAGAGAATAAATGAGTAGATCAACAGTTTAATCTAAGCACTCGGATGAAATAAGGTTAGAATTAGATAGTTTTTGTTTTAAGAAAAAAAATGGATTGGGGTTTGCAAGCTCAAATGCACCCATGCAAATAAAGAAAAAATGGTAGAATAAATTATGGGTAGGTAGAAAGTAGTTACACAAAGGCATGGATAAACATCATCTGACAAATTACTAATTTCCCTCCCCACAATGTGTTCCAGTACTAAAAATCCTTCTGTTATAAAGACTCAGAGCATTTCTCTGACTTCTGGTGGGACTAAACCCACGTCTTAATGACTGATTGGCACTAAGTATTGGATCCTAATTCATTAAAACCTTTCCCCTTCATAAAAAAATCATTTTCCCTTAAAATCACTCATTTTCCCCATTAAAACCCTTTTTCCTAAGTCAAAATTCATATTCACCTAGGAAAAGTTAAAACCCCTTGACTAATTTCATTTTTCATATAAAATCCACAAAAATGCTTTATCCTAAGTATTAGTGTTAAAATATTATTGTTGGGCATCACAATGAAGAAAACCGCTTAAAAAATGATATTTTATGCTTTACTTAGTATCTTTGTGTATTTCCGCTCATTCATTTCATTCACTAAAATTTAATTTATTTATTAATTCCACTATATACCCTCACCCCTTAATATATTAATTCGTGAATATTAAAATATCCCAACCCATACTTTATTGTTTATCCTATGGTTTAATTTCCCCATGTGATATATTCCCGTTCCCCATAGGTTTAAACCATTTCTATTATATATTAAAACCCGTCCAATGTTTATTTTCCACATGTATACGTTACATTTGGTTAAAATACATTGATAACATGCCTATTCCACCTATCCCGTTAAAAATTAAAACTATATGTTAAAACTTCATTTTAACGTATATATATTCAACCCACCGCATAAAGAAATTCCGGGCCCCATGCCCATTACCCCGTAATTCCATTGATCAATTTCGTTCACATCCGCCTAACATATCCAACGGCCCAGAATTCATATCGCAAATACAATGGCGCGTGAATTAAACGAATTTAGATTTGCGATATAAGAAGTTTTTCCTCGCTCTCTCTCCTCCACGCGTCATTTTTTCACTGGATCACATCCGTTTAAGCAAAACCATTTACCACCTTCTGACGGTGCGATAACCACTCAATGGTAAAAAACCTCCCCGCGCCTAAACTGCATCCCATTTGAATCAATTGGTATAAAATGCAGACAATGTTTCAAACAATTTTCCTATAAAACACCAGCATATACGCATTACAAGCCTTTTATTGTGTTTTTTGCTCATGAACTATTTCCGACTGATAAAACGACACTGCCGCCTTGTTTTCATCCAAAAACAACAGAAATTCAGTCAAATTCACTGTTGCAACTGCTCAAAGCCTCCAGTTTGCATCAAAAAGACCTCCGCAAGCTTTCGAAAGCTTCCAGACTCCCAGCAAACCCTTCTTTCGAGTCAAATGCCTAAATTTACAGGTTTTTTTCAAGAAAAATACCCATCCATCATTTAAAAAGAAGCGTACTCTTGAAATTGAACCTTTTAAAAGCCTATTTTCCTGAACAAACAACCTTATTTCCTCATATATTCAGCTCTACTGCAAAACCCTGAGAAATTCACAATTACTGAAGACTGTATTATGTTTTTTTAGCAAATTGAAGATAGTTTAGTCATCTATATACCTTTAGAAACCCTATAAGTGATTCAAAGTCCTTTTATATTTCTCAGAAACCCTTTGTACATGAATTTGATTGTTTTAGGGTTGTTTTATCAAAGAAATTTGCAGTAAACACTTACTAGCTATTCCTAAGCCTATTTAAAGATTAAGAAATTTCTTTCTAGAGAAAAATTGATAGTTTGAAGCAGAGAAACCTTAATTTTACCTGTTGTAGTCCAAAAGAAACCTTTGTCATACCAAAAAACCTTCTGTAAACAGTCTAATTTTACAAAAGTGTATTAAAAACCTAAAAAACAAAGTTTTTAAGATCAAGAGGGCTAAATTGTTAAAAACAAACCTAGTAATGGCTTCTAAAAGCACAATTGTCATCAATCCACTACAACCTCCTGTTGTAGATGTTGAATATACCCCATTAGCTGATGTAGACTATAAAATCACTGATTCAGTAATTGAATTCAATATCCTTGAGCTCCACTGCTGGAGCCAAGAAAAATCTTTGGATCAGGTAGATGAAGTACTTGTTTGGGACTCTAATTTACCCAAATATGTAGTTCCCCATACCCATCAATGCGCTGAGGTCATCAAATTGTGTCAAGCTCACTATTCCCCAGATCAAAGAGCAATTTTTAATGCTGAGAAAGAAGTATTATTTGCTATCGATGTTGAATCCATAAACCAAATGTTTCATTTACAACCAGAGCCAAATGCAGTCCCTTTGTCTATAGAAGCTCTTACAAAGTTTTATCTGGATTTAGAATTTCCTAAAAGATTTCAAATCTTTCAAACATTCATGCCCTCATATGTTTAAATTCCCAAGTTTAACCCTCCATATTCATCCTCCAAATTCCCAGAAGGATCAAGACACATTATCTCAATGTTGTCTTTTATCCTTGGTTACATCATTGATGAACATACTGACGAATCTATAATTGGTTTTTTGTCCATATTTGTGCCCGGTCAACCCCCTATAGTCATTTATAATTTTGGTGAGCATATAGTTGATAGTATCCATGAACAGCTTGTAAAAATTGCTACTGAAGGTGTATTTAGGTATACCTCCTTCCTCTTTCATATGTTCCTCTACTACTAGTTAGAAAAATTCCCAATAGCCCTTTAAAAGATGGATGTAGAGGGAAATGAATAGTCTATCATTTTCTGGACTTCCTTGATCAGAAAGGAGTCAATTGCGTTCACATATGCAGATTTCACAGACTGTTTCATTCACCCATTGGTAAATATGCTTACAAACAGTGTGCAACCTAGGATAAGTGATCAAATTAAGAAGGTTTTGTAGTTATCAGAGCAGAGTAGAACAGGCGTTTGGTATTTATACCAAATACCACACTGAGGTTAGAGTTCATGGATCAACTCTCCTTCCTTATAAATTACCAAAGTATCTACCAATGAGATTGTTTGCCTTAGAATATATAAGACAGATTCTAAACTCAGATTCTGTAAACTTTTTGGCTGCTAAAAAGAAAACTCAGTTCAAATTGAAAAACCAAGTGGGTCCTTTCATATGCAACAACAGGGAAGTAGGTGCAGAGGCAACAAAACAATTTCTAGAGTATAAGTTTGATGAAAGTTTCATGTGGAACTATGATCCTTATGGAATAATCAGTAAGATGAGGGTGAAATGTAAATTAACCTCATATGTTCATGACAAGAAACCTGAAATTGAAAAATTTTCAAACCAAACTGAATGGTTGGAAAATACATTGATGGAATCTGTCAAACAAGGTGATACTAGTCACATTTTGCAGACTCCAATTCAGGAGGACAGAACCATAAAGAGAAATAGAGAAGAAGACTCATAAACTGCTGAAACAACCACAGACCAGATTTAAGCTCAGGTACAATAAGAAACCAAATATTAATTCGGCAGACAAAGAAAAGGAAACAGCGGAAATTTTAGATGAAGATAATCCAGAGAAAGACATTGTGAATCACACAGTAATTGAAAATGAGCAACAACCTGCTACTTCTAACACAGATAATTCAGAAACAGCAAAGTGGGGAAGTGTCTTCATCAAAGCAGGTAGAGGATAAGGACAGAGATATCAAAGAGAAGTATAAAGAGATCAAGGCCAAAAATGAAGAAATCAAGAATGAAATCTATTCACAGTACTTGAAGCAGACTCCAGGAATTCAAAATAGGCTGCTTTCAGCCTTTGATTATACAAATAATAAATTACTAATGTCAGTACTTCAACCTACAGTGCCAACACCTAAAACAATAACATATTATAAGAAGGTTGACTTTGAGGTACCAGTCCAAGATATTCATCCCTTGGACCAGATTGAATTCCACAAGCAATGCTAAAAAATGCTATATTCTACCATGACCACAAAAGCAATGAGTGTCCAAAAGCTTCAGAATGCTTTGACAAATATAAGAGATCAACTCAGGGTTGAAAAAGCTTCTTCATATGCCAAAGACACCAGAATCAAGTCTTTATAAGAATTGGTGATTGAAGTGGGGTATGACCTTTCTAATGTGAAAGTTGCAGAAGAATTGGTAAAAAAGAAAAATGTTGATATTGCAGCACTCAGAAAGCAATTGAAATTACCTCCTACAGAGCATCCACAGGCTAAGGAGATTGTACAGGAAGCAAACCAAAAGGATGAGATGATGAGTCTCATATTACAGATGACAGCAAAAATCAAGGAGATGGAAATTGAGATGGAAAATCTATTCCAAGAAAAAAAAGCTTCAAAGACACAAAATGTCCCTCCCACTGTTATTCCTATGGTGACAACAGCAGTGCCTTCAACTCTAGCAAAAGAGTTAGTTGCTAAGGTCCCATTGGCCACAGCAGTGCCAGTTACCTCTTCTACTACTTCTGCCACTGAATCTTCTACTTCAGCAGTTCAAGAGTCAGATGAGGCCAGAAAACTCATTAAAGCCATGGAAGACATGTCAATACAGAATAATGAGATAAACAGATTGAAATAAAAAATCAAGAACCTTGAAGATTCCAAGAAATTAGCACAGATAAACGCTAAAACAGAGGAACAAAAGGCTAAAAGGTTAAGTGAACAACTCAAAAATGTAGAAACAGAGTTAACCTTAAAAGAGCCCATGGCATACATTAAAAATCAACAATGGTCCAATATCATTGAATCAGTCACTGATACTTGACCATCCATTCAAGTGATTTATGAGCAGAAGGACTTGCTCAAGGCAGCTAAAGAAGAAATATTGAAGACCAAAGAAGAGTTAGGTGCCAAGCCTGAATAAGCCTTGGAAATCATTAAGTTTCTCAATACTAAAAACAAGAAAGAATTGGATGAAATAAGAATAACTGACAGGACAGAAACAATTCTTGAGGTAAGAAAAACTTGATGAAACAGTTGGAAGAAAAGTGTCAAAATATTGACATGGCCATCACTAGATTCATGGTTAAGTTTGACACTTTAAGACAAAAAGGTCTTCCAAATATTCTTGTTATCAATGATAAACTGATGAAACAAGAAGATTACAATAAAAAGATAAGGGAATTTTCCAAAGAACGGGTGAATAAATCAGATTGGCAATGAATTCCAACAGGTAAAGTGTTGCATAAAAGCATTGAAAACTTGTTTTATTTACAACATGAGATAACACCTCTTTGTGGTCAAGCCAACTTTTGCAACGTACACTGAAGTAGATGAGAATGTCAGGAAACTCAGAAAGATCAAAATACCAAAGGCAGATTTTGGCAGAAGCTCACAGATTTGCTATAAAAGACAGTTTGCAGTGAGAAATAATGAAAACAGTGTTGTTTTTTACACAGTAAAAACAGATTTTTCAGGTAGTAAAGCTGTCAAAATCAGCAGGTTAAAGTGTATTAGTTGTTAAAGAGTATCAGGTGAAAGATAAAGTTCTAAAATAGATTGAAGATGAATTGCCAGCGTGAGGGACACCTCTACTAGCGAGCTGCACCCAAATCCAAACAACATACTATGTAATTTCAATAAATAGGACAACTTGCAATTTGTTAAGCAAGCTGTCACTATCTTTTTGTAAAAGATATTTTATTTTCCAATGAAAAATCCTATGATTGTTCTAAGATATTTTGTACTATTTTGTGTATAAATACTTCATCATTTGAAGTATTAGTGTGGATTAATTGCTGAAGATTTCTATAGTTGTTATACTCTGAACCTAAGGGTTTTTGTAATCAAGTTCAAGTCAGAAGACTGGATCTCAAGCAATAAAGCATCATATAACTGAATTCATGTGTTAGGCCACTGAAGTGAAGTATTTTTCTACTGTTATCTGCCAATTTTCTAATGTTTTCCATCCATATATAAATGTGTTTTAAATTTTAAGGTGAAATCAGGAATTGTTATATCAAAAATTGTTAATTGCACTTTGTTATTGACTGGTTTTCATTTAAATGTTTTCTGTTGATATCCAGATTAGGGAACCCTTAATTGCTCCCTAATTTTGATTGACCCCTATTTTTTCACTCCTTATCCGAATCAAAGAATTCTTAATTGCTCTTTATCCCGATTAAAGCCACTTCACCAATCAACCTTTGAAGATCTTTAGTGACTCTACTATCTTGCACTATGAAAATTTGACTTTAAACCTTGATCCTGATCTTTTAGCTTGACACACTGACTCCATCTGCCTAATGGATTACAGATTCACAGCTATCCATCTCATTAAGTAATTTTCCCATCAAAACAAATCAAAACCCCAAAACCAATTTGCCCTATATAACTAGTCTAAAATCAAATATAAAAAACAAAGTTAAATCTTATAGAGAGAGCCCTTTCTAAGCCTTAGGAAGGCTAGATCCTAAAGCTTAAAAGTAGGTCTGTGGTTACCTCTAATATTCTTTAAACCATCAATCAAAATCTCACAACTTTGAGAATTATTAGAGTGATAACAAAACATACACTTAGAAAGATATATAGCTACATGTGAAGTAGGAAAGTAAATGATTAAGGAATTTTCTCTCAAAGATTCATAGTCTACTTAGATAAGTTGAAGAGCAACATCGAGACCCCGAAGGTTTGTTTTTAATGATGTATATTTGAAAATATATTATTGAATGGGGTTGTGTTTGTACAGGTAAATCTCTCGAAGGTTTGATAACAATGATGGTTACTGATCAATTTGATCTGGAGAGATCTTTTGTTGAGGCTTTGCGAGTGAAGCATTGCCTGGAAAGACATTGGGTCGACACTTTGTTTTGATGTTTGGTAGGGAGGGTGGCATCAGGTGGATGTGCACCTAGTTCCCCAGGTTGATGGTTAGTAAGTATGTCTGATGGTACGTATAGAGGCTTAAATCTTTAGTCCATCTTAGTCCCACTTGGATAGATTTCCTTCGTCAAGAATCTAGCCCATGGCATTGCGGTGCGTAAATTGTTGAGTGACCAATGGATAGATTCCCCTCGTGAGGAATCTAACCCATCGAATTGAGGTACCTAAAAATTTTTCATCGTTCACATAGTTGAGATATTCCTTGTACTTGTATATTATGAATACCTCCCTAGTTAAGAGGGAGTGTTGAATATTGTAACTAGGTTTGGTCTACAAAAATTATACTTTAGTCAAAATAATAAAGAAAAATAATTTATATTATTATTAAATGACTTATTAAAGCATGGGTTTCATGCTTGGGTCATACAATTTTAGTTCAAAGTCCCCATTGTGGACTTCTAGGATTTATTTTGAGTTTATAGAGTCATTACATATTCAAATTGACCCATCCTAGGCTTTCGAATCATGTAAAAAGATTTAATATTGAGTCAAAAATGAATTATGGAACCTCCATACCAATTCAGCCTTATTGTGATCAAGTCGGCCTCAACTCCAGGAATTCGAGCTCACCTCAAGCCTATATATACAACTGGATTGAACTCATTTGGAGCATCCTCTCTCACACAAAAGTTCGATATCTACTGTTCCATTAGAAAAAGTGTGAATTCAAGGAAGGATCCAAAATTTTTGCGAGTTTGGACAAGCTGAAGGATTGAAGGAAAATCAAAATTTTGGTGTTTCTCTCTCTCTCACGTGTCCTAGATCGGAAGATTGAAGTCCCTCATTGTTTTACTACTGCCAGTTACTGCATGTTGTTGTTTCCAAGAGAAGAATAGGTCGAAGTTACTTTTGTTGGATGTTGGTGCCTTGAGAAGTTGTATTGGGTCAAAATCAAACTCCTTAAAGAACATCAAACTCTTTTCTCCAAGATTGAAGTCCCAGAAGCAAGGTCGAATGAATTTCTGCATAGTGTTGTTGCTGCCAAGTCGAAAGGAGGGTCAAAAGGAAGGTTGACTTGGTGTGGAAGAAGTGTGAGTCAAGGTCTAAAGTCTCAGGAAAATTATTGAAGGAAGAATTACTGACTGGGTTTTCCCCTACAGCGGGGTTTTGCCCTCGCTGCTAGCCTATATCTGGTGTCCTTGATCTATGTATTATTACTTTAATAGTTGTTTAATGAACTAAGAAGAAAGAAGATAATAAGAACTAAGGAACATCACAAGTAAAATATCAAAAATAAGAAAATCTTTCTGTGTTTCTGATACAATACAATATACATACACATAGTACAACATAATGAATACACATGTCATGATACCATGACTACGCAATACACAAACACAATAACATGCGTACACAAAACATATACAACATGCACACAATATGACATGTGCACAACACAACATGTACGACATGTACACAATACCACATGTACATGTACACATTACCACCTGGACAACATGTACACAACACCACTTGCACAACGTGTACACAACACCACATATACAGAACACCACATGCACGACATGTACACAACACCACATGTACAACATATACACAGCACCACCTGCACACAACACCCCATGTACAACATATACACAAGACCACATGCACACAAGACCACATATACAATCATACACACAACATCATATGTACATAGTACCATATATACAACATGCACACCACACCATATGTACACAACACCGCATATCCAACATGCGCACAACACCATATGTACACAGTACTGCATATCCAATATGCGCACATTTGTACACAACACTGCATAAAAAACATGTACACAACATCATACATACACAACACCGCATGTACACAACATCATAGGTACAACATGTACAACATATACACAACAGTTACTACACATCCAGAGACCACACTGACTTTACCAAGCAACCCTGCTTCTAGTTTCTTTCCACCATCCATGCTTGTCTCAGTGTGTCACATATCATACTGCTTTCATTCCGTTGATGTATCCATCAACATTACCTGCCATAGCATAAACATATACATAGCATAATCACATTATATCAAATCATAATCCATATGATACTGACCTCATAGATTTTTCAAGGTTACTCTTCCCACTTGATTCCTTTTAAGACCAAGAACCTCTTCATGTCATTCACTTGCATAAGAAATCATTCCTCCACAAGAATGATTTCTAACGACCCTGTCAAAAAACGACATGCATACATACATATATACATAAAAACATCAACATAAAATAGTCATGATCCCTAACGACCCTGCCAGAAAACAACATACATATATACATGTGTACATATATAGACATCAGCATAATCATGATCACAACATAATTACGATATATCATAAGGTTAAGGTTAAGAAAACTCGCTTCACCCATGCATCACATGCACAACATTGAGAACAATAGTTCCCAACATAACCAAGACATCTGGCGCCTCAAATCCATTTACTTTACTTTTCCTGGTTACCTTTCTCATGATTGTCCTGCCACCGTCCATTTATCCCAATGGACCCAAGCAATCCAATTGGTTGTCTTATTCTTGCCTTTAGTTTCCCTTTACATGTGCACCAAGCTTCATTCGAGTCATACATTACCTATTGGGTTACACTCAGCTCTCCCCAAGCTTCATTAACTTCCTCTTTCCAAACCAATTCCCAAAACCCTCAAAACATAAAAGATAAGAACAAGAAACAAACAAGAAGAAAACCATGGAAAACCAATAATAATACGACACCATAAACAAAGTGGCATGGCCATGCACCATACATGAACGAAATCGAAAATCAAACACAAACAAATCAGAAAACATCGGAAGCACAAAACCAACAACAAACGCCATGATTCAATCCCCATGAGTTCTCAATGCTTCCAAGGGAAAGTTGACCCTGAGCCTTCTTCAAGATTTCATGGAAGTCTCTTTTGTCATGCAATCACATGCATCATGCTGCCATAAACACATAATTGTTAGTACATAAATAAACATAATACAGATTACTTTACCTTGTTGTACGGAGCACGTTTCCCTGTCATTAAACGCGTACATATATCATCTCTCAAGTATTCCAATTCCCTAACGAATCCAACCAAAACTAAAAATCAACTATTATATTGTCAAATACATGTTCATCAATATAACACATATCCACATAATGTAAGATGAAATCATGGTTAAGAAGGCTTCATGTATTCATGCAAAACACTCATTCATTTGGAATCGTGGCTTCCAAACATAGCCAAAAGAATTCTCACCCAATTCATTTCTTTTACCTTTTTCCATGTTGTGGTTAAGTCTTATCACATGCTATCACATCACCCAGTTGTTAGTTATATAAACAAATCAACTGTTATCTTGTCACGCTAATACCAAGCATGTTTCCCTGCAATTGTTCATACATGTCAGCCACATGTTCCAAGGATCAAGACATCGTGTCTATTAATTTGAAATCAACCTTTACCAAAACTTAACATCCACATCATAATCAACTCACAGTCATTAATCATAATACTACAACTAACACCCACTTACACTCAAGGGCATATCAGTTGCCTTAACACATAATGTGTTAGTACAACCATCTTAAAAAAATATCATTCTTTCATGCAATCTTATAGACACATACTCATATCATGCAATTAAACAAGCATTCGAACAACCTGCAAACATACCATGTTAGCTAAACCAAATAGACGACATAATGAAACTCATACCTCAATGTATCTCAAGAAAGTCTATCACATCTACACAGTTAGTCCAGATTAGTATGACACAATATCACAAATATATTGACACGTACTAGAATATCATAACCATAACCATCAGCACAGACCGGTCCATTTTAACACTATATATATATATATATATATATATATCAAGATCTCAAATGCAATGAACATACTCGTCATGCATATGACCGCAATGCATATAACAACAAATTACTATCATTCATGACTATCTGACGCATGTGCACATGACCGCACTAAAAAAATAGCATCTATCATGCATGTAGCCATAATGGAAATAGAATGACAAACATATACATAACCACAATGCATATAACAACCATTAACCTACATACCTGCACGCCCAACATACAAACCTATATGACGATATTCTCTTACTTTGAGCTCCATTGATGCAACCTCGCCTAGATAATCTGTTTTTGCTCTATCTCAACCAACATATCAGCATCATACCTTATCAACAACATCATGATAACATAACTACATACAATGACCTCACGATGCATATCTAACCTACTATGCATGCATAACCATAACCATAACAATGTGTATACAACAACATATAGACATTGGCATGCATAACAAATGCATATATAATTGACATGCATTCATGACAAACACATCCCAACAACAACATCATCAACTTCTACATGTCAACACAAGTGCAACAATGAGCACCACCATGCATACATAACAAGCACATATACAACCTACATGCATGCATGAAAACCACATTCCGCCCATCCAATCCAAGTTTTAAGCCATGCTTTGATACCACCCTGTAATACCCTCCTCCCACATTTACCCAAGCTAACTGGTCCACCGGAGTAAATATGTGACAAAAAGTTACTATGATATCATTCAACTCGACAAGTACAATTAAGGAAGTGGAATCGACAAACCAAAACTAAACTGACCTTCCTTTCTGTGATCTTTCACCTTCCCTTTCTCTGATTTTCCTTTATTTTCATAAATAAATGCCAAATATGCTCTCTTGCCTTTTTAATTCATTTGACATTGTCTTTGTCAATTTCCCTTGGTCATAATAAATCAAATGAACACCCATTAGGATGGTTTGCCCAACATTCAGCTTGGAATACGTGTCCCATGACCTTGGTCTTATTTTGTCTTTATTAACTTTATAAAATGAATTTTTAAACTGAGGTTGTTACAAAAAGCAATAAATCAGATTCTAAGAAATGAAGCAATTTGCAACCGAATAATCAAAATACTTTATACTCCTTTTCTTAAGCTTATCTCATTATCATTTACTATTTTGAGACCGTGTTTAAGATTTGTTTCAACTTTACCAAGCTTCAAATAATGAAAGTATAATTTCAAAATTTACTCAAAATTTAACAATCTTAATTATTATCAATGTTTTAGCATTCAACACTCGAGGATGATACATTTTCAAGTATTTACGAGGAACACAATGGTTCAATAATTGAAACAAAGGTATCGCTTGGAATCAAGTCATATTTTGCGCTTGAAATGTTAAATATCATTTTTATCTCAATGATGAATGAGTCATGCCCAACATAGATTGCACTTACATCTTGATAATGAAGGCAAGTAAACTAACATTTGGAAACTTAACTTATAAAGTCTTCCAAGGATTTTGTTTTAGAAGAGAAAAACTCGTTTTGTTCTAAGAAGTTCTATTGATATCCACTTGTGGAGGCAACTATAGACAAAAAGCCAACCATGAAATACAAAGGTTACTAGCTCTTATGGATATTAACCTCTGTTAATGGATAGTAAATAACCATAAAAACCATTGCATATAGCACCTGTGAGGTATTTATTGCAGTAATTAAAGGTGTTTTTCATGAAATAAATAACGGTCACACATATTTTAATAGTGAGGGATTGATCTTATGTCATTCATACCGTGGAAGCATCCTCACATAATGACTTGGAAATTTTTTGCTACATGAGCACATCTCATTATACATTTGAGCTTGCAAGATGAGACCATACCATCATGTACATTGAGGTCAGTTTAATTAATGTTTCTACAGATAGCGAGGAACAATGTTTATCTAGATGCCCATACCATGAGCTCAAACCATGACACTTTTAAACCCTTATCACTACGGCTAAGGTTGGATTGTTTTGGATCATTATGCTTATTTACAAAGTGGTTTTATCCCCAACCCTTGAGTCCTAACTCTTGTTTTTCTACATGAGAATTTACCAATGTTTGCAATTTGTTCTTCAAAAAACAATAACCTAGTACAAGAAATAACAAAGAAAAAAACATGTTTAAGTCTCAAGTAATTTATTTCTAATAGCACCATGAAGATTAGTTCATTGATAGAAACTATAGGTTTAGATAATTATGGAGCATATATAAAAGATGTAACAAACATGGGTTAAAAGCTCATGTAAGAAAAGTTAATAAACGGTTAAGGGACACTTATTCCAAGTTGAATGTTGGGCAAAGATATCCTAGTGGGCATCACTGAATATGTGTTTATGGCAAAGGAAATGGCTAAAACATTAAAGAGGCAAAAAGTATTTTTGGAACTTTTATTTATGAAAATAAAAAATAAAAGGAAAAAATGATGGTAAAAGGTCACAAGTTGTATGTTAGAAGGAAAATGAAAGAAAATAATGGAAAATGGAGAAAATAGAAGCTTCATTGATGAAAAGGTTTTTAAGGATCAGTTGGTACCTTTTTTCAGTTTAGTTTTGTAGCTCTCTCATTATTCTCTCTCTCTCTCACTCTTGGATACTTACAGAGTTTTCTTGGAGCAATTCAACATTTAGCCAATGAGGAAAGCAATCGAAGGAAGGACAAAGAAAGCAAAGGAAAACAAAGATCGAGCAAGGAAGAGCAAAATTTAGCAGCTTCAACCGGTATACTTGTAGGTAAGATATTGCAGGTGTGATTTCTTAGCTGGTTTGGACATGCATGACTTATGCATGTTGGTATCTAGTTCTCTTGTTGTCGGTGGCATGGTTTTGCCAGGTTTTGACAGTAGTTTTCAGCCTTGCCTTGCCTTTTTTCGGATAGCCATGGCGTGTTGGGATTTTGATCTCAATTTTGGGCTTTGGAATTGCCGGATGGATTTTGAAATCCGAGGCGGAGGTGGTCTCAAGGAAAATTCCCAAAGGCCTAAGAATCCCTTGACTGGTTTTGGCGGGATACACGGTAAACCTTGAGGGTGGTGTCTCGGTTTAGGGCCTAGTGAACCGGGATTAGATTGTGGTAAAGCCTGAGAGTAAAGGAGATGGAAAATTCCTCAAGAATAGTAATGGATTTTCAAAGGCATTCTAAGCTTGGTTCGGTTTTGTGATTGGCACACTAGTTTAGGTGTGATCACAGTATGGTGAGGGTGGTGGTTGTGGTTTAACCTTTGGATTCCCTTGGTTGTTTTTGGATTGGTTTATCCATGAGATCCCGCATTCATGCTTGGAATATGGCATGGGGGTGACTGGGTGAAGAGAGATTTGGCTCAGCCATGTTTATGGTCGAGTGGTACGTGGAAGTCGCAAACCTGGTCAGTTATTGCCTATGTTTAATGAAAGCTAAATTCTCTTTCTTTTGTACTTATTAATGTGTGGATTCAATGGTTGTTATTTCCACGGTTATAAGCATGTTTAAATTATTGGTTCAAGTCATGGTTATTTCATGTGTTTACTTGTAAATGTTAGAATAATGGATGTAAGACGTAATTGATGTCATATCAGTTCAAGGAAGAGGGTGGTGATCCTTCTTTTAATCTCTCCTAAGAGTTTTTGGTCAAGCATGCTCTGTCTTGTATCCTAGACTTGTAGATTTCATTGATGTCAAGTGTTTAACAAATTTTCACTCCTAGTTGGGGATGGTCAGGCCTAGTCCTGGTGTTAGTTTATGATGCATTAACATTGGCATCATGTGTTTGATGGATTCTGGAAGCTACAGGAAGTTTTGGGCAGTGTCTGAGATTTTGGGCTTAAAAAGTGTCATAAATCTCGCAGACCTAGCACATGCATGCGTGAAAGAGTCCCTAGAGGCACACATGGCTATGTTGTGCGAGCGTCCAGAGCCTCTCAGACGCACCCTTGCCTATATCAAGGGAGCGTCCAGGGCTTTTCTTCATTAAAAGTCAGTGGGACCCAAGGACAAGTTAGCTTGATGATTGGGATAGCCTATGGAGATCCTGTAGCAGGTACAAGGGGTCTGTGTTATGGTTTTCCGCATCGATTCCACTTCCTTAAAGTCACCAAAGAGGTTAAGTCTGTTCTTAACTACCTTCATCTCGTGTTTACCCCGGTTGGCCAGTTAGTTGGGTGATGTGAGGGGAAATGTACATTACAAAAAAAATCGAAGGAGCTTCAAATGGAAAATTATCCCAATATCTATCTATTGGCAATTTATTTTTTCTTAAGTGTTCTAACCACAATGGTTAAAAAAGAAGTTATGGGAACGTGATTAAATTCATTATCCTAGAGGTTATAATTGTCACCATGTATGCCTAGGACACCACCTATTAAATGGCAACAAATTAGGGAAAAAAATTATAACTAATGAAATTTTGTACTTGTCAACTATACATATTATGGAAATAGGAAACAACCTTCAAAAACATTTCAAGATCAATTAGATCCAAATTTATTTCCAGCAAATTTTATAGAGTTCATAATAGCTTAAAACAGACACTTCATTGGAATTTGTACAATTAAATTTAATAATCAGCAAGGAAATTTATTTTTCTGTCATGATTTGCACTATTTTAATCACTGTTAGCATTTTTTTATTCAGAAAGCCATAAGCAAGTCAAGAAATAACAAAGGAAAAAGGACGGTCCAATCTCTCTTATACCACCATGAAGATTAGTTGGCCTGATAGAAACTATGGCATGAGATAATTAACGGGCATATGTAAAAGGAATCGAATAATTTTCAGATGGAAAATTGTCCCGCTTCTAATTCTTGGCGTCTTGTTTTCTATGCTTATTTGCTTTATAGAATGATAAAACATCCATTCCACCACTGCATTACATGAACATATAATGGATCGAGTTCTTGATAATCAATGCAGAAGAGCCTGTCTTAACATCCTAATAACCAATAAAATTACAAGTTGCTCCACAAAGTACTATCCTTAAAGTACTAGCTTAACTATGTAGCAATCCATGTCAATGATTTGTTCTATCGGAGACCTCCACACTACAAACTGGGCATACCTGGATCGGAAACAAGATTTTGAGAGATAAGTTACGTAGAATATATGAATATTTCTAACACTAAAAATAGCTTCCATAGTTTTTTATTAAAACCAGTGCATGCAATCAGTCATATTTAACATAATAAAAGCGTTTAAATCACCTTATTTATTTGAAGCCATTTTTTTATGCAATCTGAATGGTATTGATGCTTGCATGGAAGGGTCAGTATTATGTCTCCTCCTTCATATTCCAGATGACAGATGACACACCTAAAAAATGGTGTGGAAGATTTTAGCTCAATAAATAAATATATAATTAAAATCAGTAGCACGTAATAATCTAATTCTTCAACACAAATAAAAGAAAAAGTTCATTCTTAAGCAAAGACGAGAGGAACAATAACATGAACGAATCACAAGTCTGAATCTGGGCGAATGACAGTTCTAATCTTAAATCATAATTGAGATATATTTTAACCTAAAACCAAGTGAAAACATATACCAAACCATCTACTTTGGACAGTCTTATTTTGTTATCGGCAAAATATCGTTATGAATAAATAGATTCTTATCAATTTCTCCACCAATGGTTAGGTTCCTCCTTTAAAGAAGCAAATAGCAAGATTCAAATTCGTAACGTGAAAGAAGCATTATTCTATATATCTATGCAGTAGCTCTCTGTTGCTGTTCAGACCGACAGAATTAATAGACAGAATTTTCAGCACAATCCAGAAAAAGGAAAACCGGAATGACTAAAAGATGTATTACCAGATAATTTAACAATTTATTAATAAGAAATTTATTTTGACAATCCAAAACCATATTTCTTTATTCTGGGACATGGACCCATCTCCAAATATGTTTGTACTTCAGACTCAAATATTTCACCCATCATTACAACAACTTTTTAATATTACTTTAATTAATCCTAATTGTTTATATTAACACCAACCGACACCAATATTTTAGTTTGACATTAGTCAGTCAAAAAAATTCACATAATAATAGGTAAATTGAGATCTCACATATATTATTCTATTTATAATTCTTTTCCAATGAAATGCAGATTTCCAAGAAACCAGCAAGTCACTTCCCCTCATTCTGAGGATGGTAAACCAGTCAGTTGCAGTTTTGGCAACCTAACATGATGGACATCGAGTGAGGCAAGATAGGCAGCCAGCCCAGGGATTGGAATAAATAACCTTCTGCTTGTAATTCAAGCACTCAACTAATTGAGCTAACCCACCAGACTTTTAATGACTTTTTAATCTGTTAGCTTGCAGAATTTTCTGAAGCATAATTACCACTTGGGATAGTTTCCTCCAATAAAATTGTGTCTGGAAAAATCTAGAATCTATGACAACGTTTTGCCTACTTAAATTCAACTCTTCCAATCAATCTAAAGTTTAGAAAATTTGTTAATTCAGTTTATGAACATATAAGCGCAGTTCAAAATATATATTTATGCCTGCAATAGGTTAAAAAATAGGAAACCAAACATAACAAAATTAGGGAAGCACAAATGAAAATATGTAGAACAGGCACCAAGTTTCTTACTTCTCAGAGTTGATTGAACTTGGACTTTCTGGCACATATTTAGACAAAGGCAACGAAGAAATCAAATCTGGAGCAAGACCTCTACTCTGGGTGCCAACAACTTCACTCAATGCAACGAGTTCCTGCATATTAGAAAAATGCAAACCTTTACAACTAAAAAATGAACTTCAAAAAGATGATGTGAAATAATCAGACAACTTCCAATGGAAGAATCCAACTAAGCAGCACACCTCGTACAACATATTGTCAGGATCTACGTCTTGCCATGCATCCTGTAAAACACGTGTAAAATTAATTAAAGAATAATAAACTATCATATATCCAGGTCCAAGTTTTCAAGTAGTCACAAATCCATGTGCATTGTTTAGTCTTCCAGCTCCTCAGACAATAGAACATTATCATTAACAGATAACGAGAAGCAATTTAAGAGGAAACAATTAAGTGCTACCGATATCCAGGTCCAAGTTTTCAAGGAGTCACAAATCCATGTGCATTGTTTAATCTTCAAGCTCTTCAAACAATAGAACATTATCATTAATATATAAAGAGAAGCAATTTAAAAGGAAAAAATTAAGTTCTACCGATAGGACAAAAGAGAGACAATCAATGCTCATGGTGATAGAAAAATCAACAAACGTATGCAAGCTTTTGGAAAACAATAGTACCGATCCCTCCAAAAACATGCTAGTTCTGTTTCTTTTGATGTACTAAACTTTATCGAGGTAATAAGTTATAACCACTAAAAGATTAATTTGCAAAACCCAAATTTTTACCAAAAACAAATGCTTACAGAAACAAACACAGCCTTAATCTTCAATTTCATGATAATAACTATTTATACTATTGCAACAGCTTCGGTAAATACTCTGAATAATTATTTCCCATATCTAATTGAAAAATACATATATTGAATAGAATTTCATATCTGCATCAATAGATGTGAAATATCAAATTCACAGATCTTTGATTTGCTGGTGCTAGTCTCTCTAGATTGGTTAATTTATGCAAAGACACTGCCTAGTACTGAAATCTCTGCAAATGATCCCTCATCTAATTTTAGCTTAGTAAATTATAATGATGATCCCATTTGGGTGATGAACCGCAGCAAAGCAGCTGATGAGGAAGGCCACCAAGCAGAGTTCTTTAAGCACAGTTCCCGTGCTTTGGTTAGCTACTTGGCTGATCTCTTCAACCATGTAGTCCATGAAGGTTTTCCACCGGCATGGTCACACCACATCATCCATCCGATCCACAAACTACAGAACGATCATGGTGGGCCACACGTTCTCGAAGTTGTATGCCTCTAGTATCTTACACATTCTACATAGGAAGCTCTCTAGTGACCTTGAGCAGAGACAACTTAGAGCTAGGGGACAGGCAGATTTTCAACTGGCTCATCAGACCATTGACCACATCTTCACCCTCCACGCTATGATTGAAGACGCACGACACCGCTCTTCGAAAGTCTATTGTTGTTTTGTAGATTTTCGGAAAGCTTTTGACTTTGTTCCGAGGGAAGCCTTACTCCAGAGACTTATAGATACTGGCATCTCGGCGACCCTATTGATAGCTATTACGCGCCTATATGAGTCAGTCCTTGGTCGTCTTCGCATGGCTCATGGGATGTCTGATTTTATCCAAAACACTTTTGGGGTTAAACAAGGTTGTCCACTGCCATATACCCTGTTTGGGATCTATATTGATGAGATGGAAGCATTTCTACACGAGTATATCCGAGACATTAATCACTGCCTTCTTCACCAGGTTCTAATATTCATTCTACTCTTTGCTAAATACGTGGTCCTCCTCTCTTCATCTCCAGAAGGATTACAGAGGCAACTAGATGCCTTAGCTCTGTTTTGCGATCTTCGACAGTTGACGATCAACCTGGGTAAAACCAAGGTTATGATCTTCAATGCGGTGAATAAAACTTCAGACCTTCACTTCCTATTCAGAGGGGAGGAGGTTCAGATCACTAGCACATACACTTACCTGGGGGTGCAATTCTCAAGTCCCTGCTTTAGTTTGTGACCAACACTTCAGCGTCGAATTAACAAAGGATATGGATCCTTATCCCTTCTCAACAGACAATGCTTTCGACATCACTTCCACGACATCTCGTCCAAGATGAGCCTCATGGACAGCTTGGTTCGTCCCACTATTCTATGTGGCTAAGAGATTTGGGGACCGTCTTTACTTGAGTCGGATTGGGCTTCAACTGAGAGAGTTCAGACTCTTCTTCTCCGCTGCATCATTAGATGCAAACAGACAGTACCTCAACACATCATCCTTGCAGAGTTTGGAGCTCAGCCCTTTCGGCTTGAGACGGCCTTCAGTTGGGTCTCATTCTTGCATCGTGTTCGAGGCTTTGCAGACACGATACAGAGTAGGGACCAGTATCCTTACTTTCCATATTGCTCTTCTGAGACTATTGCTCATTCTACTCCCTCAGGCCGAGCCAGAAGTTGGTTTAGAGGAGTTTCATATCTCTTAGAATCAGTGGACATTCAGTTGGATCGTCTCCCTCCTTTCCGATATTCCTTAGATGCTCTTGGTCACCTTTTACCTACTAGACAAGAGTTGAACAAGATCATCAGGGAGGAAATCTACAGTGTAATGTTCCAAATTTTTGCAAATAAATTGGAACATTAATTTTTGCTCATATTATCTAGGAGATAAATAAAATGGGTGAGGAGACCCATTTGCATAAATAAAATTCCACATGAAGTGGGAAGGGATCCATGGAGTAGCCATTTTTGCACCTCCTAGTGTAAAAAGGGGGCAAACACATGAGGATGAAGCCATGTTGACCAAGACAATAGCACAACACAAGAGAGTGTAGCTTGCTTGGGAAGATAGCGCAGTTAGAGAGGGAGGAAGATTCCTTGTGGGAGAAACCCTAATTGGGTGGGGTCCATGGCATGGAGACATCATTTTGCACATAAGGAGGATGAGGCAGTGACAGAGGGCATTATTGAAGATTTGGACTATGAGTCTATTTGCAATCTGCAGTTGTTCAGCTGAATTGCAGTGCCTTTGGCACGAGGGATTCCTGTTTAGGAGTTCCTCTCCTCTCTTGAGTAGCTCAAGGAGGATTGCTCTTCATTTCTCCATATTCAGGCATTTGGCCATAGCCACTTCTTCATCTACAGCGCAGTCACTGGGTTGTGTTGCAAGTGTTGCTGTCAAGGAGATTCCACAACACCATTCCTTGGATCATTCCTCATAGGAGGAGTTCCTATTCTTTGGGAGGATCAGCAAGGAGGGTTTCTAGCATTGATTTGCATATTTTGGCAAAAGGCCAAGCTTCTCCCACCTTCATCAGCGCAGTCCCTTCCATAGACTACGTTATCTCAGAGTTTGTCTGTAGTGGGGGTTTGCTCCATCATTTTGGAGGAAGAGATTTCTGGTGCCGGGATCAACCTTGCACTCAAGGAATTCATTGGAGGAGGTTGTTTCAGTTTGTAGGCCATATTCATTCTTCTCCTTCTATTGTATATTTTGAGTTGCTGCAGCTACCTAGCAACTCCGACATTACTGTATTTTCATATTTTGTACATGTATTGCAGCCAATCCTTCTAAGGATTGTGTATCAGTGTTATAGTAGTGTTTTCAGGGGTTGAGAGCATGCTCCCCCTCATTTCTTGAGCTATTATTGTAATATCATTTTATTATCATATTACATGTTGCAGTGTCTCCATATGACTACGCAGTCATAGCTAGGTTTCACATGTGTAGCAGTGTTCTCTTGTACTTTTGCCTTGAGGATTGGTATTATTCATCTTGAGCATCATTTCCCTCAAGATTTTGTATACATTTGCAACTACTATTATTATAATGAGATGGCTATGAGTTCTCTGGCATTTTCTGAAGTTTGAGCAAGTTACTCTTCATGCTTATGTTTTGCATATTGATGTAGCTCATTCCCTTGAGCAAGATCTTCCTGAGGGAGAAATATTTGCATAGCTATAGGCAGAGTCTGAGGAAGGGCCAGATAGCCTTCGGTTCTCATCCTCTCTTTAGAGGTGAAATAACTGGTAAAAGCCCTCTCAGTCAATCTCTGACATAGCCTTGTTCATATTTCCGACAAAGGAATATTTCAGCGCTGAAAAAGTTGTTAATTTCCATTTCAGGATATTGCATATAGGCAGTTTGTCCAGGTCACCTGGGTCAATCCTCCGGGAGGGTTGTGCCCAAAGATGGCCTTCTATGCTGAGCACTTCTTGGAGTTGAGAGACGAGCTCATTGTTAGACCCCAGTACAGGTTTCACCATTGGATGCATGCTCTTCACTTTCCTCTAGGATAGTTCAGAGTAGGCTCTCGTAGACTTCGGGTAGAGACAGACCACCAGATTGATAGACCAGACAGAATCTGCCAGGTATGTCATTTACAGGATGTGGAGACTAAGGTGCACTTCATTTTTGGATGCCCTGTCTACTACGAGATCAAATGAAGGTTCCATTGCTTGTTCAGAGATTCTCAGACCCTCGCCGACTTTTTCAAGTATCCCGATCAAAGATGTTTGGCCCTATATATGCAGGAGGCTCTCAGGTTTCGAGCGCATATTCTTCAGCCTCCCATCAGACCAGACCCCACACAGAGGATCACGACATTTTTCACGATACTACCTTCAAACAGGGGCACCAAGAGACCGACTGATACCAGTTCATATCCATGCTCTAGATCAGTGAGGATCCGTGGAACCTCACCCTGCCACACGAGATTTTAGCAACAAATCCATCTCAAATCCATTCCTGAGAGACAGACTAGGTCCTCTAGAACTCAGCAGTGTACAAACTCCCCTAGGCAACGATCTAGAGGACAGTTCGCACTTTCCACCGGCCCTTCATCGAGCCAATAGACTTTGTGGAGTTTCTTCAATGTTCATTCAGCCTTGGATGTTAAGAGAGATGGGTTTGATCCTTAGACCCATTAGCTCTTGGATCTTCTCCACCAGGGCATTCCATACATTGTATTTTTATGTTCCTGCATTGTACCTTTTATATTCATGTTGTTGAGATTTTATGTATTTGGGGTAGAATCAGTTGTGCTCTAGGTCCCAAATTTTGAGGAAGGACTAGAGTTCACCTGATCTATGTAGCAGCGGAATTCGTAATTTTGAATATTGTAGCGGAAGACTTGTATGCTTGTTGACTTTAATAGCAGAAATAGCTTTAATTATAAAAATACACAAGAGGTATTTATAATAATAATATTTTATTGATAAGATATAACATGATTGAATGATTACAATGAGGTCCCGCTTTTATACCTATGCAGGTACCTTTTCACGAATGGGCATGTCTTTTAGACATGCCTTTTCATTAACCTAATGACTATTTAACATAATCCTAACTGATTAGTTAGTAATTACATTTATTCTCTTTTATTCTATTAATAACTATATTTATTACTTTAGTTATGAATTAGATTCATAACATTGCCTCCTCCTTCGAAAAGCTTTGTCCTCAAAGCTTAACTTTTAGACAACTTTCTTCACTTCGGATTATCTGATAAGCATGTCTTTAATCACTGATACCTTGACCTGTATAATTCTCTGTAATGCTATCTTGAATTGGGTTCTCTATTACCCCTTTTACTTTCCCACATATATATACATATATATTTTTTTCTTTTTTCTTTTTAATTATAATAATAATATATATATATATATATATATATATGTAAATATTTTTTAAATTGAATAATATATATACATATATTATTATTATTATTTTTTAATTTAATTAATTAATTAAATTAATAAATATAAATTTGAATTATAACAATATTAACGTCCCCCATTTAAATATTACGACTCCATTAACCTGCGATACGGTGTAACCCGTCGATACTATACTTCTTATACGTTGTTAATACGATGCCCTTCACCATATACCATGAAATATCTCCCATCCATATGATACGACTTGGCCAAATATTGGCCTGCAAGATATAGAGCACCGTGAGCACCCAATTGATAGAGGGCTTCTCGCACGACAAGAGTGTGGCCACGCACCACATGTCACCTCCGTTTTTCAGAAGCCACGGTTTGCGAGCGATTACGCTGGAAAATTTAAGAGGGATAGGTCGTGTAATCCTCGGTGCTTTTCCATAACCATAGCGAGGAGCAAGAGCAGAAATATATGGCTCGAAAGCGAACAAATCAAAACTTTGGGAACGGCCTCTGGTTTCAACGTAAGCAAACCCTTTTGGGTGCCCATTTTGGTCGGTTTTCACTGTGATTCTATTAACTGTTCCACAAGCCAGAAAATGGAGTCGCAAATCCTTCACGTCAAAGGGAACTCCTTCAACTCTGCTGCAATGGCGTCTGTCATATATATAATTTATAAAATCGACTTGCCAAACGACGGCCACGCTAACCTGACCACGATCTAACCCGTGACGGTTCACACTGTGATTTAAATCGACACCCACACCATGGCTAGAAGCTCGGACACAAGACATGATGGTTACATCTCCTTCCTGACCCTGAAAAGCATCTACTGTGTTAATATATAACCCATTTCCTTCTTCAGTGTTAAGAATACTTTCAAACTCTCGCTGCAAACATTTCAGCTGTAGCTTGTAAGGTGTGATAATGCCAACAGAAACCTTAATGCCTGCGGACTTCATAAATTTCTGAAGATGTTCATACAACTGTAGGGCAAATTGTGCTTCATGAATATTCGGATATGAAACAGACCCACCTCTATGAGATTCTCTTCCATGAGTTATATCATAAAATATACAAGGCTTTAATAAAGGGTCTTTATAATAAATTTCATCAGGCCGCTTCACAATACTTTCACTGTCACTTAATCGATTCTGATAAAAATATCTGGAAGGAAAATCACGAATTTGAGGATGCATTCGGTATTGCACAGATAACAACATAGTTGGACACGCTGCCTGCTGGAATCGTTCAAAAAGGCTTCGACTATATTGCAAGACGCCAGCTGCCTGGCTTATTACTGTTGCAGGTAGCTGTTGTGGATCCCCAACCAGAACACACCGTGCAGCACGATTTTGTGAGTCCACACCGACCCTAGCAACTTCAGGACGGTAAATCTTCATTTCTCCATCTATGACTTCTCCAGGTGTAGTAGTCGAAGGAACTTCAGATAAAAAATCAGGTGGCCGTGGAATAGGATTGTTATATGCTGGCAATGATGTAGTACCATTGTCAGACTTACCTGCTTCAGGCATCTTGAATGACCCATCCCTAGTGAATGAAGGTCTCACTGGGCTCTTTATTTGTGGCAGAACTCCACATCCATCAGCTTTAATTGTTTCATGAGCTTTCAACGAGTTATTTCTTTGAAGTGCTGGTTGACACATATTGACTGCCAAATTACCACACTCAATTGTTTGCTTCTTGCTTACTGGAGCCCCAAGACTATCACCTAATTGTTGCTTACAAGGACTTTCAAGATTTTTAGCAGAATTTTGCATCTGCAACTTCTCAGAAGATATGTTCAATTTACCTAAGCCTGAGATGTTTGAAGAGCTATTTCTGCAAATACCTTGTTTCCCAGTGACCTGGCCAGAAGAAGATACAGTCTTGGACTCTGTGATAGCTTCTAATTTTTTCTGATTGCTTTCCTTCTGTTTCAACTTACATCCTTCACAAAACCAATCCTCTGTAGGAACAGCCGTGAGGAGTGTTTGCATGCAGTAAATAGGTTCAGCCCCCTCATTGCACTTAGCACAAGTGACTAACACTTCCTCGTACCTAATATCGCCAGAAATGTCACAAATTTTAACATCATTGACGTCATCCTCTGCAATTGAATCTTTGGATTCAGAAGGAAACACATTATCCCTTGAATCGTGAGATTGAGATTCCCCTGAGACTTCAGTCTTATATTCTCCTATCTCGGATTGCGCAATTTCCATATCAGCCTTATCACCAACTTTAGCTTTTCTACTTTGATTTTCTTGGGCTTCCGTACAACATAATTGTTTTGTTGCAAAAGCATGGTTATTTTCAACCAATGGTGGTGTGCGGCCATTAAGAGCGCTGGATACACAAGCATCTTTTTCTGTTTCCTTACCAATGCTTGCAACGGTATTTCTTGTATAAAATGCACATTCATGTCCTGCGAAGTATATGTCTCCACATTTCCAACATTTCCCTTCTTCTTTACTTTTATTACGCATTGGTGGAGGGATATATTTAGTTGACTTTTCCATGGATTTTTTACTTGATTTCCCTTTAGAAAAACTAACTGCTTTATTATTATTACTGCATTTTTCATCTTTTTTATTATGGACTACCGCAGAATATTTTGCACATAACTTCTCTAAGTGCTCAAGCTTTTCTAGAACTTTTCTAATTATTTCAATTCTTTTGGGATCTTGACGTAATGGCACATTATATGGTAAATAATGTGCTCGAGCTTGTAAACTACGTTCGTAGGCTTGTAGAACGACGCTGTGTGCCATTCCTTCAACTTGTCCTCAATATGGCTCTGATACCACTGTAGCAGCGGAATTCGTAATTTTGAATACTGTAGCGGAAGACTTGTATGCTTGTTGACTTTAATAGCAGAAATAGCTTTAATTATAAAAATACACAAGAGGTATTTATAATAATAATATTTTATTGATAAGATATAACATGATTGAATGATTACAATGAGGTCCCGCTTTTATACCTATGCAGGTACCTTTTCACGAATGGGCATGTCTTTTAGACATGCCTTTTCATTAACCTAATGACTATTTAACATAATCCTAACTGATTAGTTAGTAATTACATTTATTCTCTTTTATTCTATTAATAACTATATTTATTACTTTAGTTATGAATTAGATTCATAACAATCTACAAGACCCAGAAATGGATTTGAGAAATTTCATCTAGTTTAGGAGATATTAAACTAATTAATTATTTTAATGTATTTCCTAAGTTAAAACTTAGGAAAATAAAATAATTAAAGTGAATTTAATTAAACATGTGATGAAATTGTCTTAAGTCACACGGATCAAGCTTTCTTTTAATCTTAGCCATTGATTAAAGAATTAATCTTGGTCGTTGATTTGTCAACGAGAAAAGTATAAAGGAAAGGCTTGGGGTCATTTGTAAGACACACAGAGGTAGAGCACTGAAGCTAAGCTGAGATTCTAGGGCGGGGTTGCTAAGAATTCTCAGAAGTGTTTCAGTTGCAGAGAGGGGAATTTAGACCAAGGGGATGATCTGATCCCGGGGTCTAGAATACACAAGAAGCAGAGAAAAGATCAGCAAGGACAGCGCAGAGAAAGGCAGCAGCAACAGCAGCAGACAGTGGCAGCATCAGTGTCTTTCAGGGGTAGCGCTAGGGTTTCTAGCGCCTAGATCTGGCTAAGTTCTGTAAATCCCGTTTAAGGGTGTGGATCAGTCAGTATTTTTGATCTTAGATCAGCCAAGTGCTGCAGATCTAGAGTTTTCTTTGTAGGGTTTTCCAGATCTAGAACCCAAAGTTGTGTATTCAGAAATATTCTTAATAATAGAGCACTCCAGCAGCTAGAGACCGATTTTCCCACATTGGGTTTTTCCGAGGACAGTTTGTCCAGAAATAACTGTCACTTTGTCTATGTGTGCATGTGCTTATTCTAGATCTGAATTGGTAGAGATCCGTTATGTGTTTTGCTTTGATGTTAACTTGAATTTATTCAGTTGATAACTTGTACACGTAGGAGAAGCTTAACCGGATTAACAGAAACAATTTCTGCATAAGAATTAAGATTCAGAAATTTCTACATGGTATCAAAGCAATTGCAAATTTAGAAGGGTCATCATCTGAAGGATCTAGCTGCATAAAGCAGCTGCAAAGGCAGCAGAAAAGAAGATCTGAAGGGACAACGCAGTTTTCCGGAGGAGATTCACGCAAAGGGAAGGGTGACGTTGTCCAGCGTTGTGTCCTAGCAAGTCCACGCAATTACTACGCAGAGGCAGCTCAGAAACAGCGTTGGTTGGGTCTGAAGCTAGCCAGTGTGATTCAGATCTGAATCTGTCAGATCCTGAAAAAGTCTGCAGAAAAGTTGCAGAAATTCAGAAGAGCTGGTGGGGTTAAAACTTCTGAAGTTTTTGGATTTTTAACCTTAGCACAAGTGACAAAATTTGGGAAGAGATCCGCTTCTCAGAGAGTTTCTTGCCAAAGGAAACTTGCAGTTTGGTCAGAGGATCAAAGAAGAAGTTGAATCATAGTTGATTTGGTAGATTTCCAAGGAGGGAAATCAAGTGTTAGAGGGAGCAGAGAGTTCCCAGTTCGAAAAGGACCCTAGATCCAAGATCTCTAGCTTAGAGAAGAGGAGCTCCGACACATTCTGAGCAGATGGCTCCTCATGGACTGCGTGATCAGGATAGGCTAGAGGGCCTCTCAAACTTTTCGATATGGAAAAATAGGACCCTGATTGTCCTAGAGGCATATGGTCTAAGAGATAATGCAGAGCAGACCCTGGCCATGCCGACAGATGCGGATCTCCTACGGAAGCATAGAGAAGTTGTTGGGCATGCCAAGCGGCTGATAATGGACAGTATCAAGGATCATATTGTGCCACACATAGCTGAGAAGAGGACAACTAATGAGATGTGGAAGGCCTTGACTTCCCTATATGAGAGAAACTCAGTCCAAAGAAAGATGTTGTTGGAGGCCCAAATGAGGTCATTCATGATGACCAAGGGAGAAGACATCAAGCATTGCCTCCTCAGATTGTAGTCAATCAGGGATCAGCTGACTGCAACGGGTGCAACCATAGATGATGCAGTGATAGTCAGGACTGCCCTCAATGCATTCACGGATGAGTGGGAAACCTTTGTCCAAAGTATCTTGGGTAAAGCAGACCTCCCAGATTGGGACAACTTGTGGTCGATCCTGCGGCAAGAAGAACTACGAACGTTCGCCAAGAAGCAGCAGAGCCCTGCATTGAGCAAGCTTAAGAAGGAAGAGGAGGAAGATGCAGCCTTGGCATCGAAGAAGCACCCAAAAAAGAAAAAGGATCTTTCTAAGATCAAGAGCTTCTAGTGTGGCGAAATGGGACATTTTGCCAGCCATTGTCCAGAAAAGAAGAAGGACAAGGAAGCATCTTCTTCCAAAGCAGCAGTGGCAGATGATGGGTCAGGAGATGATGTAGCCATGAGTGCTCATGAACCACAGAGGTGGGGTGACATGGACATGTAGAGGAGCTACAAGGAAGTGAGGCAGGATCCTTGAGCAACTCATCTCTTGGATAACAAGCGAGCTACGGCAGCCTTAAGACAATAACAAGACAAGTGGAGCAGTAGGTGCATAGATCACAGATGAGGTAGAGGCAAAGGCAGATCTAGAGGCTGGGAGGAGCAGCGCAGAGCATAGCAGCAGCAACGTAGAAGGAGTAGCAGCGCAGAGGCTGATGTGAATTCAGCAGCGCAGAGCAGTGCTACTTACGCAGTGTAGAGCTGCAGCAGCGCAGAGAGCTCCAGAGGGACAACGCAATACAGCAACAGCGTGATAGATTTCAGCACAAGGAGCTGATGTGACTTCAGTAGTGCAGAAGAGTCTGATTACGCAAGCAGAGCTATAGTTGTGCATCGTTCTTTAGATGCCAGCACAGATCTGTAGCCTATGGAGCTTCAGTGATGAGGGCGCAGCCCATCTGACTTGTCTGTCAAAGATTGGGCAGGAGGTTCAGTTGTTTCTCTCAACAACTGAAGTTGCAGTGCAGTAGATCAGCAATGGCAGTGCTATGAGCAGCACAGATGCAACATATTGAGAGGGAGTTGCAGTACAGTGGTTGCAGTGGCAATGGCAGAGTCATCGACAGCAGTACAGAATGGCATCAGCAGTGCAGAGTTGAGTGGCAGGAGGCCAAGCTTCAGCGGCACAGAACCAATGCCCAAAATCTTGTAATGCATAAGTGTGATGTATTGTTAGAGCACACCCTTGATGCTAAGAGAGAGTGTTGAGATTTTGTGTATTTGGGGTAGCATCAGTTGTGCTCTAGGTCCCAAATTTTGAGGAAGGACTAGAGTTCACCTGATCTACAAGACCCAGAAATGGATTTGAGAATTTTCATCTGGTTTAGGAGATATTAAATTAAATTAATTATTTTAATGTATTTCCTAAGTTAAAACTTCAGAAAATAAAATAATTAAAGTGAATTTAATTAAACATGTGATGAAATTGTCTTAAGTCACACGGATCAAGCTTTCTTTTAATCTTATCCATTGATTAAAGATTTAATCTTGGTCATTGATTTGTCAACGAGAAAAGTATAAAGGAAAGGCTTGGGGTCATTTGTAAGACACACAGAGGTAAAGCACTAAAGCTACGCTGAGATTCTAGGGCAGGATTGCTAAGAATCTCAGAAGTGTTTCAGTGGCAAAGAGGGGAATTTAGACCAAGGAGATGATCTGATCTCGGGGTCTAGAATACACAAGAAGCAGAGAAGAGATCAGCAAGGACAGCACAAAGAAAGACAGTAGTAGACAACAACAGCAGCAACAGACGGCAACAGCAACAGCAGCAGTGTCTTTTAGGGGCAGCGCTGGGGTTTCTAGGCCTAGATCTGGCTAAGTTCTGTAAATCCCGTTTGAGGGTGTGGATCAGTCAGTATTGTTGGTCTTAGATCAGCCAGGTGCTGCAGATCTAGAGTTTTCTCTGTAGGGTTTTCCAGATCTGGAACCCAGAGTTGTGTATTCAGAAATATTCTTAATAATAGAGCCCTCCAGCAGCCAGAGACCGGTTTTTCCACATTGGGTTTTTCCGGGGACAGTTTGTCCAGAAATAACTATCACTTTGTCTATGTGTGCATGTGCTTATTCTAGATCTGAATTGGTAGAGATCTGTTATGTGTTTTGCTTTGATGTTAACTTGAATTTATTCAGTTGATAACTTGTATAAGTAGTAGAAGCTTAACCGGATTAACAGAAATAATTTCTGCATAAGAATTAAGATTCAGAAATTTCTACACATGCATTGTATCTTTATAGGAGACCATTTGGTTCTCCCGCATTGTATGGACATCATTGTACCCAATGTTTTAAAAAACGGAATCGGTCAGCTACCAGGCCGAGGTAATGACTCGGTAATGACTCCGAATCGGTAATGACTCGGTCGACTCGGTTTCAATGACTCGGTTTTTGTAAAAAATACATTAAATATTAATTTTTTTGTACAAAAACATAAATTTAAAGAATTTTATTCATGTTTCCAAACACAAAGCATTACAATATAGACAAAAGACAACATATGATCAAAGTAGGCTCATGAATATATCCATTATATCAAAATTGCACCCAGTGCACTGTCCAAGGACCAATACATGATGATGATATAGAGATCAAAACAAAAAACATAACTAAGGAGGCTCTAAATGGCCTCTACAACAAAACATGAATAGTCACTAGTTAGTAACTTAGTAGTAACTACTGCTAGTCATCTGACTGTGACAAGCCAATGTCCTCTTCCCCAAACTCTGAATCAGAGGGGGAAGACACTCGCTCCGCCTCCTCCTCTAAATCAACATCCTCAACTGGAACTATACCCTTGCCCTTACCACCTTGAGAATCAGATAGACGAGCTATGCGTCTTCGTCGTGGCTGACTAGAGGAAGTGCCTGCACCTGCAACTGGATGGCTTGGAACTGGGTCTGCTACTAGTGGATCTACATTGAGCATAGTATCCTCCATCACTAAATCAAAGTCAATCCCCCCATCTATGTCAAACTCTAGTGGACAAGACTCCACTACCCAATCTGATGTTGGATCAATATCCTCCAACACAATGGGATCTGAATCAGGTCTTTTGTTCAGCAATTGGTTCCGTCTTAGTCGGAGGTTGTACTGGACAAACACTAGATCATTTAACCGTTTTTGCTCCAAACGGTTTCTCTTGTGTGTGTGAATCCTCTCAAAGACGGACCAATTGCGCTCACACCCAGAAGCACTGCAAGTTTGACTCAAAATGCGGATTGCAAACCTCTGCAATTCAGGACAGTGGCTACCAAATGCCTCCCACCATTGTGCTGCAAAAAATGAGTTTCAATTAGCTCAACAATTTATATCCAACTTTGAAATTGAAATTATAATTTTATAAACAATTATACAAAATAATAAATTATAAAATATAAATTTGAAAATTGAAATTCTTTGTTTACCTGGCTCATCTGATTCCTTTGCAATCCTTGCAAGGTTCTTGCCAAAGGTACCAGTGGCATGGCTGAACATAGTGATCTGCTTGTGTATCTTCAACTGCTCACTCTCTGTGGGGATCATGCGATCAATGCAGTCAATCAATCCATCTCTAACCTCCCCAGTGAAAGCTCCTGTTTCCTGAGCTTTATAATGATACCTTGGGTTCAGAAAATACCCAGCTGCATGTATCGGGCGATGGAGTTGATTGTTCCATCTCTGATCAATGATTTCCCAAATGGGCCCATACTTAGCCACTATGTGCTTGCATGCTGCCCTTATCTGCTCCTTTGCTTGATCCATAGCCTCATAAATGAAGCCCATAGCCAATCTTTCCCCATCCACCAAGCGCAACACCTTAACCAATGGCTCAGCAAGTTTCACAATGTCTGCTGCCTTTTTCCAAAATATTTCTTCAACGACTTTCCTTTTCACATCTTTGCCATCCTGTTTGCGAGACCACTGACTTTCATTCCATTCATCACTAGAAAACATCTTTTGCAAGTTTCTATGTTGGGCACCCATAGATTGCAATGTCAAAAAATGTGTTGCAAATCTAGTGATGGCAGGCCTAATAAGTTCCTTGCCCCCTGTGTATTTCCTCATCAGACTTAGAATCCATGAGTGATTGTAAATATATTTTGTGATGCATTTGGCATGCTCTACAGTGTTCTTGATCCAGTGTATTTTGCCAATATCCTCAAGCATGAGGTCTATGCAATGTGCAGCACATGGGGTCCAAAAGATGGTTGGGTGTTTTTCCTCTAACAATTTACCAGCAAGAACATAGTTAGAGGCATTGTCTGTGATGATTTGAACAACATTTGCCACCCCCACCTCTTCAACAACCTCATCCAAAAGCTGTAACAACAACTGTGCGTCTTTCACCCTATCAGATGCATCAACTGATCTTAGAAACATGGTTCCCCGTGGGCAAAAGACAAGAAAGTTTATGATGGTACGGTTCCTCTGATCAGTCCATCCATCTGACATGATGGTACATCCTGTACGTGCCCATGAGTTTTTGAACTCTTTCAAATAATCATCAATGTTTGAAATATCTCTTTGCAAAAAAAATCCTCTTAACTCATGCATAGTAGGAGGTTTGAAGCCCTTTCCGGTAGCATATATGGCATCAAAAATAGGTTCATAATATGGTGAACGAGTAGCATTGAAGGGAATATCAGCATCATACCACCATCTAGCAATGTACTCACAAGCAACATCTCTCAATTCTTTTTTCCAATGAGCATCTAAAGTGGGCTGCATAGTTGGAGGACTAGGACCATATGCAGTTGCACTATCAGAGGGAGATGAGGGCACAAAAAAACTTTTAATAGTACCCTTATTTCTCATTGCACCCTTACCCTTGTCAAAAATAGACTCCCTAGAGGGAGGAACATAGCGAAAGGGGTTTTTTGATGCATCAGTGGAAGGGATAGATGAGGAATCCTCATAATTAAAAGATTCAAAACTTGAGTTGGCAGCCATCATATGTTGTAGATTCCTCTTCCTCCCAATTTCAGCCTGTATTTCTTTTTGCCTATTTTTCTCTTGCTCAAACTTGTCAAATTGTTCCTTTCAATTGCTTCCTAATTTCCCCAATGTTTGGTGCTTCACATGCAGTAATTTGGCCTTTAACACTAGCCAAATGTAGTTTCAGTCTATGAATGCCCCCTCCACCCTCCTTAATTTTTTTCTTGCAAAATTTGCAAAACATTTGATCCCCAACCATTTCAGCATATGCCCAAGCAGAGTCTTTTGCTCTAGGGGCCATTTTGGACTGAGTTTTTGACTTGGAAATAAAATGTTTAAATCTGAACATGAAAACAAAAAAAAACTATTCATTCTATGTTCATTTCTTTCACCAAATGGAAAATGCCAAAAACTATGCAAATGCAAATGGCAAATGCTAGATTTGCTAAATAAATAAAACAAACAAAGGCAGATTTAGAAGAGAAAAAATAAATACCTCTAGCCTCTAGCTTCCTCTAGCTCAATGCTGCTCCAAAGCTTGCCCAATAAGCTCCTCACTGCTGCTCCAAAACTTGCCCAATAAGCTCCTCACTGCTGCTCCAAAACCAACTCCACAATCTTCAGAAAACTCTCACAAATGCTCAAGCAAATTGAATGAGAAAGATGTGAGCTCAATAGAGGGGTTGGATTAGTTAAATAGCATGGGGAGGGCTTAGACAACCTAAAACAAACCTAACAGCGGATTAAAATCCGGTTTGAAGTCCACAAAATCGGTTTTTTTGGGCCCACCGGTGGACTGTTTTGGCTCGGCCTGGTTAACTCGGGCCAGGCCTGGTTGGCCGGCTTGTTACCGAGCCGGCCGAGCCAGTACAAAAACCGGTCGGCTCGGTAACAAACCGGCCAACCTAGCTGGTTTTGTACCTGGTCGGACCGGCCAGCCTAATGGCTCAGTCGACCAGGCCTGGTCGGAGTTGAACCGGCCGATTTTTAAAACAGAGATTGTACCCAACAATCCCTTTGACCTACTTTGTGGTCATTAGTTGGACATAAATATAATTATCTTATCTTATCTTATCTACTCATAGGACACTTGTTGCAACTTTATCAATCTATGTTACAAGAACAAGAAACATGAAACATTATTGCAAAAGGCATAAGACAAAGAAAGGGTTGAGAGGGTTTTGGTTATAAAAAATAGTCACCTGCAAAGTCTAGGATAAGAGGGTTATGTGTTAATGTTTGTAGCTCAGACAGGGATTGCACAGGTTTGGTGTTGAAAGATATGGAAGTCATCCAAAAGGACCTTTCTCAACTTTGGAAATTCACTTTAATTAAAGGAATTATTAAATTGAATAGTCTTTAATATTATTGAGTTAAGAAAATCTAATAAAGTGTAAGTTAATTGCATTAGTGATTTAGACTTAATTTCATCTGTGTTAAATTTCAAACCCTAGCAATTCTGGCAACTAGTCCCTAACAAATTTAGATCTACTGAAAAACAAAACATGGCTAGAGTTTTAACTTAAACAAAAATTTCAATGGAAGCAGTAAAAATCAACCAATCTCACACACACACACAATTTTCTGCCCAATCAACAGTTCCTCATTTAATTAACCAGAACCTACTTGGGCTCCCCTTACTGGGAAAATGATCCAAACTGAGGAAACTACATACAATAATCTAGATATGACCCAACAGATCAAGCCCTGGACTTGGCTGATCTGGATCTCCTTGTTGCCCCCTTTGCATTTTCCTCGGACATGGCACACTTGGGTAGAAGTCCTTCTCTACCCACCACTAAGATACCTCTCTCAATCCTTTGTGCCCCTTTGTGTTGTCTTCTCCCTTGGCCTAGTCCTTTTATAAGCTCGAGTTATGAGCAAACCCACAACGCCAATCTCCAAAAGGATTGACAATTGAGATTAGACCTCACCTCACTTGAGATCGATGGTTGAGATTCATCTAATTCACTAATGCAAATAACATTTGCAATAGATTAGATTAATTAACTTTTCTCTTATAAAAGAAATTACTTTAATCACTAAAATAATCTGCTCAAGTTCAAGGGCAATTAGGAGACTTCTCACACACCCAAACTTCTCACACACCCAAACTCTTAGGCCTGTGTTGAAATACCTGCTCGAGCTACAAATATCAACAAACCACTGTCAAAGTGAGGTGAGATATAATCTCAACCATCAATCACTTTGGAGAATAGGGTTAGGGATTTAACTTTATATTATATTATGAAAAAAAAAGACACAAAGTGATTGAGAAACAAAGGATAATGACTCAAGAAAATAAACAAAGGTGATAGAGGATCTTCATCCAACGTTTAGGTCCAGATAAGAGAGAAGACAAGAAGCAGTGCTTAGCAGCACAAGGGATCAGTTAGAAATCTGATCTACAGCAGGCCATATAGCAGGTCAAGGGTGGTCGTACAAAGAAACAGAACAGCAGGACAAAGTTAGCCATATAACAGAGCACATAAGTCATACAGTTTGCACAACAGCCAATTGAGATTGAGTGGTGATTCAGAAATTTTTGGAGGGCCGTACAGGTGCTCAAATAAATTTTAGAAATTTGTTGTAGATTGTATTATTTAAAGAGAGAGTCATATTCCCTATAAGGGAGCCCTTGTAAGCTTTGAAATTATTTGAATGAAGAGCTGCTTTTAAAGGGGAAATTTTGGTGTGTATTAATGTGGAAATTGGTTTCATTTACTTTTGCTATTTTTATTTTCAGTCAAAATTCCAGCCAATATATTTTATTCTAAGAGTAATTTAATTTTCAGCAAAGAAATAAAGAGGAAGCCGATTTCCAAGTTTGTACTGCTGATAACCTAAGTCACCAGGTTCGTGTTCGTGTTCGAGTTTGACGACGTTGAAATTCAAATAAAGTTCGTCACCTAAAATTTTGCCGATAAAGTTCGGCATAAAATTCGACATATAGAAATTTGAATATATATATATATATATATCAATTTTAAGCATGTTGAAAGATAAATATGATGCACATAAATAAATAAGCATGTCAATTTTCAAAGTGCATAATGCACATTGCAAACACAGGATTATTGCTCAAACATTTACATCATTTCCACATATAAACCATGAAAGCGAGTGCCAAATTGCCAATAAAGAACCAACTTCAGTCTTCCATACATGATAAACAAGGTGAGAAATTCATCATAGACATTAGCAGTAGCTACTGGAGTCTAGGACCCATAAGAATATCAAATTCAGCTAAACTAACAAAATATATAAACTTTACGATGCTAGAGAAGAATGAAGATCTCTGAATGGCACTGATCATTTATTCCCCCTACTACTAGATTTATGCTTGCAACTCAAATCCAAATTTGAAATGTGAAGCAAAGTTGAGAATGACTTTTCTTCATCTGATTATGCATGTGATCTCACCCATTTGGAATGCCTTCATTAAATGAAGTTAATCCAAAAACTTGCATGAAAAAGGTCATAAATTTAGCATCCCTTTCTGCAGAAAATAAACCACCATAACAGTAAGAAAAGCATAATAAATCAAACAAAAAGGCAAATCCCTTCTCTCTCTGTCTGCTTGCTTAGACAAGCCTAACAGCTAAACTTAACAAAATCTAAAACAGCAAAACCTAACAACTAAACGAACAAAATCGAATTTTTACCCAAATTTCAAAAAAAATTCGTTAATGTTGGGCTTGAAATTCGTGTTCGCCTTCATGTTTGGCTTGAAGTTCGGCGAACAAATTCGAATTTGTTCGAATTCAGTTCAAATTCGGTGAATTTCAAACTTCAAGCATTAAGTTCGTTGAACCCGGTGACTAAGCTGATAACAGCAATAGATCTATTAATCAACAGTAAATCTGGTGGGTTAAGTAATGGATGGGAAACTGCTGCTAATGATTTGACTGTCTTATATGCAAATGCAAAACTTGAAACTATGTGAAATGCAGGGGCTTGGTTAATTTTAGTAAAATGTTTGTTCTAAGTTTGATCCCTTAATGTTTCTAATGACCAAGCTTATGCTTGGAAGTAGAATTTTAATGTGCAAGTACTAGCTTAGTATGAAAATGCAAAGTGAAATGATGTGATGGTGGAAGGAGGGCCTAAAACATTAGTTATTTTTGAAATATGTTGTGAGTAGTTTTTTAACTTAAGGCTCAAATAATGATCTTAATGTGAAAACAAATACTTATACCAACAATGTAAAATATGAAGTCTGCACAAATACTTACAGAAAACATAATAGGAAACCAATGTAAAATCAGTGTTACACGAGGTCTCGCCCCCCCACCTAGGGGTCTAGATTCCTCGCCCCCTCGCGCTTTGGGGTCTTGGGGACTTCTAGGGGACGTTTCCCTCACGCCCCCTCACGCCCCCGCACACCCCCCTTCACGCCCCCTCACGTCCCCTCATGCCCCTTTTAGTTTATGGTTTCGTATTAAAAGTTGGTGTGCCACTTAGCATGTTTGAGAATCCAAGTGATTCTGATTTAGATGGTGACATGGTTGATCCTGATATATTCGTGCAGAAGTTGGATGCAGAGACTAGTGGGGCATTACCTTGAGCATTTATGCTCATTTATCATTATGATGATATCATTTGATATTCATATGTTATGTTTTATGTTTTATGTTTTAGACATAACTTATTTGCTTTTAAGTTTTATGTTTCAGACTTGAATTGTAAACTTCAGTTTAAACTCTATTTTGAATCTTGATATAATATGTCATATGATATCTTAAACTTTATTTTCATTGTACATTGTTAGTAGTTAAATTAATGATTATATAGTTACAAACTTACAAACTTACATGCATGATTGTATGATGTATGTTTTAACTTTTAACTTTTAAATATGTTTCAGTTATATGATTCATCATTCATCGATTTGTAATTTTATCATTTATGATTTATCTTTCATGATGCAAGTGTATGATGATTGTATATACATTCCTTGCAAAAATATAGTTACATTATAAATATTAAATTTTATAATTTTTATGACCCCGACGTCCCCCCACGTTTCCTGAAAATTGGTAGGGAGCTTTTGCATAGGCCACTCCCACGCTCCCTCGCCCCCTCGCTCCCACCTCCAGGGAACTTGGTGGAACATTGTGTAAAATGTTGACAATAAAAAACTATATATTCAGAAACCCATTTGTATTAGGTACTCAATCAAAAATCATTAGATGCATAAGTAAAGCTAAATTAGTCTACTTGAATGAGCATATAAAACAAATGTACTTCTTGAATTAGATTAAGTGTTTAAATTCAAATCACAACAACTAGGTGTTGTTGATTTTTGTAGCATCGGAAAGTGATCTAAGTCCCAAAATTTGTAAGGAGGCTTGGATACCAGTATTCTAAAGAACCCGGAAATCGTTCGTGGAAATTCCACTCAAATTATGCTTTATCAAAATAATTAATTATTTTAATGAGGACCCTAAGTCTAAGCTTAGGGAAACTAAATAATTAAAGGGTATTAATAAAACAAAGTGTGAATCTTCTAGAGAACGAAGATCAAGTCAAGTTTTAATCTTAGCTATTGATTTGACTTTTAATTTGGGTCTTTGATTCGTTAATGAAAAGATTATAAAAGAAGACTTGAGGGCCATTGGGAAAGCAAGGCGAGAAAACATTCAGCAACCTGAGGGAAGTCGATTCTGAAGGAATAGAATTCGATTTCAGAGGGAGAATTGCAAGGCGGAGGGAGCAGAGGGCATCAGCAGTGTTAGGGCTCAAGGGAAGGACGCAAAAGGGCAGAGAGGCAGCACTCAGGAGTAGCACAGAGGCCTCACGCAGGAGCAACACGGTCTTACGCTAGCTCTGCGCAAAGAGGCTCGCAAGAGCGACGCAGAGTGACACAGGGAGGGCCAGTGAATCCCTGAGGTGTCAGAAATTCTCCGGAGGTACGGAGAAGAATTATCTCAGGTGTATCTCAAGAAGTTTCTCCGTTATTTCTGCCATTCTTTCCTTGTAAGGAATTTACTATTGAAGATTAATATATAAACCCTCATCTGCTGCACTGGTTTTCCCACATTGGGATTTTCCAGGGACAATTGTCCAAAAATAATTGTGTCATTGTGACTGATTCTCGTGCTTGCATTTTATTGTTCTGTTCTCTATATGTACTAGAAGAATTTTGTAAATAATTTATCGTGAAATAATTAGGAGAAATAAATCTATCACTGCAGTAGAATTTCAGGATTGAAATTTTCACATGGTATAAGAGCTGAGATTGAGTAACAGGAGTGGAGACCCTGCAATGGAACGAAGACCAGAAGTTGCTGCAGCAGCAACTCGGAAGGGTTCACCCAACTCTCCAGAGAAGAGGAAAAGCATGAAAGAACAAATGGATCACGACATCTTTGTATTGGCTTCTAGACTGGAAGAAGAGATTGCTTGTGTATCAAGCTCTGCTTCTCTAGAGGTCTAGTATACTGACAGAGGAGCTTCTACACATATGATAGGAGTACGAGAATGTTTCTCAAGCTACCGAGAAGAGCAAATGAACATTTAGATCCCCATGGGCAATAAGAAGAAGTGTACCCCTGTTGGAAGAGGTACCGTAGTGTTTCAAACTGAAGTTGGCAATAAGCTTCGACCCACCAATGTGTTGCATGTGCCTGGATTGGGGATGAACTTACTCTCAGTGTATCAACTACAAAACAAGGGCTATGACGTTTACTCCATTGGCAAAAGAGTATATGTCAAACACCCAAATTGGAAGAAGGCACAAATCAGAGTCAGGAGCAATAAACTGTATAAGTTACAGCTCGAATCTCCAATGGCACTAATAAGCAACAATGATGAGAAGGATTTGAAAGAACTATGGCACAGGAGAATGGAGCACTTACACCATGGGGCTTTGAGCATTGTCAAGAAGACCGTCACAGGAGTTCACAAATTGACCACCAAGCGAGATTACGTTTGCAAAGGGTGCATACTAGGAAATTACGCCCAGGCAACCTACTCCAGAAGCAGCAATAGGGCTAAGAGTGTGTTGGGATTAATACACTCGGACACCTGCGGACCAATGTCCACTAGAGCTCTTAGTGGTGCCGAATATTTCTTCACCTTTATTGATGACCATTCCAGGAAGACTTGGATCTACTTTCTGAAGACCAAGGATGAAGTCTTTGATCGATTCAAGGAGTTTAAGGCTCTGGTTGAGAATCTGACAAGAAAGCGGATAAAGATACTACGATCAGACAATGGTGGAGAATACATTGATAAAGACTTCACAGAGTTCTACGCAAGAGAATGCATCAGAAGAGAGTGGACCGCTCCATATAATCCGGAACAGAATGGAATCACAGAAAGGAAGAACAAAATTATTGTCGAGGTTGCAAGGGCAATGTTGTATGATCAAGACATGCCCAAATTTCTGTGGGTTGAAGGTTGTAATACAGTTGTATATGTTCAGAACAGGATTCCTCACAGCACATTGGGTAAAATCACTCCAGAAAGTGTCTTCACTAGCAGGAAGCCAGAAGTAAGCCACTTTTGGATCTTTGGCAATGTGGCATATTGTCATGTACCCGAACAGAAGAGGAAGAAATTAGATAAGACTGTGAAAAAAGGATACCTGATGGGATATAATGAGAATGCGAAGGCTTACAAAATCTACATTCCTAAAAGTAGGAAGATTGTAGTGCAACGGGATGTAAAGTTCATGGAGGAAAGAGCTTTCAGAAAATCCCGGGAGTTGCCTTCCACAACGCAGTCTAAAGAGTATCTGTTAGTCTAGCCAATACGTCCAACAGAGACTAGCACGAGTGCTTCTCCTAAGCACAAGGATCCAAGGGATTCATCTCCCGAAGATTTGCGGGAGGGGGAGCAGGTAGATCCACCCATTACCAATGGTAGAACGAGCAAGGAATTATGACAAATTCTGAGGGACGCAGAGGAGTTTGTCGGAGCCCCTAGAAATGAGAAGAGGCAGCGCAAGAAATCAAACAGATACCAAGCCTTGGTAGCCCACATTGGGGAACTCTCTAGTTTTCAGGAGGCAGCTCAGCATCAGGTGTGGGTAGATGCAATGGTGGAAGAGTACAGTTCCATCATGACAAATGATGTTTGGGAAGTAGTTCCTAGGCCTCAGGACAAATCAGTTGTGGGTTCGAAATGGATCTACAAGATCAAATATGTTGCAGATGGCAGCGTAGAAAAATATAAAGCTAGGTTTGTGGCAAAGGGGTATGCTCAAAAAAAAGGGATAGACTATGAAGAGACCTTCGCCCCAGTAGCTAGATATACTTCTATTAGATCCGTAATATCCCTTGTTGCACAGATGGGGTGGGAGATTCACCAGATGGACGTCAAGATTGTGTTCTTGAATGGGGTGATAGAAAAAGAAGTATATATCAAACAACCAGAAGGCTTTGAGACGCATGAGCAAAAGACTCATGTGTGTAGGGTTAAGAAAGCCTTGTATGGACTTAAGCAAGCTCCTAGAGCTTGGTATGGCCGAATTGATGGGTACTTGCAGAAGATGGGAATCGTCAAGAGTGATGCAGATCCCAATCTCTACTATCTGCGAGTAGGGGATGAGCCTTTGATATTGGTGTTGTACGTAGGTGATCTATTCCTAACAAGATCATCTAGGCTCATCAAGGACTGCAGGGAGAATTTAGCTGCAGAATTCGACATAAAGGATCTAGAGTTGATGCCTTATTTTCTGGGGTTGGAAGTTTGGCAGCAGAAGGATGAGATCTTCCTTGGTCAAGGGAGATATACTACAAAAACCTTGAAGAGATTCAAGATGCAGGACTGTAGACCCATGGCTACTCCAATGATCACCAACTAGAAGAAGATTGATACGTCTGAAGATGATGAGGTTGATCCTATCTTGTATAGGCAGCTCATAGGGTCCCTGATGTATCTGGTCAACACTAGGCCAGACCATAGTATTAAAAACCAGCCGGGTCACATCAGCCGATCAAACCCTTGGCCAATCAAAACTGGTTGAAAAACCTAGTCAAACACTGCCTCTCGCCTGAAAATTCTGGTTAACTGGTGCTGACCGGCTGATTAAGGACAGAACCGGCCAGTTCATGGACAAACCGACCGGTTCCGTCCTTAACCGGCCGGTCATCACCTAACTTGCTGTAGGGACCCACACACGGCCAGCAAGGAAGTTTAGGTCTGATTTGGTGGGAAGGGGAGGGTTGTTTCCCTCCAAAAACACCCTCCCCAATCCTTTATAAGTAGGGGCAGCCTCTCCTTTGTCTCACACCATCTCATTTGCAGTTTGTGAGTTTGATTGAGAGCTTGGAGAGTGTTCAGTGTTTGCTAGAACAATGATCTTGGAGGCTTGGAGTTGGAGTTGGAGCTATCTTGGAGATAGTTTGGAGTTGTCAGTAGAGTTGGCATCTTCAAGAGGATGCTAAGGAAGCTAGTTTGCAATGCCAGGTAAGGATTTTCATTTGAAAAATCCATCATTTCATTGTTGTTCATGTATTTATTTTCTCATGTGTTTAGCTATGTTATTGCTATCTGTTGACCACACTTTGTCAACGACCCCATAGCAGTACACCCCCAATTTTTCAAATGGGACTTATCATGTTCAAGTTCACGTCATCCAGATTTCATCGACAGCCGACATTTTGTTATAAATGATGTAAACCCATTCTGCATATTTACGATGTAAATGATCTAAGTAAGATCGTCAATGTATGTAACAACCTAGGTAAGCCTAGTATGTTGGTGACGATCTCTATCCTAGGAGGTTTTTTGTCTCACTGATTTACTTGTGTTTTTTGACACAAGTTATGGGCAGAGTATTCCCCTCCAGCTTCACCCCAAAGCTAGGGTGGATTTTGTCATCAGCATGTTAAGTGAGTCCTAGTGTTTTCTATCGAATCCTTGTAAAAGTAGTTTGGGAATAATCCTAGCTATTTGGCTAAATTATTTTATTACAAGCTACTTGGTCTATTAGATCATGTTTTGAGTCACAGAATTGGGTACCTATTTGAGGGTCTATACGAATGGGTATTCCCCCTTCATGTGTCTAAATGTATTATCTTATGTAAAGAGGGTTGGAAAAATAATTAAAATCCCCTCTCAATCAATTAATTAAATTTTCTAGTCAATTAATTAAAAAAATCTTAAGCCAAAAATTTAATTAATTTTAGGTCCTAGGTGAGGATAAAATTCTTCAAAGGCAAAATTCGTTGGTCCTTAAAAAATGAATTTTTAAAGGCCAAGGGAAAATTGAGAATTTTAAGAAATTTTGGACCCTTGGGCCTAGGTGGTTAAGTCAAAGTCAAAATTTTGAGGTGATTAACTCAAAAATAGTATTTTTGAGTTAATTAAAATGGATTTAAATCATAAATTCGTTTTTTCCCCAAATTTATAATTTCGATGGTCCAGATTAAAAGATGATCAAATCTTATCGACGGTCGAGATTATTTTGACGTGGATCAACCGAACTAGCCATTGGAGATTTTGTCCTATAAATTAAAGGTCTTTGTCAGTCTTGAGTCATCCGATCCTAGGATCGTGCACTTGTTCTTGGAAGCTCTTGTATTTTCTTTTGATGAATAAAGCATAAAGACTTTGGGGTTACAACTTTGGTGTTCATTTTCCAGATCTATGTGGTGATTCATTTCTAAACTCTGCTACTTTGTTTGATATTTTTATGGTTGATGGCCTTCATGGATTAATCTGCATACAGGTATCTTGTGCAGTTTTCTGGTTTCATAAAATGACATTTTGATTTTTCTGAAGGATCTTATGTTATTTTCTTAAATCTCTATCAGTCTAAAGTTCAGATCTAAGTGTGCAGGGAAATTTTTTTTAAGATTTGAGTGTCTGGGGAAGACTTCAGTTGGACCAGCCGACTCTCAGATTCGTAAATCTGAAAAAGCCCATTGTTTCTAATTTCCTGAATCTATCTTACGAATTTGTGTTTTTTACAGGGTCTCCTAGGACTTGTGCCTCTCTTTAAAATTTCAAATTTCTAAAAATTGTGTTGAAATGGGTTCAAATCTGGCCATAAGGGCCTCAGATTTATAAATTAGCTGTAAATTTGTATTTTTATTAGGGTTGTAAAGGTTTTTCTTTTTGGTGTATATATTTTCAGGATTTCACTGGTTTTGCAGGTTGCAGGGTTTACTCAGAAAAAAATTTTAAGATCTGAGCTAGATCCAGCCCCCGAGGGCCAGATCTGGCCTCAAAATTGATTCTGTGGACAAACCTGAACGTTATATGATTAAAGGAGCATCTAAATCTGAGTTTGACGGGAGAAATTTTAATTTATCTGGGCGTTTCAATTGTATTGGGTTATTCTGTCCTAACTCACTGCAAAAAACGTTGTTCATTCCCATCGATTTCTGCAAGCCATCAATCTGCTATCCAACGCCCTCGCTCTCTGCTGCATCAAAATCGATTCTCCCATTTGATCTGCAATTCAACTTCAAATCCTCTTCGTTGTCCCTTCATTCTCCACCACTCAGCCTATTCCCTTGCCCTTCGATTTTCTTCACTTTCCATATCCGTCCCTCCTCACGTCTCAGCCTTTTCCTTATCTGCGTTTCCCTTTACCCCGCTGCCTTCCTTTTCCGTTGAACGCCCTCACCTCCTCCTCCTCTACCCTTCAATTTCCTTAACCAACCCTTACCCTAGCTATCGTTCTCCCTTCACTCAGCATTTACCTTACCGTCGTCGTCCCTCGGCCCTCCATTTCCTAACGCCATCGATTTCTTCTTTGTCGTCATTCCTTGACTCCTTTCTCTGCGTCGAGCCTCCCTCTCCTTGTCGTTCTGCCTCTTGCCTTCTGCAAGCCCATCTCCTCCGCCGTCATGCTCCAGCTAACCTGCAACCGAACAAACGCACACACGTAATTTTCAAAACTCACATGTATATGCGTTAAACCTTTGGGCTCAGATCCATTTTTGTGTTGGGTTTTAAAATAGATTTCGATTTTTGTTGTTTTAGTTTTAATTTAATGTTAGATTTTATTTTCGTTCAGTTTAGTTTTAGTTTAAATTTAAAAATTTGATTTTTGTTTAGATTTAAATTAGTCGTAGATTTTAGTTTTAATTTTGTAATTTAATTTTTATTTAACTTTTAGTTTTAGAGTTGACTTTGGATATCGTAATGTTAACTTTAGTCTAATTTAGATTTCAAATTTGTTTAGTTTTAGCTTATAGTTTTAATTAGATTATATCTTTTAGTTTTAGACTTAGGATTTTAAATTTTAAATTTTCATTTTAGGATTTAAAAATAAAAAATAATAAAAAATTTCAAAAAAAAATTCAAAATTTTTTAAATCTTATAGTCAAATGAGCTTAAATTTTTCATCTTAAGTTTGACTATATAAGCATTTCTATTTTTCGTTTCGGAAATATTTCAAGCATCTGGCATTTATCTTAATGGTCGTCTCATGATTTATTGTTGTGGGCTTAAACATCTTAATGAATGGTTGTGGTGCTTTCTATTGAACTTCATTGTGGTCATTTGTGTTTTCATAGCCGCAGTTATACATCTAATACTTAACTTTAATTGCATAACGGAATCTTTTAACTCCATAAGGCACTGGTTTTAATATAATTGATCTTGGAAATCTCGTTAATATTATCGAGTATTTGGTGTTTTAGCTGTGTCTCCTAGATTGGTTGATTTGCAACCAATTCTTGTCCTTCATTTCTGTTATGGTCTACCTCCCTTAACTTGCAAGGAGACAACTTAGATAGAGAGATTGGGGATAAAGGTGACAACCCCCGATCTGAGCCATTGTCGCGGTGCCTAAACAATTTGTGCGACAACACTATCAAATCTCTAGTCCTATGCTATCAAATTTTGTATGTTTGAATGTGCATTATGTTTCGTAAATTTAGCCTTGGTTGTCCATTTATCTTAGCTACAATTTTTTTAAATGGCAGATTTATTTCCAAATTTCAATTATTTCAAGTCAAGATGGCTCCAAAAACCAAGGACAGTGCATGGGCCCATTGTGATGTGGTTGATGGAAAGATGATATGCAAATTTTGTGAAAAAAATATTGGAGGTGTGGGTATTCTTAGATTGAAACAACACTTGGCTGGGATAAGAGGCCAAGTAAAGCCATGTGATGCACCTAATGAAGTGATAGGTCTAGTTAGGGTAGAATACCTTGCCAAGTTTGTAAAAGTTTGAGGAGACTAAGGCTAGGGAGAAGGCCATCCAAGATGAAATTGCAAGGAAGAGGGAACTAATATAAATGATGAGACAGAGTGGGTATGATGATTATGAGATTCAAGACTCCACTTCTATCTCTCCCACCAATGACCCCTTTCACTATGTTCCTCTTGTTGGTCAAAAATCAAAACCAACAAAGAGACCCAACATCCAGAGTTATTTCTCATCCACTGCTAATCCCACAGCCACTTCCTCCCAGCCAAGTCGTCAACCCACTTTGGATCAACATTGGAAAAAACAATGCAAAGAAACTTCTTATCAATACATTGCTAGATGGTGGTATGATGCAGATATCCCATTTAATGTTGCTTACCTTATTACCAAGCTATGTGGGACTCTATTTTAGCTACAAGAAAGGGCTTCAAAGGCCCTACCATGCATGACTTGAGGGGATCTCTTTCGCAAAAGACATTTGTAATATTGATGAGTATTTGGCTGACTATAAAGAGTCATGGCTCAAAACAGGTTGTTCCATCATGTCAGATGGATGAACTGATGGAAAGAACCGCGCTATCATTAACTTCCTTATTTTTTGCCCTCAAGGAACAATGTTTTTGAGATCAGTTGATGCATCCGATAAGGTGAAGGATGCAACCCTTCTATTTGAGCTTTTGGATGAGATTATTCAGGAAGTGGGGGAGCAGAATGTTGTGCAGGTCATCACAGATAATGCCTCAAACTATGCTCTTGCTGGAAAGATGCTTGAGTCCAAGTATAATACCATATTTTGGACTCCATGTGCTGCACATTGCATAGACCTCATGCTTGAGGACATAGGCAAAGTGGAGTGGGTAAAAAACACTGTAGAGCATGGCAAGTGCATTACAAAATATATTTACAATCACTCATGGGTATTGAACCTAATGAGGAAAAACACTAGGGGAAAAGAGCTTGTTAGGCCTGCAATTACGAGATTTGCAACTCACTTCCTCACATTACAATGTCTCAATTTTCAATGATCTCAATGATATCCCATATCCGACCATATTTAGCTAACCTGTACCTGTAAACTGCCTGTATCTGCTCCTTTGCCCTAAAGAAAAATCCCACAATCTTTTGGAAACTATGCAAAACTCAGATCGAGTTTCCTTTCTGAAAATATTCTTCAACCTGCAAATAAAATGGAGATCAGATCTTGCCCTCCTGGGCCTAGATCTGTCTCCAGAATCCACGAGAATCGTCAGCAATCCTCAGATATCTTCATGCACAGACAAAAGATAGAAACCCAAAACATGTATATACAAAAAATATGAAATACTCAAAACCCCGATGAATTAAGAAATTTGATATTTACAAAACTACAATAATATTCTACAGATCTAGCAGACCTGCAGATCAAATCCCTGTATTAAGCCAGATTTAAACAATTTTCACAAATTTAGAAATAAACTGGAAATTTTAAAGAGGCACAAGCCCAAGAAAAACCCTGCAAATAAAATATTTTGTAAGATGCTTTAGAACTTAAAAACAGTGGGCTTTTTAGATACTATAATCTGAGAGTCAGTTGATCCAGCTAAGGATTTCCCCAAACGCCCAAATCCTGAATAATAACTTCTGCACAGTCAGATCTGATTTTTAGATTAATAGAGATTCAAAAAATAAGCATTAGATCATCAAGAAATAGAGATACCTGCTAGTTCTATCGAACCAAAATGATATTTTAAAAATCCAGAAATATGTGCAAGATACCTGTGCACAGATCAATCCTTGAAAGCTATTAACCAGCAAATGCAACTAAAAGTAGCAAAGTATTGAGAGCAATATTACCACATAACTCTGAAAGAGGAACACCATGGTTTGAAACACCAAAGTCTTTGTGTTTTATTAATCAAAAAAAGTTACAATAGTTTTTCAGAGCAAGTGCACGATTCAATAATCAGATGAAAATAATAGAGAGAGACCTCTAATTTATAGATAAATTATCCAACAGTGAAATGGCTTGATCCCCGTCAAATCAATCTCAATTGTTGATGAAGATCAAATAATCTCTTAATCATCACCATTGGAATAAAGTTACTTTTTTGAGGAAATTCGAATTTCACTTTTAATTTCCTTTTAATTAACTCAAAAATTATTATTTTGAGTCAATTGTCGCAAAAATTTGACTTCGACTTAACTACTATGGCCCAAGGGTTCAAAATATCTTGAAATTTTCAATATTCCCTTGGTAGGGGACCTCCAAAGATTAAAAACTTTAAAACCTATGAATTTTAAATGTTAGAGAATTTAATTTTTCCTAGGACCTAAATTAATTAAATTTCTGGCTTAGTATTTTTAGTTTATTTTTGCCAGAAAAATTAATTAATTGACTCAAATTAATTAAATTTTTGGCTTAGGATTTTTAGTTTATTTTTGCCAAAAAATTTAATTGACGCATGAAGAATTAATGATTTTTTTCAACCCTCTTTACATAAGATAAATACATTTAACCCATGAGGGGGGAACACACATTCGTCATATACCCTCAAATATCTACCCAATTCTGTGACTCAAAAAATATGATCTAATAGACCAAGTAATTTGTAATAAAATAGTTTAGCCAATTAGCTAAGATTATTCCCAAATTACTTTTACAAAGACTCCATAAAAAACACTAGGACTCACTTATTATCAATGTTCCACCAAGACTCCGGTGCGGGGAGACGCGGGTGCGGGGAGACGCACAGGGGGGACGTGTGAGAGTACCCTGAAATTTTAGGGAAATTTCGGGGGTGCGGGGAGTCGTCGGGGTATATATATATATATATATATAACAATGAATATGAACTTGAATTTTATATATAATGAACTTGAATTTTATATATATATATATATATATATATATATAATACCAATAGTAAATACATTGAAAATTGAAATTTGATCTACACATGATAAAATTTAAATTCATAATCGAATTGAATAATGACATACATTGATCCATCCTCATCTTTCATTTTGATACATACATCATTCATATGACAAACTCATTATTCTAATATTCATCCATAATCATTGATCATTCAATAAATAAATTCAATAATGAAATCTTCAAATACATTGATCCATGATTCCATATCATTCATCATTCATCATTCTACATTCTACAATGTACATTGATTTAAAAATTAATTTCATCATTCATCATTCTAGAATCGAAATTGAAAGCAAAACATACTAGAAGTAGATAGTAGATACTAAGTTTGAACTTTGAACACTAAATAGTAAATAGTAAATTTATATAACTCAAAGTTTCAAACTCAAAAATAGTTAAGAGTCAAGAGTTAGGAATTAGTGTGAGGTCAACAACTGAAAAGTAAAAATCTAAGTCACCTGATACGGGGATACGGGGATACCGGGATTCGAAGTATCGGATACGGGTACGGTGACCCCGGAACAGGATACTTCTGGGATACGTTACGTTATATATTATTTTATTAAATATATATATATATATTTTAAAATATATATATATATATATATATATATATTAAAAATTAGATATTTTTTGCACAAATTCATACAAAATTCATTGATTCAAACATAGATATTAGATACTCATGAGTCATACATCATCATTGATACTATAATACAAATTACAATGATACATTGATACACCATACATGATACAATCGTTAAATTTACTCAGAAAGACAAGATTGAAGATAGTAAGATACTGTAGTTTTTTCATTAAGTCATCAGAATCAAAATGTGTTACATAAGAACACTACCAAGTGGATTGGTGCTCTTGATTAAATACGAGTTCCATACCCTAATACATGACAAAATTCGATGGAAACATTGCAATAGCCCAATCCTGAAATCCTGAAAAACTGATAAGTCTGCTGGATTTTGAATGAGATCTAAAATTCTACTTTTTCCATATGAAATCCAATGAGGTCGGAACCACTCTCAAACATCCTGAGTCATTTCATGGTAATGTTAAAAATTTAAGTAAAAGGATGAAAATGAAAATTAAGGAGAATGTCACTTTTACTTTAAGAATTTAACATTACCATGAATCATATATAAATACTAGGGCCATAGGCTTGATGCCCTCTCCTGAAAAATCCTCCTCAATTGGTGAAAACAATGAGCAAAAGCCCCCCTTTATAATAAAAGAACAACGCTTTTTTGAACCCGCGGGCGTATCCGACGCCCAGAGGCTCATTTTTTTGGGGGGGGACGCCCAGAAGCTCATTTTTTGGGGAGTCGCGACTCCCACACTGGGGAAACGCACCCCCCTGCGACTCCCCAAGACTCCCCAAAAAGGGTGCGTGGGGAAACGCACCCCCATGAGACTCCCCGTCCCGGGTGCGAGGGGTGAGTGGGGTGCGTGCACCCGACCCTGGGAGTCGCGACCCCGTGGAACACTGCTTATTATCTTGACGACAAAATCCACCCTAGCTTTGGGGTGAGGTTAGTGAGAAAAACTTTACCGATCATTTGTGTCAAGAGATACAGATGAATCAATGAGAAGAAAAACCTCCTAGGATAGAAATCGTCACCAAAATAATAAGTTTACCTAGGTTGTAACATGCATGATGGTCTTACTAAGATTATTTACATTACAAACATACAGAATGTGTTTACATCTTTAACAAACTGTCGATTGACGATGAAATCTGAATGATGTGAGGACTTGAACATGATAGATCACTTTTGCAAAAAAAGGGGTGTACTGTTATGGGGTCGTTGACACAGAGTGGTCAACAGGGGCAACTCAAGAAGGTTTCCCAATGTCACCTCAACATAATTTTCTCACACTTTCGGCCACCTCTCCTATGGCACAAAGGGGGAATCCCTAAGAAGTACTTATAATATTCTTTGAGGTAAAAGGGTGAAAGAATAAACCAATATCGATTGATGTTTTGAGAGGTGATTAGATTACCTTATCAAGAGTAAACACCAACAACCTATCTTACAATGATTGATTATGTAGATCATTTAACACAATTTCCCACGTAGCTGAGTCATGAGCATTGATCACAATGTGGAAAATCAAAATTTTCTAGCACACAACACTATACTTGCAAATTCAACTCCAATTGTAATTAGTATAAATTTCAGCGATGACAAAGCTTTTTATCTCCAAGGATTTAAATTGTGTGCAACATCAATGAACAAATTTTTATCCTACCAATAATGACTGGGACTTTTATTTTCTATCTGAGCAGTTCTATTGATTATCTAACTTGAATTCCTTAGCATAGGGGTCCCCATCTCTAAAATTATAATAATAAAAGTAATGATAATGAAATCCCAACAATAACAATTCATCTGATTCAAATGCATCATTGCATAATGTAAATACTATATAGTAAACAATAAAATACTAAATTCAAATTTGAAAATGATATAAATACGATTCAAATGAAATCCATTAAATTCATAAATGAAACATTGTATACATCAACTTAGATTCACAACTCATCATTCATCATGCTAGAATCTAATTAGTGCTAAGCAAAATAGTAGATACCTTAGTTTAAAATCGCTTCTTTTTATTTTTTACTTTCTTTTAGCCTTTAGATAAAAAACATCAGGTGCCTAGATGCCCCTGATTTTGAGGGGGAGTGCCCAGATGCACCCTGCTTGGTCAACGCACTCCCCACATTAGGGACACATTTCCCCATGCATTCCCAAAAGAGGAGGCATGGGAAAAAATTTCCCAATGCACCTCCCCACTCCACCCTACCCTCAAAATGGGCAAGGGGGTACACCCCCCACCTTAGCGCTATGTCACTAGGTTTGGCAAATTTCATGGTTCGATCTTCAATGGATTTGATATGCAACTAAATAAATTCGATAAAGTTTAGTTTTGTTATTTCCCTTTGAACCTAAAAGTCGTTTAATTCTTAATCTTTAATGTGTTTTAAATAGTTCTTGAATGAAACTACCCTAGAATGCGCCCCATGTTTAAATTTGACATCCCTGTGAGTTTGCAAATGTAGTGATGCAATGTACACTCTGTTTTCATATGCAATGGTCCAATATACCCTCCACTTGTATGAATATCGTTGTGTAATGTGCCCTTTGCTCATGCCTCTATGCATTTATCTATATGGATGTGACTAATCATTCAAATGAATTTATTTATCAATGAGTATATAATTCATGATATATATAGATTTGACCATATATATATGTGTGTGTGTGTGTGTGTGTGAAAAAATAAATATTGTTTAACAAAGCATTTATCAAAATCTAAAAGGTCAGACTTTTCTTATGTCATCCTTGTTGAAAAATATAATTAGGTTTGGTCTTCATAAGGACATGTGTAATTGTGATTTTATGTAATTGATGCAAAGAAGAAAAATCAAAATTATTATTGAAATGCTTGTCTCATGGATTTCATGAGCAAGGAATTCTATTTTTAGTGTGACTCCCATTGTGAGTCCTTAGGATTGGTCATAAAGTCAAAATGAGTCAATGTCCTGTATGAAGCACTGTTAAATTTAGATAACCATGGTATGTTCTATGCTTAATGCAGTTTACTTCAATCTTTCTTATAGGCCCAATTCATAGTAGCAATCACATAAACATTAAAGTAAAATGCGGATAGAAAATAATAATAGATCAACAGAAGACAAGCCAAATAATATATCAGAATTTGTAACTCTTCTTTTCCTGCAAATATAGAGACAAATGTTTGTTACAGCAGTCAATAGGATGCCCTAGCCAGCAAAGACTTTTGATGGTCAAACCAGCGCTTCCAACATACAAGATCAGCCTTCCTCAAGTGTCACACACACCTCAAAAGACAGCTCCCAAAACACTCAACGCAAGTCAACAAAAGGATCCCTCATCCAAATTTCCGACATCCAGATTTCCAGCATCCAATTTCGGCATCCAGATTTCCATGAGGGAGAGAGAGAATCCTCTAAAGGTTGTACGTACCAATCAGAAGAGGAAGACTGTATGTGATGAGATGATGATGAAATGAGCATCACCTCTCTCTTATTTATATCCATCAATGAGGGTGTGTGACACATCTATTGGGCTTGTGAGCCTACATTACAATTCTGGCCGACCTTGACAATTTGCACATGTGCGGAAAATAAATTCAAAATATAAGTTTTTCTCATCCAAACAAGATGATCTCTAGATCAATCTTGCACCTCTCCGAAAGAGGAATCCAACAAAAATATCATCATCATCATATGATCAATGCAACATGGATTTTGGACCTAGTTGCCCAAAATTAACACTCCCTCTCAACTAGGGAGAACTCCATCTGTCCACCTGTGCCATCCTGTCATCCAGTACCATAGTGTACTATCATATATCATCATGCACTCCTGCATCATCATGTTGTAACATGCTTTGTTGGCTCTTCTTCGCACAACGAGAGTGAGTCACAAAGACATCACACTCTGCTCACCCGAAGTCGACTTAGAGGTTAAAACCTCAATCGGACTCAAGAGAGTCACATACTAAACCGAATTTAGTTTACTGACCCGAAGTCAGTTTAGAGGTAAGAACCTCATCCAAACTTGATCCCAGATCAAGTGGTTGGACACATCCCATCCTAAACATAGAGAGTACGGCAATCTCCCGATGCGTCCATCGGTCATGCTATCGGTCTCTATCCACATTTCCCAACTCATTGGCCAAATGAGAGGTACTTCCCATCAATCCGAAACTCCATGGGTAGGATCCATGCGGTGCATAGATCAAAGAGAGGGTGAACCAACTCAATATCATAACAGTGGGGAAGAAGCACACCAACAAGGTTCGGCGAACCTAGCCCTGTGGTTGCTTATAGCTCCAAGTAGCTATCCCCAAGCCCCCTGGAGCTCCCAAAGCTCATTGTCCAACTCAAGCGGGATCCTCAGAATAGGGTCTATCCACGATACCAAGCTTCTCACGAAAGGTTAAGAATTTGACAAAGTGGTACCTTATATCAATATGCTTGGAACAGTCGTGGAACACGAGATTCTCAGAAAGATGAATCCCACTTTGGTTATCGCAAAGGATACCAGTGGTATCCAGCACATGCCCAAACAACTCACTAAAGAGCTTTCTCAACCAAATAGCTTCACAACAAGCCATACTCGCTGCAATATATTCGGCCTTAGCAGTGCTCAAAGCAACCGATTTTCGCTTCATGTTCATCCAAGCTATCGAAGCAGAACCCAAGGTGAAGCAACATCCAGATGTGCTCTTACAATCCACAACACGGCCTGCCCAATCAGCATATGTATATCCATGGAGCCTCATACTCTTGGTAGTGTATCTCAGCCCATAAGTGATTGTGCCATGAAGATATCTCAATAGATTCTTGGCACCAATCCAGTGAATGTGATGAGGGTCAACCATATATTGCAAAACATATGTTCAGACGTGAGTTCACTAAGAACATCAAGGCCCCCACGAGTTGTCGATACTTGGCGGGATTTCCCAACTAGGGCCCAGCACTGCTTCCACACAACTTCTTAAATTTGAGTTACATCAGTGTCGACATGGACTTACAGTCCACCATCCCAAATCTCTCCAGCAACTTCACAACATATTTTCCTTGAGAAATGAATACCTCACCTGGCTTTTGCCAGACCTCCAAGCCTAGGAAATAGTGCATCAATCCTAGGTCCTCCATCTTGAACTTAGAAGCTAGCTCCCTCTTATATTGATGAATAAGAGGGTCAACACCTGTCAAGAAGAGATCGTCCACATATAGAACCCAAATGAGAGGCCTTCCCTTATCAACCTTAAAATAACGGTTTGGATCAGCATCACTTCAAGTGAAGCCCAGCTTCATCCAGTAGTTATCAATCCTCTCATACCAAGCCCTGGGGCTTGCTTTAACCCATAGAGGACTCTCTTCAACCTGCATACATGTGTGTCTCTATCTTGGACTTTGAACCCCAAAGGTTACTCCACATAAACCTCTTCCTTGATTGAACCATGTAAGAAAGCAGTCTTCACATCCATCTGATGGAGACTCCATCCTTGCATTGTAGCAAGGGCAATAATCGATCAGATGGTGGTGTTACAGGTGCAAATATATCATCATAATCTATGCCTTCCTTTTGAGAGAAGCCACGGGCAAAAAATCTTGCCTTATACTTTTCAGCACTTCCATCAAATCCATGCTTGATCTTGTAGGGCCATTTCGAGGTGACAACAGATTTGTCCTTCGATCTGGGGATCACATCCCAAACATCATTCTTCATGATAGATTCATATTCCTCATGCATAGCATCCTTCCAAACTTGATGCTTTACGGCTTCTTCAAATGAACCAGGCTCAGATTGTACAATAATGCTCATGGCTGCTAGGTACCCTTGGTACCTATTCGACTTCTTGCTTTCACGGAATGTTCCTCTCGGAGCAATGTGTCTCTCGACATCTTAGAGAGTGTCCCTAAGCCACGAGGGTCTCCTTTTATTTGAAGGAGGTGGATCAATAAGATCCATTGGACCTTCAACATCGAGCATTGGTTCATCAATCGATTTTCCTGCTTCCCTGCTTCTTCTTCTTCTTCTTTGTCTTCCTTTGAGATAGGAAGATTCCTAACTTTCTTGAGGGCAGCATCTTCATCGAAGGTGACATCGTGGCATATCTCCACTTCTCTTTGCCCAAGCACATAGATTCCACATGCCTTCGAGGTTTCACTATAGCCCACAAACATTCCCTTCTTCCCAGAAGCATCCAACTTGCTTCTCTTTTCTTTCAGCACATGAAAATAAACGGGACTTCCAAAAACTCTAAAGTGAGAAACATCAAGTTTATTACCAGAGAAGACTTCTTCGGGAGATTTGGAGTCCAATGCAGAATGTGGGCATCTATTTTGAACGTACACAGCAGTGTTGGCAACTTCACCCCATTGAAACTTCAGAAGACCTTGGTCATAAAGCATGGCACGGGCAACTTCCACAATGGTTCTATTCTTCCTTTCAGCAACACCATTTTGTTCAGGAGTATACACAGTTGTGGTCTCCCTCTTAATGAGATCTTCCCTGTAATAGTCATTGAATTCATTTGACTCGTACTCGGTTCCATTATCGATCCTCAAAATTTTGATCTTCTTCCCTGTTTGATTTTCAACCAAGGCGTTGAAGGTACGGAACCACTTGAATGCTTCATCCATATTCTTCAAGAAGTATATCCAAGTCTTGCAGGAGAAGTCATCTATAAAAGTGATGTGATATAAACATCCTCCCAAGGATGTTAAGGGCATCATACCAAATAGATCTGAATGTACCAATTGCAAAATATTAGATGTCTTTGTGACACTTGAGGGTAATGGTCCCCTTGTGTGCTTTCCTTCGGCACAACCCTGACAAACACCTTCATGATCATCTTTGAACTCGAGCATCCCTATCACCAGCTTCCTTGCTTCGGGAAGGGCCTTGTAATGAAGGTGTGCAAACCTCTGGTGCCATAGCTCGGTTTGAAGAGTTGTGTCACATGTCATGGCCCCCAACGGACTTCCTCCAACCTGATAAAGCATACCAACTCTAAAACCAATAGTAAGAGCTTCATTGAAGTTCTTCTTCCAAATGCGTACCTTTCCATCGATGAATGCCACCTTGAATCCTTTGTCTTCCATTGACGAAATGGACACAAGATTCTTCTTCAAATCAAGTACGTACAACACATCTTGCAAGCAGAGGACTTAACCTTGAGTTAGATGAAGGGTCACAGTCCCTATCCCTTTCATGAGATAGGTGGCATTGTCTCTAAGTTGCACGAAACGGAGAAACGGAAACGAGTTTCCGAAACGGGATACGATACGAGACACGACCTCCCCAAATTTTGGAAACGGGGAAACGCAATATATATATATTAGAATTTAGGACATTTAAGAAATGTTATGTGAAATCATAAAACATACATGATAAATTATAATTTATTACATTCAAAGCATAAACTATTACATCACATTTACTCATGAATGATAATAGACACATAATGAAAATAGCAATATCGGAATATCCAAAACCAGCCTTTACTATATATCAAAATCTCAAAATCAGCCTTTATTATATATATGAGGCTACAAGTACAATAAAGACTATGATGTTGCAAATACTATAAAGTCAAAAGACTAATACTCATTATCAGAATCCTCATCAAAAATAGCAGCAAAAGCATGCTCAATAGTGGATGGTGTAGTTGAAGAAGATGTTTGGCCAGTTCCACTTCTATGCTCCTGGTCCTCAATATTCATGGCAGCAAGAGTAAGCTCCAAATCAAGATTTTATGGATCCACATCCCACTCTTTAGAAGGACCATTGCCATATTCTGGACCCCTACGAGATGCAAGGCGAAAGTTGGAGTGCACATAAAAAAGATCCTCTGCCTTCTGTGAGCCCAACCTATTGTGCTTCACAAAATGAATAAAACCATAGGTGCTCCAATTCCTTTCTGCTGATGAAGAGCTTGCCACTTGTGAAATGATGCAAATGGCAAGGTATTGCAAGTGTACACCATTTGCTCCATGACAAATCCACCACTTAACTGGGTTCATGGTGCTTCTCTCCTCCAAAGATGATATATCTGAATAATCATCTATTCTTGCAGCAAAACTGGCAAATTCTTCCTTCACCTCCTCTTGTAGATGAGCTGGAAAAATTCTCATAAGGGCTTTTTTCACCCCATTAGCCACCTCTCTATCCTTATGGGGTGCCTTCCTCTTCCCATTGCTTTGAGCAATAAGTTCCTCATCATAAATTTGGGGTTCAAGGCATGTGCTAAAGTGTGCAATAGAGTGTTGAAATTGTTCCACCTATCAACAATGATTTTCTTGATTAATTCAGCAAAATGATCATCTACAAACAAAAGTTGTGGAGACTCTTATGAAATGATTTCCATAGTTTTCTCAACCATGGAATCCATGCCATCATATAACTCTCCTACGAAAGGTTGGTCAGTGTCAGCATTCTGAAGAAGCACAAATGCAGGGGTTGTGAACATTAGCAAGAAATCTATCTTGCTCCACCAATCCTCATCAAGGCACAATCTACGCACCATATATCCCTACTTTGAATCTGCTTGTCTCTACTTCACCCAAAGTTTTCTCACCACCGTAGACACTAATGTTTGCTTAAACTCAACAAGACAGCGCAACATTATAAAGTTTGAGGCATATCTTGTCTCAGCAACTTTTAACAACTCCAATTTGGAGTACTCTCGAAATATTGCTTGAGATTGATGGTGGCTGGTGATGAATTTAACAATCTCCCTTGCTTCCCTTGTGAGTTCCTTTATCCATGGGACTTTATTGTCGAACTCCTCTAAGTTCAATAGGTCTTTTAAAAGAGATTATTTTAACAAAAGTCAAAGCAAGGTATGTGAGATCTGAAAGGTGTTTCATACTTTATTAAAGTCGAAGTCAGTGGGTGGATTCTTTGTTTTGGGAAATCGAAAAACCATACGTGGATGGGAGTTGTATGATTTATCATAACTCGTTAAAAGTGTATTTGAAGTTCAATAGGTGTTTTAAAAGAGATTATTTTAAAGGATTTAAAAAGTAAAGGTTTTTTATATAAAGGTTTTAAAAGGGTTTTTATCAAAAGGTTTTTTTATATATAATTTTTTTTTTACAAAGAATTTATTATATAAAGAAAAATAGAAGATAATTTTTGGAGTTTTGTAATGTACATAAAAGAGAGAAATCTAGGGTTGATCTTGGACAATGCAGGGTGTCCAAAAGATGTGGTCATACCTCCCCTCAATAATTAAACCTGCAGCTTTGCATACTGGTGCATTATCTGTGATAACTTGCACCACCCTGTTAGGACCTACTTGTTCAATAGATTTTATAATAACATCAGCAATGAATTGTGCATCTTTTACCTCTTCTGAGCAGTCTTCCGCCTTTAAAAACATTGCTCCTTTTGGTGAAGTGGCAATGATATTTATCAATGGTCTACGCCTTGTATCTGTCCATCCATCTGAGGCTATGGTAACCCCAGAGCTACTCCAAGAAGAATGAATTGGTGATAAGACATCCTCCACAAGATCCTTCTCATTTTTGAGAAGTTGAGTTCTAACTTTCTCATGGTTGGGCCCCTTGTACCCTTGAGGAGCTTTATTAACTACCCTTATCATATCTTGCCAGTAAGGAGCGCGAACGACATTGAATGGGATATCACATGCATAGATGCACCTAGCCATTTTGGAATTAGCTTCTTCTCTTGCTTGCACATTCACCAATTTAGCAATTCTACTGTCTTGAATTGTACTGAATGCCCATCTGGATGGTGGTTGTTCTGGTTGTTGAGTGGCTCTCCTCTTCCTTGATTCAGCTACAATCCTTGGCTCAATGTTTGTTGGAGCTTTAGTAGTAGCTTGACTAAGATCATCATGCCTTCTATTAATTCCATCCAATTGATCTTGTTCTCTTTGATATTCCCTCCTCACCATAGGATCTGATGTTATTGTGCAACCTGCAATCCCCTGTCCTCCTCCATGCAAAATATGTTCCTTCATTCTTGTGTAAGAGCCCTTGTAATAATTACTGCAAAGATTACATCGCCATTCCCATATGCCACCACCTCCACATCTTTGAAGCTTCTGAACATGCCTCCAAAGTGGATAATATTCAGCCCATGGGTTGGACTTGGGGCTTGAACTTGAACCTTGGATGGAAGCCATTGCTGCAAAAAAAATTGAAAAACAAATCTATAAATAAAAAAACGTTTTTCATAATTTTGGTAGCATAAACCCTTGAAAAATAGAAGAAACAATGGGAAAAAACCAAGAAATTGAATGCGTCTTACCCAAATTAATTTTGTGTCCCTGAAGCTACCCCAAAATGCCACAAAAAACAAGAGAAATATGGTTGTAGCTGAGCCAAAAACCAAGAATGTTGTAGCTAGAAACTTCGCACTCCAAATCTGCTTTTGAAATCTCTTTCTCTTGCTGCTGAAATCTCCTTTGCTCACTGGTGAAAACACCATAGTTGAAGCACTACTCTCTTCCTCTTTTCTCCTTGCTAAAATCGCCTTTCTCCAAGTGAAACGACTTGCTCAATTCGTATGAAGAGAGAATGAGGCGAGAGTCTTTTTATAAGTTGAGATAGCCATCTAGATGCATTCAAAAGACACTTTCAACAATTAAAAAAATATTAAAACGCACACAAACCGAAAATAAAAAATAAAAACACAAGTTAAGTCGACGGAAACGTGGATGTACGACCTGGAAATGCATTTTCGGCCGTACTTACTACTGGGCACGTTTCCCCAATGAGAAACGTACCAGTACAGCTGGAAACGCGTTTCCAGGACGTACAGTGCAGCAAAACGTTTCACAGTCCCTGTCCCTTTCACAGGATAGGTGGCATTATCTCCAAGGATAATTTCCAGATTAGTATCCTTCTCAACCAAATCGGAGAGAGCTTCTTTATCACTAGTGAGGTGCCTTGAAGCACCACTATCAATCAACCAGAAATCCAGGGTTTTGAGAGGAGATGCAGTAGAGAGGGCAGATATAAGAATATATTCATTTCTTTTATCATCAACAACATTTGATTCATTATACCTGGAATTTCTTGACCTCTTGAAAGGTTGACCATTACCACTTCGATCAGAGGAAGCCTTCCTCTTTCCCTTGAACTGGTTGTTCCTTTGATTTCCATTCCCCCTGAAGTTGTTGTTGTCATCATCTCTACAAGAGTCCCTTCTATTGGGGCACTCTCTTGTATAGTGACCAAACTTGTTACAAGTGTAACATCTTCCTTTTCTCCCTTTGGGACCCACTCTTCCATGGTTTTGATTTCTCGTACCACCATTGTTCCTCTTCTTTGCATGAGCAGTAAAGGCAATAGGGTCACCTCCATTCCCATTAGAGGGATGGTCTCTCTCCATCATCCTTGTCTCCTCTTGAGTGCATCTCATCAACAATTTATCAAAATCAGGAATCACATTATTATTAAGAATATTAGTATTGAATACATACCAGTCAGGAGGGATTCCTCCAAGAGCAATGAGAACGAACTCTTGATCAGCTATTTCTTCTCCAATAGCTAAGAGATCATTCCTGATTTCTGTGAGCCTCATAAAATAAGATTGGATGGATTCTTCTTTGGCCTTCTTGGTATTCTTCAACTTGTTCTTGAAGAAGAGAACTTGATTAGCATTGCTAGCCTTGAACATGCTAACCAACTTATCATACATCTCTTTGGATGTGCCCAACTCGGAGATATAAGCAACCAAGTGCTTATGAATAGAATCCCTGATGATCATCTTTGCCTTGACTTACCCTCTTCTATACTTCGTCTTTGTGGCAGCCGGTGCATTTGATGGAGGCTCATCTATCTTCCCCTGCACATAATCCATGACTTCTTGATCTTCCAATACCAAATCCAAAGACATCTTCCAGGCATGATAATCAGACTTATCAGTCAGCTTATCAATCAACCAGACATCCAGGGTATCAAGAGGAGATGCAACAGAGAGGGCAGATATAAGAATATATTCATTTCTTTTATTATCAACAACATTTGATTCATCATGCCTAGAATTTCTTGACCTCTTGAAAGGTTGACCATTACACCATTACCACTTCGATCAGAGGAAGCCTTCCTCTTTCCCTTGAACTGGTTGTTCCTTTGATTTCCATTCCCCCTAAAGTTGTTGTTGTTGTCATCATCTCTACAAGAGTCCCTTCTATTGGGGCACTCTCTTGTATGGTGATCAAACTTGTTACAAGTGTAACATCTTCCTTTTCTTCCTTTGGGACCCCCTCTTCCATGGTTTTGATTTCTCGTACCACCATTGTTCCTCTTCTTTGCATGAGCGGTAAAGGCAGTAGGGTCACCTCCATTCCCATTAGAGGGATGGTCTCTCTCCATCATCCTTGTCTCCTCTTGAGTACATCTCATCAACGATTCATCAAAATCAGGAATCACATTATTATTAAGAATAGTAGTATTGAATACATACCAATCACGGGGGAGTCCTCCAACAGCAATGAGAACGAGCTCTCGATCATCTATTTGTTCTCCAATAGCTAAGAAATCATTCTTGATTTCTGTGAGCCTCATAAAATAAGATTGGATGGATTCTTCTTTGCCCTTCTTGATATTCTTCAACTTTTTCTTGAAGAAGAGAACTTGATTAGCATTGCTAGCCTTGAACATGCTAACCAACTTATCATACATCTCTTTGGATGTGCCCAACTCAGAGATATAAGCAACCAAGTGCTTATGAATAGAATCCCTGATGATAATCTTCGCCTTGACTTCCCCTCTTCTATACTTCGTCTTTGTGGCAGTCGATGCATTTGATGGAGACTCATCTATCTTCCCCTGCACATAATCCATGACTTCTTGATCTTCCAATACCAAATCCAAAGACATCTTCCAAGCATGATAATCAGACTTATCAGTCAGCGTATCATCAGTCTTGAAACCCCTTGTAGGTTGAGGAGCCCATTTGTCCTTAATAAGACAACTTCTTTGGTGATTTCTTTTCACACTAGCTTGGGCTTTGTCTTCACTTTAGCTCTGATGCCATGTTAAATTTAGATAACCATGGTATGTTCTATGCTTAATGTAGTTTACTTCAATCTATCTTATAGGCCCAATTCATATTAGCAATAACATAAACATGAAAGTAAAATGTTGATAAAACATAATAATAGATCAACAAAAGACAAGCCAAATAATATATCAGAATTTGTAATTCTTCTTGTCCAACAAATATAGAGAGAAATGTTTGTTACAGCAGTCAACAAGATGCCCTAGCCAGCAAAGACTTTCGCTGTTCAAACCAGCTCTTCCAACATACAAGATCAGCCTTCCTCAAGTGTCACACACACCTCAAAAGACAGCTCCCAAAACACTCAATGCAAGTCAACAAAAAGATCCCCCATCCAGATTTCCGGCATCCAGATTTTCGACATCCTTTTGGCATCCATATTTCCGACATCCAATTCTGGCATCCAAATTTCCACGTGGGAGAGAGAGAAGCCTCTAAAGGTTGTACGAACCAATCAGAAGAGGAAGAATGTGTGTGATGAGATGATGATGAAATGAGCATCATCTCTCTCCTATTTATATCCATCAATGAGGGTGTGTGACACATCTATTGGGTTTGTGAGCCTACATTACAATTCCGGCCGACCTTGAAATTTGCACGTGTGGAAAATAAATTCAAAATATATGTTCTGCTCATCCAAACAAGATGATCTTTAGATCAATCTTGCACCTCTCTGAAAGAGGAATCCAATAAAAATATCATCATCATCATCATCATATGAGCAATGCAACATGGAGTTTGGACCTAGTTGCCCAAAATTAACAAGGACCCTTCTTGGGCATGTTACATTTTGTACGAGTCATTAAATAAGTATGTAAGCCCTCCAAGACCAAGCACAAAACCTCTCCTTCAAGTCGGTGACATGTCGGTTCACCCTCTCTCAAGTCGGCTAATTATGAGCCTCCAACAACTACAAATAGGGAAGCTCGGCCTTATTTCAGAACAAGACTTTCATTCATCTTCAAGTCTGCAATTCGGTCAAAATCTGAAGTAAGAAAAAAAAAGTGTGAAGTCCACAAGAAGGCAGTCTACTAACCAGTGAGGAAGGTAAGAGGAAGATCGAAGTATTTGGCACTGTTTTAGGGCTAGTTACCTCACACGTGTGGCTGAAAAGCTAGGGTTTCTGCAGTGGTATCATAACAGTCCAAGAGAAGGTTATCTATAGATCTAGAAGTCAGTTTCATAGCTAGTCGAGTTCATCTAGAGAAGCCTCCAAAGAGAGTGAAGAAGGGAAGCACCTCCAAACTTGTTCCTACTCCTCATAAGTGTGAAATTGCAGTAATACAAAATGCAGATCTGTGGAAAAGAGGCCGAAGTTTCAGGGTAGCCGAGAAGTGCAGTGAAGGAAGAAGTTTGACTTGCATTGACTTGTGGAAGAAGGAGAAGCAGCAAAGAAGGATATTTGTGACTTGGTCTTGGAGTGGTCATTTTGTCAAAGGGTCTAGATCTTGGTCTTGGTATTCGTCAATTGAAGTCTCTATAAGAAGAATTTGTTGGGGTTTTCCTCTCACGTGGGAGAGGTTTTGGCCCTGGCTGATAGCCTACATTCTATGTCTGTTGTCTCTTTATGTTTTATGCATTGGTAGCTGTTTGATGAAGAAGAACACTATAATATCATAAGCTAAAGAAGATCCTAATCTAAGAAGTAAAAAGAAAAAGCATTCACATGCAGTTATCATTGATAGAGAAATCACCTAATTGCTATGCCTTAGATTTCTCAACAATCCTATCAGATTCCCAAAAATGAGCAGGGAAAAAAGACAATGATCGTCCTCTTGTCATTTTCTAGTTGTTCTTTGGTAAATTTCTTCCAAGATTCTGTGTGTAGATCTTATATGTAAACTTGCAGAGGACCTTTGGTTTGATCTTGAATTGTGTTAGCAACAATTTTCTAATTTTTAGCTTTGAATTTGCAGTGGAATCTTTGTGATATAACTTAGCCACAAGCCAAAACTGGTGTTTCCAATAGCAATGAATTTTGATCATAGCTCGGGGGGTGGGGGGGCACTGAAGCCACAATATCAGCCCACGTTGGGGTTTGGTATCAATGCAATGCAATGTAATGAACCCAACTAGTTAATACACCAAATATCCAAAATGAATAGTCAAACAAACAATCTATATGGATTTTAACAAAAAAAAAATTGCAAGATTAACATATGAAGTTGTGTATAAATATACATTGCATGGTCACCTACTTGAATAGATGTGCCTTTTACACATGTAATCTTTGGTTATTCGATATTATTTTATTATGATTACCTTTATTATTATGATCTATTATCATTGTAGGTGTATTTATGAATGGCGTAGCAACAAGAAACAATCATGCACAAGCAAAGAAATGAAAATTGTATAAATTTTATCCATAAAACAGGGAAGGACCTTAAATAGTTGAAACTTCAAATCCTTGGTAGACGAGGTAAATGTTTCTCTTTCTAGATGCATTAAACAAGATGATAGGTTTTAAATGATCAGAAAGTAGATGAGGATAGGAAGGCCATATAAGTTGTTTTGCCATTAAGATGTATTGGTTAGAGAATTGTGGAATAGTATGGATGTCAATACAGCTATTGACCATATAGGAATAATTATTGCATGTGATGCCATTGAAGGATTATAGCTCGGCAAAAGTTTCCAAGACCACTTTGCATAACATTGTTGTTTGGCTGGAAGCATAAAGAAAATTTTGAGCTGCACCCATAGTACAGCCTTCCCTCAGCTTGGAAAGAACAATATGAATCAACATTTGCATAATTTACAATCCTCTAATAGAAAGAACACACTGGGAAAAACATGAAACAATGGTCATACCCGTGAAGTGCTATCATCATCTTCATTGTCATCCTCCTCCCCTGCAACAATTTACAATCAGAAAAAGCAGTTGGAATTGTGTACAGAGATTATAATTGATAGTCATAGCTAAAATCCATATAATTAAGTTCAAAACAAAGCAACAGCTCTAGTAGCTTACGGTCATTAATGCCAGCCAAAGCCATCATTTGAGCTGTCAATAGACGGTCTTCAGCTTCCTGAAGTGCCCTGGCATATGCTTCGTCAGTTTCAAATAAAGAGGCATCGACCTCTTCATGATCACCATCAGCAAATTCTTCCCCTTCAAACTCATCGGCATTAGCATCAACCTCATCTTCATTTTCACCACTATCATCTATATAATATTCATGATCATAATTGCCACTTCCAGAAGTCTCATAGTCACTAGATTCTGCATTCCTTCGAAGTAGCATATATGCCCTTTCCTGAAAAATAAAACATGTCAATACCAACAGAATATTGCAAAATGCCAGTGTGACTCCCTAACATAGAAAAGAAAAATGCAAAGATTCGAAAATCGTGTCAAAAGAACACCCTTAAACTGTAGACAGAAATGTGCATAAAAAATTTATTATAGAGATAGAGGAAGCAATGCAGTATTCTACATGCAATGAAATATCAAAATGCTAAACCAAAATCACAATTTTGTTTTCCCCACAATATATATATATATATATATTTCAAACTTTAAGGTGATTTTGCTTTGGGTCCTCTTAAGAAAAATACAGCAGCAATTGAAATTTAAACAGACCACCTTTAGGAAAGAAATGAAATTACGTTAATGTCAACTTACCCTCCATTAAATGACAGATCATAAGGGCCAATAATAGCACCCAGCAGGTGTGGAGAACCCCCAACGTAAGATTGGGTAAACTTTGATTAAGTAGTAAAATGGAAACCAGGACCAGATGGGCCAGGAGGGATTTTCATAAATATGAAGGCATAATCTTGATAAAATGCTGAAGTATCTACTGGCTACCAACCACAATCAAGAAGAAATTGAGGCCATACGGGTGTGTTAAAAATCAGCTTAAAGTATGGAATCCGTATTCAAGAAATAAAAGGAAATTCTGATGCGATAATATATCTTCTTAACAAACCAAAGAAGGACAATGGTACCAAAAAAAAGAAAAATATATTGTGCTATGACATAAAACAAGATTGGACAGAGTGGATGAGAAGAACAAGGAAATCTCAAGAGCTCAATAAGGAAATATTTAAATATAAAGTATGGAAAGCCTAGTTGGGAGAAGCATTAGCATGTTATGAATCCTAAGGTCCACCTGGGCTCCTCGTATACTAAAAACCCCTTATCCATAACCATCTAGAAATAAGTTTTTTCAAAAATGAGGAGAATTAATATTGGCCACCTTAATGAGAAGATGAATTCCCTTATTGCAATTCCAAATAGCCCCTCCCCCATCATCAAACTATAGATGATTTCAATCAAAATCAATCTGCACAAGGCAAACACAACTGTAATATCATGGCAAAATACTTGAGATGGACTTTAGCCAGGGGCATATTCAAAAATTCATTTCTCTTCAACCCGGAGAGTCAGGAGGTGTACAACCTATCACCAGAAAGTTCTTTAAATGGGCCATCTATTTATAAAGTCTATCCTTCCATCTATATTACCCTTGACATTAACAATCTCCCTGTTTGTTATTGATGGCTACACTTCAATACCAGCTGCTGCTGACAGCTTCTCCTTCATTGGAAGCTTCTGCTAAAAATTGGTATCAAAGTAGTTCCTTCGTCGGAAACTTAACCACTTGAAGGCAGATCCTTAGTATTCAGAGTTGATTGGTGGAGCCTGCAGTTAAAGATAAGATGGCTGCTAATCCAGAAGAAGATGTTAAATCCCTCAAAGGCAACAAATTTAAATTGGAATCGGACAGGGATTTGATCAAAGGCAATTATAGTAGTGTTTGTGTAGAAAATGAAAAACTGAAGAAGGAGAAGGAGAAGTACTACGATAACTGGAGATGGTCCATGGTTGAAATCACCCAGCGTCAAGATCAAATTAATAAACAACAAACCAGCTCAAGGAAAAGGAAAAGTCCAATAAGTGGAGCAAGCAGGTTAAAGAACTTGGCAAAAAAGTCACCTCCTTGAAGAGGGAACTTGAAGAAGCCAAAAGGATTGAGGAAGGCTTAAGACATCAAATGAAGCAGAAGGAAGATGATTGTATGAAACATGAACAGGAAATTGTCACCTTGAGAGCAGAAGTGGACAAACTGAGTGAGAAATTGCAGAGCTCACAGGCCTTGGACAAAATTCTCAATTGCCAAAAGTCACCACTTATCAAGAAAGGTCTTGGATATGTTGGTGAATCCTCATGCTACAAGGATGAAGATGTCAAAGAGGAAGTGATGTCACATGACGTAGATGGAAAGAAGCTTCATTAGAAGAAGCCTCACTCCAAAGATGAAAAGAAGCCACATGTCAAATAATTAAAGAAGCCTCGTGCCAAAAATGAAGAGAAGCCCAAAGTCAAAGTGTTGCACAAATCAACCAACACCGAAAGTTGGAAGATCGATACCTCAAGAAATCAAGATGATGCATTCAAAACACCAAACAATCAAAGAGCATTCAGAAGTAGAGAGCAAAGTCTTGGGTATTCTCGGGGGCGACACACCTTTAGTAGATATTCACCCTATACACCTAGGTATAAAGCACATCTTATGGTTATTGTTATGCGTGTTCTAACTATGGACACGGAGCTGCAGACCGCAAGGAATATAGCAGGACTAATGATAGAGGGTTCTATCAAAGCCCTGGAAGTAGATTTACTAGAAGGGAAGACAGAGTCCCATATGCCTATGAAAGCAGAAGCTACAACACCTTTGCTTTGTTGTTCAGACCAGATGTTGAGTGCTACCTACGTCACAACATTTGCCATTTTGCACGAGATTGTAGAAGCAGCTTGACGTGGACTCCGCAAAACCAAGAAGGAAATACTTTCACCAGGCAGAAAGAGAAGAACACCGGGTCTAGCAAAGAAAATAGGTTTCACAATGAATTCTCACACAATTGGTAGATGCACATGTTAGTTTTTGTAGTATCAGATATGTTCTAGCCACGAAACTTTGCGGAGAGGCCAGAATACATGATATCTCCTGAACCCAGAAATCATTTCTAGAAATTCTGCCTCGAAATGACTTAATTAGATTATTAACCAATTTTTAAATGTTTCCTAAGTCTAAACTTAAGAAAATAGGTCAATTAATCAGTATTAATTAATTCAAGGTGAGAATAGTCTAGAAACTCACGCGAATCGATCGAGAGATGATCCTAGCCATCGATTATGTTTTAATCTTGGTCGTTGATGCTCCAACAGAAGATTATAAGAGGAGGTCGATATGGTGATGGAGAAAACACTTAAGCAATTCGATTTCTTGGCAGATCGATTTCCTGAGTAGCATCAATCAATTGTCGCAGAGAGAGTCAAAGATTGAAGTAGTGAGAGAGGGGCAGAGACAGTGAGGCTAGAGGAATTTATTCCAAATCCAGTGAGTGCATTTGCAGAGAGGCAGAAGAGCCACAGAGAAGTTGACACAGGCACTACGCAGCACCTTCTAGAGGCAAGTTCAATTTGTTGAGAGGGAAAGATGTTTTCAGTTCCATAGGTCGGCAAGGAGTCCCAAAGTGTCAGAGAAGCATCTTCTCAGCCAGCAGAGGGAAGAACGACTTCATCAAAGACCAATCATAGGCTTGACGTCATACAAGTTGTGCAGTGCAGTGCAGACGCTGACGCAAAGGGTCAAAGGGACGAGTTTCTGAAGGCAAGATGTGCCAGGAGATTTCCTGTGGGGTAAGGAAAACTCCTCACTAGATTTTTGCAAGTATTTCTCCTGTAGGATTGCCAAATTTTGGCATCCAGTTGTACTCATAATTTCTCACAGTTGCATAATAATAAAACCCTCAGCTACTACTCCGGTTTTGTCGCATTGGGTTTTTCCAAGGACTTTTGTCCAAGGTTGCCGAGAACCGCCACCACCCCCCCCCCCCCCCGCTCGATCCCGCTCCCAAAATGCGCTCCGTTCGGGAGCGCGCTTCTGAGCCTAAATAAACGCTCCCTGTTTTCTCGGGAGCAAACGCTCCCTGAGCACTCCCTCCATTAAAAAAACGATTTGGGAGCGTTTTTTAAATGGAGGGAGCGGTCGGGGAGCATTCCCGAACGCTCCCTGACGCGGGATTAAAAATAATAATAATAATAATAAAAAAAATCTTGACGGCGAATTTTTCGGAATTTTTTTTGGGAGGGAGGGGGGGTTGGGTAACTAAAAGCCCATCCTCATTTGTTTGTTATTGTTTTTAGTTTGAGAGCAAGAGAGCATGAGAGTTTGAGAGCAAGGAGAGGAGGGAAAGGAGAGCGCAAGTGCCAAGGAGAGAGAAGGAGAGAGCAAGGAGCAAGCTGCAAGAGAGCAAGAGGAGAACTGAAGGAGTCAGGACTCAAGACAAAGAGGTAGGACTTCTAATCTAGTTTTTTATTTTATATATTGCATTTTTAAGTTGTTCAAAAATGAAAACTTGAATTTTTTTCTCAATGTTGCATTTTAGTGTGTTGAAAAGTGAAAAATTGAATTGTTTTTTTTCTATGTTGCATTCCCTATTCCCATTTGGCATTCCTCCATTTTTTTTGCATGCTAGAAACTTGAAACTTGAAACATCATGGCTATATGGCTAGGGATTTTCTTCATGTTGCTCCCTTTCTTTGTAATAATGGTGTTGGAGAGTAGAAGAAAGAGGCCCATTAGAGAAGAGGAGGATGAAGAAGTGGGTTATAGTGGATTTGATGAAAATCCTGAAGAGGATGAGTATGTTGAGGAGGAACGGGAGAGTGGAGAACATGAGGCCACAGAGACCCCAACTAAACAAGACCAAAGTCAAACACCATTGTGGAAATATGTTCAGTGGCAGGAAGGAGGGAAAGGTGGTGGAACCACTAAATTTCTTTGCCCCCATTGCAATAAAGAATACACAGGTTCATACACCCGTGCCAGAAGGGACCTTTGTGGGAAAATGCCAGGGGATGGAGAGAAAAATCTAGGAATCAAAATTTGTGTAAGTGTGCCAGCAACAGAGAGAGAGAAATACAGAAAGGAAGAGGAGGCTGCCCTACAGAGATCTAAAAGATCTAGGGGTTTCATTGATTCTTATGCACCATCAAGTCCATCACATCATGGACAAAGAAGTCCATCAACTTCCACCCATGGCAGTGGATATGGAGGCACACCTAGACCAAACATCTCCTTAAGGCGTAGAACCATATCCGATTTCCTTGACGAAGGGTGTAGGAATGATGTGGATTCAAAAAATTTCCGGTTTCTCTATGCATGTGAGGTGCCATTCAATGTTCTTCGCTCACCTTATTGGCATGAAATGGTTTCTGCCATTAGTGATGCCCCCAAAGGATACAGGAGCCCTGGGTATGACAAGGCCAGAACCATGGGACTTGATCATGAAAAAGCTAAAATAAGTAATTCTTTGGCTAGAATGACAAATTCTTGGAATGAGCATGGGCTATCAATTGTATCTGATGGATGGACCAATGTAAAAGGAAAGCCATTGATAAGTGTTATGGTTGTGTCTGTTAGTGGTGCAATATTCCTTTCAGCATATGATTATTCAGACAAATTCAAGACTGGCATTAACATTGCAAAGCCATTACTTGAAACAATTGAAAGTATTGGGCCATACAATGTCATCCAAGTCATCACTAATAACGCTGCTAACTGTAAGGCAGCGGGAGCAATTATTGAGGATAAACACCCCAAGATATTTTGGTCTAGGTGTTTGGTTCACACAATGAAACTTTTGATGCATGATATCATTAAAAACAAACAACCTCAATTCAGATGGCTTGGTGATTTGTACAAGAGAGGTAAAAAAATGATAAAATTTATTACAAATCATAGCAATACCCATGGGCTTTTTCATACTCACTCAAAATTGGAGCTGTTGAAGATAGCAAAGACTATATTTGCTAGCTATTACCTCACCTTCAAGTGCCTTTTGAAGGTAAGAGAGTCATTGGCAGCCATGGTATCAAGTCCATACTGGCAGGTATTAAAGGACAGGGCAGCAACGATAGTTGACAGACAAGGTTTTGAACATGTGGAGGAGACCACCCTTGATCCTTTGTTTTGGGCACGTGTGAGGGAAATTTTGAATTTCACCAAGCCCATTTATCACATGATTCATTTTTTAGATACAGATAAACCAGTGATTGGAGAGGTGTATGAGCAGATGGATAGCATGTCGGGGCAAATAAAAGATGTTGTTAAGGAAAATGATCCCAACTTGTATGCAATGATTTACAACTCTGTGTGTGCACGGTGGAATAAACTTAATGTTCCACTACATGCCTTGGCATATATCCTTATGCCAAAATACTACTCTCCATCTTGGTTGGGCCAACCAGCACTTGGAGGTGGGGTTAGGATCAAACCTCACATAGATCCAGAGGTACAAGAGGGATACATGAAAGAATTAGACAAGTTGGTCCCCGACAGGGAGGAGTGTGCTAGATTGCGCCTTGAATTAGGCAAATACTTCAGTTGCACTAATAACTTTGGTTCTTTCCATGCAATGGAAGACAGAGACAAATTTGATGCTCTCACATGGTGGGAAGCATATGGCGGCATGGGACTTTTGCCAAAGTTGGCAAAAAAAGTTCTCTCACAAGTTGTAAATACTTCTTCTGCAGAGAGGGGTTGGAGCACCTACAGCTTCATACATAATGTGAGAAGAAACAGGTTGAATGAAAACCGACCTGAAAGCTTGGTTTATGTGCATTATAACTTGAGGTTGTTGAGTCATTACTGTGATCAGGCATATGAGGATCAATCATATAAACTTTGGGACAACAACCGAGAGGATGATAATTTGGAGGACGACACTGTACATATGGAAAAATTGGAAGCAGAACTTTTGAGGGATGATGATGAAGCAACAGCAGCCATGCCATCGCCACACACAAGGCCAGTCCCACCATCCAGTAGCAGTGTGGGTACCAGTGCCAGTGCCAGTGCTAGGTATCCAACTATTGTTCCTTTGCAGATTCACCCTCCACCTACATCCTCATGTTGCCCTCCGCCTTCTAGTTATGGTCGTGGTACTCCTGAGAGTACTAGAAGACCACCATTGCCTCGTGGTTGTCACAAATTAGACATTTCTCATGGGCATGGCAAGGGGCTAGCCAATAGATAAAATAGATTTGTTGTTTACTAGTCTTTTCTATTTTCTAGTAGTTTTTAACTTTTATAACTGTTGAACAGTTGAAACTTGACTCTTTCATATTTATTATGATAATTTTTGTAAACAATATATGACAATTTAAGTTTGAAGTTTGAATTTGAAAGGTGAAACTTTGAAGTTGGCATTTATAAGTTTATAAGTCATTATGAATTATGAATATGATGCTTCATGAAAGTTCATTTTGTTTCATTTTATAACATTTTATTTCATGTTAAATATTCTTTGTTGTAATGGTTATTGGTTACACTTGGCTTACAAGTACAACTATGGTGATCAATGAATCAATGATGATAAATGTTATATATCATATGGATAAATGTTATATATCAATGATGATAAATGTTATATATTGAATTTTGAAATCAATGAATCAATGATGATAAATGATATATATCAATGATGATAAATGTTATACATTGAAATTTGAAATCAATGAATCAATGATGATAAATGTTATATATCAATGATGATAAATGTTATATATTGAATTTTGAAAGCTTGGAACCTTAAGATTGATGATTTGTGAGACTCAAGAGTCAATATGTTGTATGTTTCCAGTTTGTGGGCGTGGTTGATGAAGATTATAACTTCTAGATGATTGATGTTATATGGTTCAATCTATGTTTTTATGTTTTTAAAGTCTAATTCATCATTCTACATGCTTTTGTTGACATATATGCATCAAAATATAAAAAAATATAAAAATATACATATATTTATAAAAAAAAAAACGCTTCGGACCGAGAGCTTTTGAAAATGGTGCTCCCGCTCCCAAGTAACCATGCTTTTGTCCAAAAATAATTGTGTTAATTTTATGTGTGTGTGCTAGCATTTCTCAGCTTCTAGCATTTTATTTTTTCCACAAATTTTATTTGTGAAGGTTGTTGTGTGTTTATTTCGATATTTACCGTAGCAGATAAATTGTTAAATGAATTAACAATTAGGAGAAATAATACCAGTTTTTGCAATACGATTCTAGTGTAGCAATTTTCACATGGTATCAAAGAACAGTTGATCAGTCGGAGAGCTTAGAGGTGAAAAGAAGGAATTTCTCTGCTCAGTGTGGGCAACAAACCGAAATTCCCAAGGGCAATGCAGTCATTCTGTCAAGAGGCCGAGTTACTTGTGAAGGTTTGATTTTTCTGAATGAGGGGCAGAAAAATTCGATCTTTCTAGATCGAGTGATTCCAGAGGCAGAGGGAGCAGCTCAGAATTTTTGTTGGGCAAATCTCTAGCTGGACACAGAGGGTTTTGCAACAGATTGCTATGTGAAAAATTCTTAATACAAGAAACCCTACTGCTAACTATCGATTTACTTCTCCTACTTGATTAATTACACAAGTTATTAATCTGAATATTCAGAAAAGAAGCGAAGTAAATACAAATGGCAACCTACACATATAGATCATTTACTAAATAGCACGCTCATATGACAAAGTGACACAGATTTTTCAGACAACTGTCCCCGGAAAAACCCAATGCGGGAAAACTAGTGCAGCTAGCTCTGGAGGGTTTTATTATTAAGCAGATTCTGAATACAACAATTTCTGGGCACCAGACCTGGTTGGCCCTACAGAGAAAATCACAGCAACAATACCTCTTTCACTCGGAGACATAAAATATTGTTGATTCACACCCTTAAACGGGATTTACAGAACTCAAGCCCTTTCTGGCCCACCGGAAACCCCAGCGCTGCTCCTCAGCCCTCTACGTCAGCCTCTGCACTACTCTGGAAGGGCCTGCGTCACACTCTTTGGGCTTACGTTGCCCCTGCGCTGCCCTGACTGGGCATGCGTCAGCCCTGTGTGCCTCCTGTTGCCTCTATGCTGCCCTTGACTGGGCTCTAGCTGTACTGCGTAGCACTGGCTACCCTCTGCACTGTTGGATATGCTGCCTCTTTTCCGCTGTTGTATTCTTGGCCTGGGATCAAATCATCCCTCGCCAATACCGCCCCTCGCTGCACTGCAAACTCTTCCTGAAACTCTTAGTAAACCACGCCCTAGAATTTCAGCGTAGCTTCAGTGCTCTACTAATGTGTGTGTTCTTCAACTGAGACCCCAAGCCCTTCTCTTATACTTTTCTCGTTGGGAAACCAACGGCCATGATCTAATCTCTAAACGACGGCTAAGATTAGAAGTTGCTTGATCCACGTCACTTGGAACATTCTCATCACATGTTTAATTAATTCACTTTAATCTTTTGATTTTCCTAAGTTAGACTTAGGGTCCTTAATTAAAAGGATTAATTACTTGAATATCTTTTAAACCAAATGGAATTTCCCCAAACGCTTTCTGGGTCTTGGAGATCTCATGTACTCCAACTCCTCCACAAAATTTCAGAGCTAGAGAACATCCGATGCTACCCCAAAATATCAACACTCCCTCTTAGCAAGGAGTGTGCTCTAGCAATACAACCATACCGAAGTACTGCTCTGATCTCTGGCATCGGTCCCACGCTGATGCTTGGCCTGTTGCCCTCCATCACTACGCTGCTGCTCTCTGTATTGTTGCCCGTGTCACTACCACTGACACTATTACATCCGTACTGCAGCTCCCTCTCAAATTGTTGCATCGTGCTACCAACTGTACTGCAACTCAGTTGTTGAGAAGTAAGCAACTGAAGGACCCCTGCTCAAACACTGACAGACAAGTCAGTCAGTTTGCATCTCATCACTGAAGCTCCCTAGGCTGTTGCTCTGCGTTGTCCTCCTGAAGCCACTTCGTTGCTACAACTCTGAATTGTGTAAGCACTACATCCTCTATGTTGTTGAAGTCCCATCAGCCCCTCCGCGCTGTTGCTGCTACGTTGTTGTTGCCTCTGCACTATGCTGCTCCCTCTACAGCGTCCTAGCCTCTGCCATCTGCTTCACTATGATCCTCTGCACCCACTGCTCCAGTCATCCCCGCTATTGTCTTAAGGCTCTCGTAGCACGTATGTGATCCAAGAGTTGGGCTACTCAAGGATCCTGCCTCCACTTTGTAGCTGCACTACAGATCAATGTAGTGAAAGGTTGAACCTGTTTTGCAGAGGGACCTGTTTGCCAACGAGGATTTTTTTCTATCAGTCAAGGACCTGTTTCTATCATCGAGGAAAATATGTTGAAGATACATTTTCTAAACCTATATGTTACCATAATTTCCAGCAGATAGTTTTATTTTAGAAAAAACTTAATGTAATTAAAAGATATTTTCCACCTGCATGAACTTAGAATATTTTTGATATTTTGGATTATTGTAATTAAATTTGAAACTATAATCCTGTGATCAGTTGATGTAATGTTTACAAAGACAATTTCTTAAGAATGGAAAAGGGTTGGATTTTACTTGAAAACATAGCATTCTAGTGTATTTGAGAAGATCTTAGATATATGGTAGTTTTTTATGAGCATTTGCAGAAATTTCATGTGTTGTAGTTCCCTGTCCATTATTTATTTGTTTATGAAAAATCTTCTTGATGCCTGGAAACGTTAGTCTTTGAGATTGGGATTCATTTGTGCAACTTTCTCGTTTTTTCTCAATCATTAGTACTTGTTGCTTCTGTCAATTATAATTTTGTTTTCTTTTTAGTTCTCTTCCACTAAAATTCTCAAATTGTCAAAGGAGTTATTACTACCTTTCTTTTTGTGTCCTTCTCATTAGATTTGTAGCATCATCTGATAAAATTGGACTCCATGCCCAATGGTGTGTTTTACATACATCCCAACCAAATTTCATCACTTCTCAGACAAATCTGGCCATAGAGCTTAAAGTGTAAACCTACTACTACCTTAGAGTAGTTGTGTTTTAGGGAGAGATCCCTCTCAAGGTTGAAGGACCAACTTTCAGCCTAAAAGAGGTTCGAGGTTACCTTAGAGTATTTCCCTAACAGCGAGGGTTTCTCTAAGAGATAACAAAACCAATACAAAATAGCATGACATATATAAATGCATCTCATCATCATGATTTATATGTACAATGGCAAAAGAAACAAAACTGGAGGCTAGTTATCTAAGATCAGTGCTACACAAAAAGATGATGAATTGTTGGCCGAGCCTACCCCTTATAGTAGAAGACCTTGGCACTACACCTAATGTCAGAAGATCACCACTACACCTAATGTCAGAAGATCACCATTGGGTATGGAATTGTGCTCTCCTATATCTGTAGAAGTTGGTGGTGATGTTGCCACATTCTACTCCTCTTCTTGCTCCTCCTCCGAGTCCTCCTCCTCTTGTTGCCCCTACTGTTGTACTACTACTGGTTCCTCCTCTAACCGTGCAGGTGACTCCTCCAAGAAGGGGAGCTCAAACTCCATCCTCCACTTAAACACTACATTAATATTGTCTACAAAATGGCACCAACATCTGGTGTTTTTTGAGTTCTCCATTTCTTTCATCCATAATCGAAGATTGTAATGTACATACATACACCAAGTAATTAAGGAACGAGAACTCCAACTTGTAAGAGTGTCGTAACAAAATTAATGACGCTCGACTCTAGAGGGTCATAAATTACAATAAGTGTAATTGCCTAGTTGAAGTTTAATGTTATAACTTATTGCACTTCTAAGTGTTTTTTCTCAAATACACTCCAATTGCAATATAACCCCCAAGCACTACAGCTATAAATGAGGATTCTAATGGCAAATTTCTGTAAATTTGGTGCCCTTGCACCATAGTTTCTGTTGAGATTTTGGGTCGCATCGGATGTACTCTAGCTCCGAAACTTTGTGGAGAGGATAGAAAACATGAGATCTCCAAGACCCAGAAAACGTTTAGAGAAATTCCACCCTGAGCCTAAGTTATTCCAATAATTAAATATTTTCATGGAGACCCTAAAGTCTAGCTTATGGAAATTAAATAATTAAAGGGAATTAATTTAAACATGTGGGTGAGAATGTCCTAAGTGACGTGGATCAAGTCTTTTCTAATCTTAACCGTTGATTAGAGATAAATCACGGTCGTTGATTGTTCAACGAGAAAAGTATTAAAGGAAGGCTTAGAGTCAGTTGGAGAAGACACTCAGAGTGGCAGCACTTGAGCTAAGTCGAAATTCTGGGGCGCGGTTTGCTGAGAATTTTTTAGTGAGCTTGCAGTGCAGTGAGGGGCACATCGGCAATGGGATTTCAAATCTGAGGCCGAGAATACATTGGCAAAGAGCCAGATCCGTACCAAAGCAGCGCAGAGACCCACTAGGGTGACGCAAGCCCGGCCAAAGTAGCACAGACGCAGCGCAGGCCCAGCAGGGGTGACGCAGGCCCACCCAGAGCTGCGCAGAGCCTCACACAAGGTTGGAGGGCTAACGCAGAGCTAGGAAAGGCAGCACTGGGGTTCCAATGGGCCAGAAAGGGCTCGTTTTCAACAGATCCAAAAGGTGTGAAGCAACCACACTGAAGGGTGACGCAGTGACTGTGTAGGCACCTGTGGGGTTCTTCATCCTCAACTAAATCAACCATATTTTCTATCTCCAAGAGATAGAGGTACATCTGCCGAGATTTTCTCTGTTTGGGCAAACAATGTCTAGTGCCCTTGAATGTATTCAAAATTCTGCATAATAATAAAACCCTCTAAGAGTTGTTGCACTGGTTTTCCAGCATTAGGTTTTTCCGGGGACATTTGTCCTTTGTCATGTGTGCTTATTTCTTCAGTACCTGATCTGTGTGTCTGTGTAGATCTGCAGTGTGTTTACTTCGTTGTTTTTTGAATATTTCTGAAAATAACTTGTAAATGTAAAAACACAAGTAAGAGAAGTAAATCATATTTCTGCAGTAGAAATTTTTGTTAAGTAGTTTAAGGAATTTTCACAATTTCGCCACCAAACATATACAACAAAATAAAGAAAAAACGTAATTGAATCTAAAAATCTAGAATTCTAAATTAATAAATTCTAATGAGTCATTACTTGTCAATTACGTGGCATGAAGGTGGTATTTTCATGAATAGCATCATCAAAGCCAAATAGTCCAATACCAATCCGATACATCTTTATCTTGCAATTGATTTTGCTGCAATGCTCAAGATCAGGTACCATCCTATGAAGACAAGTATGGAGCCCTTTCATTACCTCACCATCACAATCAAAGTTACATCTGTAGGAAAATTCAGGGTTGAGGAAAAGTGTTGTTGCATGAATGGGTCGATGAAGCATCCCTGTCCACCGACTATCAATCACATCCCATAACATCATGTGTTTATTAAACCCAACAAAACCCCTATCCACATAATAAGCTCAAATAGTCTCTTTCGCCCTATCCATGGCCTCATACACATAATGTGATGTTCCTTTTTCTGGTATTCCATATGGCATGGTTAAGATGGACTTTTAGAGTTGGGGGCAGACAGGTCACAGGTGCAGGTTGGCGTCATTCGCGGGCCCAAGGGCTTTTGGAGGGGTTTTGAGGAGTTTTTATGGGGTCCAATGGAATTCTCTTGGTATATTCCATCATCCGCACAGTATGCCTTTCGTTCTGTTGCATTGCAACTACTTTCAAAAAATAGAGTTATTAATGGGCCTAACTCAATCAATTATGCTTAAAGTGGCATTTCGGGAGGAATACTTGGAAGAACACCTTATTATAATAGTGTGTTGGAACCAGAACGAGAATATCTACAGGATGGGACAATTAGAAGTGATTTTTAGTGCCCTGAGGAGGCATGGTGGCCAATTTACCATTTTCCCACATTAAAAATAATATTTTAATTAAGGGAAATGTGCTCAATGATTAAAATACTAATAAAATAGGAGCTTCTAGAGGGGTCCATCAGATCTATAAAAAGAGGAGGAGGAGGAGGCCATTAGAGGACATCTTGGATTTGGTATTGCTTCTTGTATGAGAGGTTGAGAACCCGATTCTTTACTCCATGGTAGCCCCGGGACGGAAACCCTCGAGTGATTCAGTGAGGTTGGGCGAGTACCAATCTCCCTTTGGTGAATTCATCCAGAATTCACAAGAGAGTTCAACAATGCAATTCAATTCAGTTTGGAGGGCCAGCATAGCAGTGCAATAGATTATCTTGGAGGCAGCTTTCATCTTAGCTATTTTGGTTGTATGTCCATGTAACCCCAATTTATATCTTATAATAAAAGCTGAGATTATTTTTGCTCATTATATGGTTGAATTGTGTACATTCTACTGTTCTATTTTACATGGCAATCTTTTGTTATTAGGATGTTGATTTTACGGTGAAACTTTGGGTTGAGTAAATTATTGCAAAATCTGTCAAATATCCCATTTGGGATAATACAGTGGTATCAGAGTTGTGCATCCCCCCAGCATGAGGGTTTACTTGCCAAATTTGTCGGAGCTAATTTTTATTGCAGGAGATATATCCTTGCTAGAAAATTTAGATCGTTGCTAGAAACATTTTGTGTTAATCGAGTTACCAGACTGTCGCATCCTTAATTAGTGATTGACAAATAATTTGCACAAATGTCACCTACATAATGTTTTTTTTATAAACTATTCAAATTATTAAAGTGTCGAATTCATTTGCCAATTGGTAGACATAGCACGATTTGGAGTATATCAGCTAAGAACCAATGTTGGGCCTATGATATTTGCAACATTCCACTGAACAAACAGTTGTCAAAGTTAGCCAGCCCCGTAACTAATAAATCGTTAGGGTTGTCATTATTGGAATATCGAGCGAGCGGCAGACTCATTTCATGGGTGCGTGAAGTCGCTTGAAAGCCCATCCAAATCATTGTTGTCAACACTATCGAAGCCACGACATTGGTTATGGCATTATGTCAAAGGCCGAAATCCATTTTCCTCTAGGCAATTCCATCAACTTTGTTGGGCCACGTGACCTAGTTTTTATTATAGCATGAATCTATGGTAGTGCATTGAAAAGTCTCAAATTTGAAGTGGAGCAAGTGCAGAAACAAAACAATCCTATGTCCAAGCGAGAAAAAAAAAGGGATTGATCAAGGATCTTAATCATCTGCGTGCGAGTTTCACTTAAGTGTTGAGCGAGTGGAAAAATTTTCACAAAGACTATTGATCATAGAAGCCAAGGAGCCAGCATTCCCATAGCAAGTAAAACATCAATCACCGATGATACTGTGCGAAGACCAGTCCGACGTGATACACTAGCGACGATGGCCGAGAGTCAAAGCCACACAACTGCACCCGGTGATTCGTTGATTTGCACATAGGAGGATTATTGTAAACCCAAAAAAAAAAATACCAGTGCTGCAAATTGAATTGGTGGTTGCGCTCGAGTGTGATCTAGTCACTGGAATTCGCTGCCCGAGACAAGGTTCGGGAGTCGATTTCTATAGGCGTCAATTGGGTCGAGGTTCATCCACGAAATACCGTGAATGTGCGATGGTGTTGAAACTCGTAATGTGCATGGAGCGTGTGCTAGAACGGTACGTGGTGCTGAAGAATGCAATTGTCGTTGAGACAATATGCATGGACAGAGGGGTGTGTAATGTGGTGTATCCCTGAACGTTGAGTCCAAATGACAGCGGGGATGGTAATTTAGAATTATCCTGGAGGATGTAATGATCAAGTCGAGGGACAAATTCTTTGCCAGAACAAACAAGCGTACAACACGATTTGAAGTGCACATTCCAGCAAATCAAGCATCGTTGTCATCACATGACAAGAAAGATCCAAAGGAAGTGTCGTTGCATGACAAGGAAGAGTCAATGAAGGCGTGGGAAACAAATCATGGGGTCTATTCATGGAGACGCATTGTACCTATAGCAGATCGAACTGGAGAATAGACTGAGAGCCACCGTAGCAGCAAATATTACTATTAGATTGAGGTTTTCGGACCGAGGGTGAATTGTGACTAGCTGTTACAAGTTGGATCGATCAATTTCCGCCAATTGTGATCAAGAAACGCGCTCTTCAGAAGACGGGGTAACTGTCAGCCAAATTGAGTCACGGTGGAAGTAAAATCAAGTCCCGCATTCACTGGATCTGAGTTATATTAAAATTGAGACGAGCTTGTGGAATCAGTTTATTGACCAACAACGCACCTAGAATTGGTAGGCACCAAGTCCAAAGAGCCAAAGGAAGTGTCGTTGCATGACAAGGAAGAGTCAACGAAGGCGTGGGAAACAAATCATGGGGTCTATTCATGGAGACGCATTGTACCTATAGCAGATCGAACTGGAGAATAGATTGAGAGCCACTGTGGCAGCAAATATTACTATTAGATTGAGGTTTTCGGACCGAAGGTGAATTGTGACTAGCTGGTACAAGTTGGATCGATCAATTTCCGCCAATTGTGATCAAGAAATGCGCTCTTCAGAAGACGGGGTAACTGTCAGCCAAATTGAGTCACGGTGGAAGTAAAATCAAGTCCCGCATTCACTGGATCTGAGTTATATTAAAATTGTGACGAGCTTGTGGAATCAGTTTATTAACCAACAACGCACCTAGAATTGGTAGGCACCAAGTCCGTGCGGGAATTGGGAACGAGCTACCTCAGTTTCTGGTGGAGCGATTTTATTATCAGAGGAGAATAAGTGAGCCAAAGAGATGTACCAGGTTCATTCCCCCCTGAAATTTATATTTGTTGTTGTATTTATTTCTTTGACCGCAAATGCTTGATGGAAACTTTACTAGCCAAGTATTTGACAAAATACACCTTAAAATTTGTTTTCATACCTTAACAATCTTGGCAAGGGAACATCACAGTATTGGTGCAGGGGTATATCAGAGTTATGGTACGTTGTTGTAGCTTCCAGCATTGATAAATACAGAGTGGCCCATAGAAATTAAGGCCAGAACATGCTGAAACAGAGGTCATGAAACAAAGGAAAATACCCATTCAAATTGTGCTGAAGGAATTCCAAATCTGGGCTGCAAATTTGAGATCAGCACTAGTATACACATCAGGTTCATGTTTCTTCTATTTGTATCTTGTATTTAAAGAAAATTTAGGTTGGTGTCTCGTATTTAAGGTGTGCTTTGAACTTTGTATAGCGCTGTAGAGTGGACTATATTATCAGTTTATTGCCTTACGATTGAAGTCAGGGTTGTAATTGCAAGTATATGTTGGGCTATATGTATTGAGGACAGGATAGAGTCCTACATCAGAGTTTATTATTGTGATTAGTATTGCGTCTGTTGGTAAAAGGTATGTTGTCTAAGTAGGGTCTGTAAATTTGAGTCTTGTATGGTCAAGGGCAGAGCATGTTTTAGGACATCCAGTCATATTATTGTGATGCTATCAGTCAGAGTCTTGTATGTGATTGCTTGATGTCCTTGTCATCAATGAACAAAAACATGGATCAAACCTTCCTAAACTCCCTTCATAAACTAGCAGCAACAACCAACAAATCATTTTCCAAGAGAATACTTTCTATGTTACAGCAACATCAGCCACAAACAGAGCATGTGTTGGTATATGAAATCTTGACACTTGGGACAGATTTGAGATGCATGGGGGTGACCACAAAAACCCTTCTCAAACTAGAAGAACTTGCTTCACTCCTCTCCAAGGTGCATCAGTCAGATGGGAAGAGCTTGATTTGGGATTTAAAACCAACCATCCTTGCTTTCATACAACACAAATTTTTGGAGCATCCTTGTATAGGTGTCAAACTTCCAGTTGCCTCTTGTCTTAGTAGTATCATGATGCTGACCGCACCTATACCCCCTTACAGTGATGACATTATGAGGAGAGTCTTCAAACTTATAGTGGGAGACCTTTCAAGATTTGGATAACAGTGGGTCCAACCTTTGATCCTAGAAGTCATGCCCTTGTTTAGATTTTATGACCTCGTGTTTGACTTGGAGTGTAAAGATTTGATCCTACAGTCTAAGTTGTTTGCCATTTGGAGGGAGGAACAGTTGGTTTCACCTGCTGCTTATGAACTAGCTGAAAGGTTGGTTGAGTAGAACATTGAACTGTTCAAGAGACGGTTGAACCGGGAGGTGTTGCAGTGGATTTATGGTGACCAACCATGTAGCAAGAATGAGTTGAGGAGGAAGGGTCTTTGATTCATCTGCAATAAACCTTGGGTACCTGACCACCCATGCTTGAGTGATGCGGAGGAGATGACAGAGGTATAGTAGGAGGAGATCCCTTCTGACTTTCAAGCTAAGGATTATGCTTTTATCATTATGGATAAGTCCAAGGGGTCATACGAGGATGCCTCTGGGGAGCATGACCAGTCATGTGGAGTTGTTGACAGCAGACCAGGTTTATATTCCAGTGTGCATGGTGAAGAGTCAGTGGACCCTGTGAGATACATTCAAGATGATGAGTCACCAATGATGATTCAGCAAGAGCAGCATATGGTGAAGCACGAGTCAGCTGAGGAGGATGAGCAGCCACCCTTGGGGTCAGCCATTGATGAGGAGCAGGCAGATGTACATACAGCTAGCAAGGTGGCAGTATTTGTAGACACATGTCCTCAGGAAGTGCGAGGGCCTGACACGATAGTTTTGCAGGAGGTTGGTAGACTGGAGGAGTATGAAGGTTCTAGTCAGATGAGGAAGGATATTTTTGAGATGGTGGTGCATCCACCTTTGGGTCCACCCACTAACGAGGTGCATGTACTTGCATAGGTGGCTGGCAGCGTTGCAGTACTTTCACGAAGCAGCCCTCTCCAGGAACATAGACAAAGCTTGCAACACATCTTGCCCACTATTGCCTATTATAGAGAGGGGCAAGTTCCCTCAGGCGGATCTTGTCAATGGACCGGAGTCCAGACAGAGCGGAGGCCATTAGAGGACATCTTGGATTTGGTATTGCTTCTTGTATGAGAGGTTGCGAAACTGGTTCTCTACTCCATGGTAGCCCCAGGACGGATACCCTCGAGTGATTCAATGAGGTTGGGCGAGTACCCATCTCCCCTTGGTTAATTCATCCAGAATTCATAGGAGAGCTCAACAGTGCAGTTCAGTTCAATTTGGAGGGCCAGCATAGTAGTGCAATAGATTATCTTGGAGGCCAGCTTTCATCTTAGCTATTTTGGTTGTATGTGCATGTAACCCAAGTTTGTATCTGATAATAAAAGTTGAGATTATTTTTGCTCATTATATGGTTGAATTGTGCACATTCTATTGTTCTATTTTACATGGAAATATTTTGTTATTAGGATGTTGATTTTACAGTGAAATTGGGTTGAGTAAATTTTTGCAAAATCTGTTAAATATCTCGTTTGGGATATTACATATAAGCCATTGCAGCCTAATTGATATCTACCAATCTAAAAACCTCTACTACAGGCTCACTAACTGAGCACACATCTTCTATTGCTTTTCAAAAGGAGTTAGTGTACACCAATTTAACAATGGCTCTCTCATCCTCTCTCCTACCATATCTACAATCACGCCACTCATCCCAAACAAATATTTGCTTCAACTCAAACTGACATTGAATCAAAGATTGAAGAGTAATGAAGTTCGTGGCAAAACGTGTGTTGTAGGACACTGCAACTCCCTGTTTCTAGTGCATCTCCTCATGAGGCTAAGAAAAAAAAGCATGGTTATATATGAACTTGGGGATGCTCCTAGCCATATCAATCACCTCCTTCATGAAGGAGGTTTTTCCCATGTCTTCAAGCATCAAATCAATACAATGTGCAACGCATGGAATCCAAAACAATGAGCAGTGTCTGCCCATAAGCATCCTACCAACAGCCACATAATTAGTTGCATTATCTATTATGATTTGCACCACATTATGCAAACCAGTCTCCTGGATGAACCCATCTAACAATTCATATATCAATATTGCATCTTTTATTTGTGCAGATGCATCCACTGATTTAATAAACATGGTATCTCTAGGACAATGTACCAAGGAATTTAGAAGGGTCCTACCCTGTTTATCTGTCTAGCCATCACACATCACTAGGTATCTAGAGACCTCCTATTACTTCTTCAACTCCGCCAATCTAGATTTGATGTCCTTTCCTGCTTGATGTATTGGCCCCTGCAACTCCTCATATGTAGCACTTTTGTACCCTAGGCCCACAACAGCAATAGCATCGCATATTGGCTGCCAAAATGGATTGTTTTTGGTGATGATGAGAAGTAAATCACTCCAGAAAAGACACCTCCCTATAACCCTATTTGCTTCTCGCTGTGAAAATTTCAATCCCGAAATTCTACTGCAATGATAAATTTATTTCTCCTACTTGTTTTCACGATAAGTTATTTACAGAATTTTTCTAGAAAATTTTGAAATAAACACTACTGCAGTAATCACTCAAGTATATGTAGAGAACAGAACAGTAAAATGCAAGCACAAGAATCAATCACAATGACAATTTGTAATATTCCCAATTAGCCTTGCTAATTGGAATATTTCATTTTTGCTTTATTTTGCCGCTTTAGCTAGATATAATAAATAAAGTGAGAAATAAGAGGGGTCACCTCACTTTAGTCATCTCACTTTATAAATAAAGTGTTCTTTTTCCTAGTAGATGGACGTTGTAACTTAGAGAGGGGGCCTTGGGGGTCCACGTGATGATGATGGGGGAGGCATCACGCTGACCCAAGGTAAACTGCGCAGGTCAAAGGAGAGTAAGGAAGCAGTTAAGTTTTGGAGGGAGTTTGGCATTATAAAAGGGGAGGTTCTCACCTCATTTGGATCATTCATGATTTGATATTATTATTGATAGCTGGACTTCTGTCTGCTTCAGCACGCCGGTTGTTTAGTCGGTCTGCAGCACTGTTTAGTGCACGAGTGTCTCCGGTCGGAGATCTCACCCTTAGCCTCGGGGGACTTCGAGTGCCTGCCCTGGTAAGGTTCTAGTTTCACCCTTAGCTTCGGGGGATTTCGAGTGCCCGCCCTAGTGAGGTTTGTTCTGAGTACATCTTTCAGTTTCAGTAGCAGAGTAGCAGCAGATTCTGGTGCAAATCTGGAGAGGGAGAAGCCCTCTTGTGGCTGCGCAGTTCAGAGAAGGAAGGACGCTGTCTCATCAGGAGAAAGAACGCTGATCAGCCTGGGAGTGAGGACGCTGTCCATTTCGGAAGAGAGGGTTGCAGATCTGAAGGCATATTGATAGATCTAGCCTTGGAGAGGGTAGATCTGAGCAGATACTTGCAGATCTGGTTTGGTATGTTGCAGATCTGAAGGTACAGCACTAGATCCAGCTTGGGAGATTGCAGATCTGAGGAGATATTGACAGATCTAGCCCAGATCTGAAGAGGTAACATCAGATCCAGCCAGAGGAGGCACGGATACGAAGAGATATTGTCGAGGGATCCGACGCATAGATACGAAGGTTTGGTGGCGGTCCGTGCCGGGAGGACGCGGTCCCGGGGAGGGATGGGACGCCGGATACGGTTGGAAGCCGGTCCGGCGGTCCCCGAGCATTCCAAGAGGCGGTCCATCGGTGGGACGATCGAGGAGCGAGGGCTTGTGTGAGAAGGGCTCAACGGCGTTTTCTAGCCTTCAGTAGCTGATCTACCTGTCTGGAGTTTTTGGTGCCTAGTGCTTCATCTATTTCTGCGCTGTCACTAGCAGAGACAACGTTTTTCCTTGGTGAGGGTTTTGGAGTTGAGATCAGCTGTTTCCCAGTCTTCAGCCTTCAGAGCAGCTAGGACGCTGTCCTTGTTGCAGCCATTATTCTGTCTGAAAGGGTTTCCACTTGCCTAGGGCAAGGATAGGTGCACTTATTCTGATTTTCTTGTACTCCTCTTTATGTACTTTCAGATTAATAAAATGGCTCAGTTTTCTGGCATTCTATGTGTATGATCTGGTTCAGCATTATATTTCCTATATCTGTCTGGCATATTTCTGTTTATTACTGGTTATTTCCCTTTGGGGATATTACAGTGGTATCAGAGCATAGATCTGGCTCAGCCTGTGGTGCTAGCAGTCTATGACGTCCAGGGGTAAACCCCGTCTCCTCGGGGGAAGTGATTCTGATTCAGAGGAAGAACAGCGGAATCCAATGGAGGCCATGTTTGCGAAGTTGACTGAGAAGATGGATGCATTCATGCAGGATGTAACCAAGAAGATTGCAGAGGGGACGCAGAGAGAACCCCCTAGGGTTTTCCAGGTGGGGGAAGGATCGGGCGTGTCTAGTTGCATACCGGATGCTATTCCCATTGTGACAGCGCAGAGGGTCGATTCCACACCCACGCGACCTACCATGCCTACCTTTCCGGTAGAGGAAGAGGAGCAAACAGCACCAGGAGATGGGGGTCTAGCTCAACATGCGACTCTGTTTGCGGATTGGCGGAGCATGGGACAGGAATTCATGGATGCTTTTCCTTTTAATCAATATATCCAGTTCCGATGTGGCGGCAAATCTTCTGATCGAAACAAGGGGCGTGGCTCCCACCGTGATAGTCACCGTGCAGCAAGCAAATTTCATTTGCCGATGTTTGATGGTTCACAGAAGACTACGGCCAAGTCTTGGGTGGAGAAACTGAACCTCTATTTTCAGCTTAACCAGATGCCAGAGAGGGAGGCCATTAAGATGGTTGCACTACATCTAGAGGGTGAGGCCCAGAATTGGTGGTTCCATGGGTTGACAACACTGGGACATTCCGCAGTGACCACATATGCTGAGTTCACCAGGAGAGTGGTGGAACGCTTTGACAGGAAGGACCCGGATCAGCCTTTCCTTGAGCTGACCAAGCTCAAACAGACGGGGAGTGCAGAGGCATACATCTCAGACTTCTTGAGGGTTTCAGTGATGGTACCTGACTTATCAACAGCTCGGATGATCACGATGTTTGTGGAGGGGCTGTCAGAACCACTTCGTGGCCTAGTCCGGTCGAACAAACCGGCTACACTACAGGATGCTGTCAGTAGGACCCGTGACCTACAAGATGTCTTGCCTAGGACCCGGCCACCTTATCCCCAGAGACAGGCTTTCCAGCCTAAGGGTAGGGACACGAGGGTTCCGCCTCCCAAGGCGAATCCCGGACGAGGACAGTATGATGATGAGGCTAGGAGAGAGCTGCGACGGAAGCGATTATGCTTCACCTGCCAGGAGCCGTGGGCACCAGGACACAAGTGTACGGCAGGGAAGGCACATTTCATAGAGGTCTTCTCCGAGGGCAGCGGGGAAGAGGATGAGATGGATGATGAGGAGGCAGGAGAATGTTATGCAGCGCAGAGTACCCTACCACCTCCACCACCTGATGCAGGGGAGGCATCATTCGCACCTACTGGGGGAGCTCTAGCAGCATTACGAGGAGTCCCCAAGTATCTGACATTGCGCGTACGAGGGACAGTGCGCGGGCAGCGGGTTTCGGTCCTAGTCGACAGTGGGGCCACCCACAACTTCATCGATGCCCAGATGGTCGCACGGAGAGGCATACCTACGGAGAGCTTTGATGGGTTCTCTGTCTTGGTACCAGGAGATCAGACCATGGCATGTGCTCGATATGTACCCGAGTTGTCAGTGACGATGGGCACTTATACATTGACCGATCACTTCTTTGTGGTGGACATTCCGGATACCAATGTGATATTGGGGGTCCAGTGGCTTATCACTCTGGGGAAGGTCACGACGGATTGGAAGGCCCTAGAGATGGAGTGGGATGATCCCAAAACGGGGAAGCACGAGAAGATACGAGGGCAGAACACATATCCACCCCAGACAGTATCAGCACACAGCATGGAGGCGACATTTCGCAAGGGAGATATAGAGTGGGCAGTAGAGTTGCGGGCTTCAGAGATAGTAGATACGGGAAGGGCGGTGCACCCTGATCTACAGACTCTTCTCGACAGGTATGCAGTAGTTTTTGGAGACATTCCACCAGGACAGCCACCAGATCGGGGGTTTGAGCACACGATCGATTTGGAGCAGGGGATACAGGCAGTGATCACCACACCATATAGGCATCCCAAGGCCTATCGGGATGAGATAGAGCGGGCCATTCAGGAGTTGTTGGCCCTTGGGCACATTCGACCCAGCACCAGTCCTTTCGCTTCTTCAGTAGTGCTGGTGAAGAAGAAGGACGGCACATTACGCATGTGCATTGATTATAGGGCTCTGAACAAGAAGACCCTGAAAAATAGGTACCCCATTCCCAGGATCGATGAGTTGATGGATGAGTTGAGAGGAGCACGGTTCTTCTCAAAGATTGATTTGAGGTCCGAGTACCATCAGATACGCATGAGGGAACAGGACATTCCCAAGACTGCTTTCAGGTGTCACTATGGGCACTTTGAGTTTCTGGTCATGCCGTTTGGGCTGACCAATGCACCTGCTACTTTCCAGTCTTGTATGAACCATATTTTCCGGGATCATCTGAGGAAGTTCGTGCGGGTTTTCTTTGATGATATCCTTATATACAGCAGGACCTGGGAGGAGCACCTCCAACACATTGAGACGGTCTTGCATATTCTGGAGGAGCAGCAGTTCTTTGCCAAACTCTCCAAGTGTGAGTTTGGATTGACAGAGATGCTGTATCTGGGACACATCATAGGAGTGGACGGAGTGAGAGTCCACGAGGAGAAGATCCGGGCTATCAGGGATTGGCCAGAGCCGCGGAATGTAACAGAACTGAGAGGGTTCATTGGTATCTGTACTTACTACAGGAAGTTCGTCAAGGGCTTCTCACAGCTTGCAGCACCCCTCACGGAGCTGACGAGGAATGGGGCATTCAGTTGGTCGGATATCGCGCAGCGAGCTTTTGATAAGCTCAAGGAGGTGATGAGTAGTTGCCCCGTGTTGGCATTGCCCGATTTCACTCAGCCCTTTGTCCTGGAGTGCGATGCATCAGGGGAAGGGATTGGAGCAGTTTTGATGCAGGAGGGCCATCCGATTGCGTTCGAGAGCCGGAAGCTCCTTCCACACGAGAGGCTTTATCCTATCTATGACAAAGAGATGCTGGCCATCATGCATGCATTGGCCAAATTCAGGCAGTACCTGGTAGGTGGCAGATTCAGGGTCAAGACAGATCATAACAGCCTGAAGTACTTTTTGGAGCAGAAGCAGTTGCAGGAGAGGCAGCAGAAGTGGATCAGCAAGATCCAGGCATATGACTTTGACATTGAGTATGTCAAGGGGAAAAATAACGTGGTAGCAGATGCCCTTTCCCGTAGACCAGCCACGTTATCACTCATGAGCTTGGACGCTGATTGGAAGGCTCGACTACTGGTTGAGTATTCCAAAGATAGATTTGCATGTGAGGTGCTGGATGGACAGGTAGCGGATAGCAGATACAGGGTGGTCGATGAGGTCATCTATTACAGGGATAGGATCTTCTTGACTGAGGGATCTCAGCTCAAGGGGAAGATACTCCAGGCTTCTCATGATTCACCACTGGCGGGCCATCAGGGGTTCACCAAGATGTACAGGGCCATCCGGGAGAGATTTGCATGGAAAGGCCTCAAGGAGGACGTACTCCGGCATGTCAGGGAGTGCGAGGTCTGTCAGCGGAACAAAGGAGAGATGAGCCATCCCGCAGGGTTGCTGCAGCCACTTCCCATTCCGGAGGGGAAATGGGAGAGTGTCTCGATGGACTTCATCACGGGGTTGCCCACAGTACAGGGCAAGGACTGCATCTTCGTGGTAGTGGATCGGCTAACGAAGTATGCTCATTTCTTCGCCATTTCGGCACATTACACAGCAGCACAGGTGGCAGAGTTGTTTTTCCGGGAGGTTTTCAGATTGCATGGTCTACCCAAGACCATTGTTAGTGACAGGGACAGCCGTTTTATGGGTGGATTTTGGCAGGAGCTCTTTCGATTAGTGGGGACCGAGTTGACACCGAACACTAGTTACCATCCCCAGACGGACGGGCAGACGGAAATAGTTAACAAGTGGCTAGAGGGCTACTTGCGTAACTACGTCAGCGGGCAGCAGAGAGCATGGCTGAAATGGCTACATCTGGGCGAGTACTGCTACAACACAACCCACCATATGTCTATCGGTATGACACCTTTTTATGCATTGTATGGATGTCATTCCCTATCTTTTGTGGATATGATGTTTGGGGTTAGCAGGGCTCCACGAGCCAAGTTATGGATCCAAGAGAGCCAAGATATCCTCCGGACTCTCAAGGACAACATCGCCACAGCACAAAATCAGCAGAAATTGTATGTTGATAAGGGTCGAGTGGAGAGACACTTTGAGGTAGGGGACCTGGTCTACCTACGGTTACAGCCATACCGACAGTCTTCACTCAAACAGAAGGGGGCAGAGAAGCTTAAGCCTCGCTTTTACGGACCATACAGGGTGATACGTAGGATCGGACAGGTTGCATATGAGTTGGAACTGCCCCAAGGCAGCCGGATTCACAACATCTTCCATGTATCATGCCTGAAGAAGGCACTGGGCCAGCATGTGACAGCCACTGGGGAGTTACCACCGACAGATGATGAGGGGCACTTGGTATTACAGCCGGAGGCCATTATTGACACCAGGGAGAGACAGCTGCGTAGCAGGAAGATCAGAGAATTCTTGGTGAGATGGAAAAATCTGCCAGATGAGGATGCCACTTGGGAGGATGAGAGAATCCTACAGCATCCCTCACTTCAGTTGCTTGAGGACAAGCAACGTTTTGCCGGGGGAGACTGTAATATTCCCAATTAGCCTTGCTAATTGGAATATTTCATTTTTGCTTTATTTTGCCGCTTTAGCTAGACATAATAAATAAAGTGAGAAATGAGAGGGGTCACCTCACTTTAGTCATCTCACTTTATAAATAAAGTGTTCTTTTCCTAGTAGATGAACGTTGTAACTTAAAGAGGGGGCCTTGGGGGTCCACGTGATTATGATGGGGGGAGGCATCAAGGCGGCCAAGGTAAGCGCAACGCGGTCAAGGAGAGTAAGGAAGCGAGTTAAGTTTTGGAGGGTTTGGCATTATAAAAAGGGGAGGAGTTTCTCACCTCATTTGGATCATTCATGATTTGATATTATTATTGATAGGCACGGACTTAAATGCCTTCGACACGCCAAGTTGTTTAGTCGGTGCTGACCTTTGTTTGGTGCCACCCAGTGTCTCCCGGTCGGGAGATCTCACCCGCAGCCTCGGGGGACTTCGAGTGCACCGCACTGGTAAGGGATTTCTAGTTTCACCCTTAGCTTCGGGGGGGACTTCGAGTGCCGCCCTAGTGAGTTTGATTACCGGTACATCTTTCGATTTCGACAACGAGGTAACGTGATTACGGTGCAAATGCAGAGAGGGAGAAGCCCTCTTGTGGGCTGTGATTCGGAAGGAAGGACGGCGCCTCATCGAGGAGAAAAGCCGGCCGATCGGCATGGGAGTGAGGACGCTGTCCAGTTCTGAAGAGAAGGTTGCAGATCTGAAGGCCTATTGATAGATCTAGCCTTGGAGAGGGTAGATCTGAGCAGATACTTGCAGATCTAGTTTTGTATGTTGCAGATCTGAAGGTATAGCACTAGATCCAGCTTGGGAGATTGCAGATCTGAGGAGATATTGACAGATCTAGCCCAGATCTGAAGAGATAACATCAGATCCAGCCTTGGAGGCTGCAGATCTGAAGAGATATTGTCAGATCCAGCATAGATCTGAAGGTTTGGCGGAAGATCTGATATAGGAGGACGCAGATCAGGAGGGATAGGACGCAGATCTGATTGGAGGCTTCAGATCCAGCAGATCTGAGCATTCAGGAGGCAGATCCATCAGGTAGGACGCTGATCTGAGGAGCAGGCTTGTGTGAGAGGGCTCAACAACGTTTTTCTAGCCTTCAGTGGCTGATCTATCTGTCTGGAGTTTTTGGTGCCCAGTGCTTCATCTGTTTCTGCGCTGTCACTAGCAGAGACAGCGTTTTTCATTGGAGAGGGTTTTGGAGTTGAGATCAGCTGTTTTCCAGTCTTCAGCCTTCAGAGCAGCTAGGACGCTGTCCTTGTTGCAGCCATTATTCTGTCTGAGAGGGTTTCCACTTGCCTAGGGCAAGGATAGGTGCACTTATTCTGATTTTCTTGTACTCCTCTCTATGTACTTTCAGATTAATAAAATGGCTCAGTTTTCTGGAATTCTATGTGTCATTATTCAGTGATCTGGTTCAGAATTGTATTTTCTATATCTGTCTGGCATATTTCTGTTTATTACTGGTTATTTCCCTTTGGGGATATTACACAATTATTTTTGGACAATTGTCCCCGGAAAAACCCAATGTGGGAAAACTGGTGCAGCAAATGAGGGTTTATATATTAATCTTCAACAGTAAATCCTTTACAAGGAAATACTAGCAAACTAACTGAGAAACTTTATGAGAAAACACCTAAAATAAATTCTCATCAACCCTCTGGAGAATTCTTGACACTAGGGGGGCTAACTGCCCCTCTCTACATGCACAGAGGTTGTGTGATACTGCGTCACCTTGCATGGGCTCTTTGCGTTGTTGCTCTGTGTTGCCCTTTCCGACCCTCTGCGTCCTTCTTCCCTCAAGCCCTGACACTGTTGATGCCCTCTACTTACTTTGTCCTGCAACTCTCCCTCTGAAATTGAATTCTATTCCTTCATAATCGAATTGTATGACCGACTTGTCTTCCAAATGGCCCTCAAGTCTTCTTTTATAATCTTTCATTGACAAATCAACGACCCAGATTAGAAGTCTAATCAATGGATAAGATTAAATCTTGACTTGATCTTTGTTCTCTAGAAGATTCACACTATGTTTTATTAATACCCATTAATTATTTAATTTCCCTAAGTTTAGACTTAGGGTCCTCATTAAAATAATTAATTATTTTAATAAAACATAAACTGAGTAAAATTTCCACGAACAATTTCTGGGATCTTTAGAATGCTGGTATCCAAGCCTCCTCACAAGTTTTGAGACTTAAAGCACTTTCTGATGCAACAAAAATCAACACTCCCTCTTAGCAAGGAAAATGTTCTAGCAATTTACCTGTTGCATATTGCTCTAATTTTGAAGCACCCCCTGTGCTGTTAATGCTTGGCTATTGTTGCCCTCATCATCTGCGATGTGCTGCTGATGCCCGACTATTGTTGCCCCTCATCTGCTACGTTGTTGCCTTTTGCACTGCTTCCCATGACACTGCCACTATCACTGCTCTCATCTGTACTGCAACTCCCTCTCAATTCTGCATCTTTCCATTTCTACTACTGAAATGGATTCTTGATCATCCCCATCTTCTCTCTGAAGTAGACAAACTTTTCCTTTCCCAGAGCTTTAGTGAGGATGCTTGCCACCTGTTCTCCTGTTGGAGTGTACTGCAACTGTACAGCTCCCCGCTGGACACAGTCTCTGATGGAATGACACCTAATGTCAATGTGCTTCGACCGATCATGAAACACTGGATTTTCAAAGAGCTTGATGCAACTTTGATTATCACATAGAATGTTGGTCGCTTCCATCTTTTCCTTGAGTAGATTCACAAGCAGCTTCCTAATCCATATGGCCTCACACGAAGCAGTGCTTGCTGCCATATATTCTGCCTCAGGTAAGCTCAGAGCTACGGATTTTTGTTTCCTGCTACACTAGGAAGTCATTCCTGATCCAACATTGAAACAGTACCCACTTGTACTTTTCCGATCTACTGGGTTTCCAGTGCAATCTGCGTCAATGAACCCACTCAATTTGTTGTCATTGACTCGGGTGTATCTCAATCCAAGCTCGATTGTTCCCTGCAGATACCTAAGAACATGCTTAGCTGCTGCCCAATGTGCCTTCCTTGGTTCCACCATGAACTGACTAAGGGTGTTGACAGCATAATAGATATCTGGCCTAGTGTTGACCAGATACATCAGGGACCCCATGAGCTGCCTACACAAGGTAGGATCAGCCTCATCATCTTCGGATGTATCAATCTTCATCTAGTTGGTGATCATTGGAGTAGCCATGGGTCTACAATCCTGCATCTTGAATCTCTTCAAGATTTCTGTAGCATATCTCCCTTGACCAAGGAAGATCTCACCCTTCTGCTGCCAAACTTCCATCCTCAAAAAATAATGCATCAGCCACAGATCCTTCATGTCGAATTCTGCAGCTAAATTCTCCTTGCAGTCCTTGATGAGCTTAGATGATCCTGTTAGGAATAGATCATCTACGTAAAGCACCAGTATCAGAGGCTCATCCCCTACTCTCAGATAGTAGAGATTGGGATCTGCGTCACTCTTGAGGAATCCCATCTTCTACAAGTAGCTATCAATTCGACCATACCAAGCTTTAGGGGCTTGCTTAAGTCCATACAAGGCTTTCTTAAGCCTACACACATGAGTCTTCTACTCATGTGTCTCAAAGCCCTCTAGTTGTGTTCGATATATAATTCTTCTTCTATCACCCCATTCAAGAATGCAGTCTTGACGTCCATCTAGTGAATCTCCCATCCCATCTACGCAACAAAGGATATCATTGATCTAATAGAAGTATATCTGGCTACTGGGGCAAACGTCTCTTCATAATCTATCCCTTCCTTCTGAGCATAACCCTTTGCCACAAACCTGGCTTTAAATTTTTCTATGCTGCCATCTACAGCATATTTGATCTTGTAGATCCATCTCGAACCCACAACTAATATGTCCCAAGGCCTAGGAACTACTTCCCAGGCATCATTTGTCATGATGGAACTGTACTCTTCCACCATCGCGTCTACCCACACCTGATGCTGAGTTGCCTCCTGAAAACTAAAGGGTTCCCCAACCTGGGCTACTAAGGCTTGGTATCTGTCCGGTTTTCTACACTGCCTCTTCTCATTTCTAGGGGCTCCGACAAACTCGTTTGCATCCCTCAAAATTTGTCGTAATTCCCTGCTCATCCTACCACTGGTAGTGGGTGGATCTACCTGCCCCCCCTCCAGCAAATCTTCAGGAGATGAATCCCTTGGATCTTTGTGCCTTGGAGAAGCACTCGTGCTAGCCTCTATTGGTCATAGTGGTTGGACCAGCGGATCCTCCTCAAACTGTGTTGCAGAAGGCAACTCCCGGGATTTTCCGAAAGCTCTTTCCTCTATGAAATTTACATCCCGTCGCACTACAATCTTCCTACTCTGAAGAATGTAGATTCTATAAGCCTTCGCATTCTCACTATATCTCACCAGATATCCCTTTTCCGCAGTCTTATCTAATTTCTTCCTCTTCTCTTCGGGTACATGGCAGTGCGCCACACTACCAAAGATCCTGAAGTGGCTTACTTCTGGCTTCCTGCCAGTGAAGACACTTTCTGGAGTGATCTTACCCAATGCGCTATGAGGAATCCTGTTTTGAACATATACAGTTGTATTACAAGCTTCAGCCCACAGAAATTTGGGCATGCCTTGATCATACAGCATTGCCCTTGCAGCCTCGACAATAGTTCTATTCTTCCTTTCTACGATTCCATTCTGCTTCGGATTATATGGAGCGGTCCAGTCTCTTTTGATGCCTTCCCTTGCGCAGAACTCTATGAAGTCTTTATCAATGTATTCTCCACCATTGTCTAATCGCAGTATCTTTATCCACTTTCTTGTCAAATTCTCAACCAGAGCCTTAAACTCCTTGAATCAATCAAAAGCTTCATCCTTGGTCTTCAGAAAGTAGATCCAAGTCTTCCTGGAATGGTCGTTAATAAAGGTGACGAAATATTCAGCACCACTAAGAGCTCTAGTGGACATTGGTCCGCAGATGTCCGAGTGTATTAATCCCAACACACTCTTAGCCCTATTGCTGCTTTTGGGGTAGGCTGCCTTGGCATACTTTCCTAGTACACACCCTCTGCAAACGTCATCTCGCTTGGTGCTCAGTTCTGGAACTCTTGTGACGGTCTTCTTGAATTCTCAAAGCCCCATGGTGTAAGTGCCCCATTCTCTTGTGCCATAGTTCATTCAAATCGTTCTCATCATTGTTGCCTATCAGTTCCATTGGAGATTCCAGTTGTAACTTATACAATTTATTGCTCCTGACTCCAATTTGTGCCTTCTTCTTCCAACTCGAGTGTTTGACATATACTCTTTAGCCAATGAAGTAAACGTCATAGCCCTTGTTTTGAAGCTGAGACACCGAGAGTAAGTTCATCCCCAAACCAGGCACATGCAGCACATTGGTGGCACGAAGCTTATTACCAGCTTCGGTTTGAAACACTACAGTACCTCTTCCAACAGGGGTACACTTCACCTTATTGACCATGGTGATCTGAAAGTTCATCTACTCTTCTCGGTAGCTTCGTACCTCGGTCGTATGTGCAGAAGCTCCACTATCAATATACAAGACCTCTGGAGAAGCAGTGCTTGACACGCAAGCAAACTCTTCTTCCAGTCTAGAAGCCAATACAGAGATGTCGTGATCCATCTGTTCTTTCATGCTTTCCCTTTTCTCTGGAGAGCTGCATGAACCCTTCCAAACTGTTGTTGCAGCAACTTCTGGTCATTGTTTCACCACAGGATCTCCACTCCTGTTACTCAATCTCAGCTCTGATACCATGTGAAAATTTCATCCTGGAATTCTACTACAGTCATAGATTTATTTCTCCTATGTATTTTTCACGATAAGTTATTTATAGAATTCTTCTAGTAAATTTTGAAATAAACACTACTGCAGTAATCACTAAAGTATATGTAGAGAACAGAACAGTAAAATTCAAGCACAAGAATCAATCACAATGACAATTATTTTTGGAAAATTGTCCCCGGAAAAACCCAATGTGGGAAAACCGGTGCAGCAAATGAGGGTTTATATATTAATCTTCAACAGTAAATTCTTTACGAGGAAAGATTGGCAGACTAACTGAGAAACTTCAAGAGAAAACACTCGAGATAAATTCTCATCAACCCTCTAGAGAATTCTTGGCTCTTGGCCTCTGGAGAATTCTCGACACTTGGGGGACTCGCTGCCCCTCTCTGCATTACCTCTGCGTGCCTCTCTGCGCAGAGCCTGCGTGAGACTGCGTCACCATGCGTGAGCTCTCTGCATTGCTGCTCTGTGTTGCCCTCTTCGACCCTCTGCGTCCTTCCCTCGAGCCCTGACACCGTTGATGCCCTCTACTTCCTCTGCCCTGCAACTCTCCCTCTGAAATCGAATTCTATTCCTTCATAATCGACTTCCTTCAAGTTACTGAGCGTATGCCCGGCTTGTCTTCCAAATGGCCCTCAAGTCTTCTTTTATAATCTTTCATTGACAAATCAATGGCCCAAATTAGAAATCTAATCAATGGCTAAGATTAAATCTTGACTTAATCTTCGTTCTCTAGAAGATTCACTCTGTTTTATTAATACCCATCAAGTATTTAATTTCCCTAAGTTTAGACTTAGGGTCCTCGTTAAAATAATCAATTATTTTAATAAAACATAAACTGAGTGGAATTTCCACGAACGATTTCTGGGTTCTTTAGAATGCCGGTGTCCAAGCCTTCTCACAAGTTTTGAGACTTAGAACACTTTTCGATGCTACAAAAATCAACACTTGCTTCTCCCTTTTTTTTTTGTAACTGACCTTATTGAAGGTCGTGCTCCAAATCTAATTCATGGAACAAAAAATGATGACCTCTCGGTAGGTGAAGTTGTGGGGCCTCTCCCACTACCCTCAGGCTCAATCTCAGAGGTAGATAGCCCTGAATATATTCCTGCACATTCGGCCTTGTTTACAACTACCTCTTCTCTCTTTTTGTCCTTTGCAAAAATTGCATCATGTGCAACTCTCATAATTCTCAGGCTGGATTTAGAACAAAGCCCAACATCATGTATGGGATTATACCCAAATGGTATTTCAATCCACAAATCCCCCTATCATATGCAACCCACACAATTTGTAATTCAGTGTTTATTGGTGTGTCCCACCTTCAGGCTCCCCATACTCCAAAATGGGTCTAATCGCTTTGGCATATTTGTAGTGAAAATGTTTTATGGACTGTTTCAAAATTCAATCTTAGAGCACGAAAAACACAAAAAAAATTGGCTTTAAACTCCCACTACACTAAAAATCGCAACCTCATTTAAGAAAAAAAAAAAAAATTATAAATTTAAATTAGATTATTTGCAATGAAAAATGGCAATAAGAAGGTACATGAAAAAGTTTAAAACAAAAATCAAGTTTGCTATCCAAATATTCAAAAAACCTTGGCATTGGTTCATGGGCATGAAAATCATAGCAAACGACAAAAAAAGAGATGAAGGAAAATGTTGGTAAGAAAAGAGGCAAGCAAGCATATGCCTAAATGTATGGAAAAAATCATTAACATGGGGGTATTAAGAACATACCCGTGAATGGAAGAAGAGAAGTTTGTCTGGCTGATTTGGAAAATGATCTTGAACCTTTGGTTCACAAAAAAAAAATCTTTGTTGGTGATGATAATGGCTATTTGGCCCTCAATCCCTCCTTGAAAATCACCACAAGCTCTTCCCCTTCTCCAACAGCAACAAAAGTAAAATGACAAATAAAAACCCAAAATTTGCTTTCAAACCTCGTGGTTGCGCCTTCCTTGCAACTTTTATGGTCGTGGAGCGCTTTTTTAGTGAAAAAAAAAACACATTTTCAAAAACAAAAATGTGATTTTTTTCAAAAGTGAAAAGATCGCAATTTTTACTCCCTAAAAAATCAATACGGCAAAAAATCACAATTTTATTTTTCGCCAATACACACGCACACACACACATATGGTTGATTTTCTAGTGCAATTAGGGTTAGCACAATATTTCTAAAATTCTAATAATTACTTTTGATGTAGATCTTCTTTTAAATTGTTCCAATATATCATTCAGCAATTATACTTCAAAAATTCAACAATAAAGAACAGTAGAACAGTTGAGATCATAATGCACAAAAAGGAGACAAGATTTACCCTGGGAAAACCCACTACGAGGAAAAACTCAACAACCTTTTCAATAGAGAAATTCTTCTTGTTCAATGAAAGACACACCTAGACCTATGGTCAAACTTGATCTTCTCTTGCAAATCAAGTCACCCAAACTGATCTTGCACTTCCAGAATTTCGGCCCTCCTAAAATCGCTAGTTACCCAGAATTTCAACTCTGCAATAGTTGCCCGAGTAACCCAAAAAATTCCAGTGCCCCTACAACAAATGCCCCAAAAACTACAAATCACATAGAGAGATTCCTTCACACATTCGAGTTGCTAGAGAGAGATAGAAGAGAGAAAATCCGGCCTTCTTTGTCCTTCGTTGTCCTTGTCCTTTGCTCACTTGCCCAAAAATTGTCTTAAGCGAGGAATGTGAATTGCCCAAATGAGGAGCTCGAGCTACCTCTATATAATAGTCTGTCTAGGGTGAATGGATGTCTCTCTTGGCCAAGGTCGACTTGACTTGGAGGGAAGTCGACTTGTCACATTCGGAGCCAAAATTTTTATTTCAAAAATTCAAATTTACATCTTTTAAAAGTTACAATAGGATTTTGGCTCAAAACACTTTTTCCTTTGACTCGAACATTTATAAATATGCTTTACAGTGATAAATATAATTACATCAAGTGACCAAAAGTACATTATGAAGACCGACCGTAGTTACAAATTCAACATATATGTAACAAAATGAAATATAGACATAAAGATCCAATAAATGAAATAGATAACTATTCTATATTTCATTTTGGTGTTTGTGTGTGTATTACAAACCATAAATACAAAAATAAAATATAGACATAATGATCCAATAAATGAAATATAGACAACTAGTTATTACATCAATGATGATCAAATACACGAGATTAGAATATTCAAAACACATATAGAAGTTTCAAAGTTATAATCATAGACTACAATTTTCACAATAATTCATCTGATGTCAAGAAAATCAAAATCAATTACATAGGCACTAAGTCACTTATACTGCAAGTCGAAATTCCAACAACAAATACAAAATAATGTAGATACTAAAACCGTAGATGGAAGAATCTCATAGTTTGTCACTGTTAGTTATCCTCCTTTGTGTGAAAATCATCAAAATCACCACCCTGGCACTACTCTCTCCTCCATCCTCCCCCTACTCCTCGTCCTCTACATCAAATCCAAGATCCACATTTGCTAGTGTGGAGGATGACCCTTCTAAAGGATAAGCATCATCAAAAGAAACTAGCTCTAGCACTAGTTCATTAAATCCAAGTTGGCTAACACCATCTCAACATTGTTGTCCAAACCCATATCATAGGACCCATTTTTCTCTTGACAGGCTCGCTTGCCACCCTCGCTTGATCATGTTCGCTTGATGTTATGTTACTTTAGGGTGTCGTGTACTACAAATCATGTGCCCTGAAGTTTGATTACAATCTTGAATTTGATGATTTACTTGACTCAGTTGACCTCCTCATTCAATTTCAGGCAAGTCACTTTACAATAAATATTCTTGTAAAAAGTACAATAAGCTCATTTAAGTTATGAAAACCTCCTCCTTTTACTTATCCCCTCAATAGATAAATACTTTTTAAAAATAAATTCAAAATATAACCCTTATCACTTCAAATATAAATTACATATATATTTTAAACCTTCATAAACTAAAACAATCATTTAATGTAATATCCCAAACGGGGAATAGACAGCAATACAAAGCAACATAAACAAAAACTATAGCAAATAGAAGCATACAATGAAAACACTGCAAATAAGCCAAAACCGCTAAGCCATTTTATTATATTTATGAAATGAGGGACAAGTACAAGTAGTGCTCAAAATGACAACACCTTGGCTTGCTCTAGGCAGGCTGAAATGAACTCTCTCTCCCTGCTCAGAAAGCCTGCTCCAAATCTGCTCTGTGTGGCTCCTCCTTTGCGTTGCCCTACTGGAAATGTTGTTGTTGGCTGAAAAGGAGTTGCGAGATAGGGTTGTTCAGTTACTCAAAAAAATATGAAACTCAGACACCGGACTCTCCTCCAAAAACCCAGAATAACCCGCGAAGGAATTCCGAAAAGTCTGACCCCGGAAAATCACCCCCTTGAGATGACTACGCACTCCCGCTGGTTATGTTGGCCTCTGAGATGAAATGCTGGAAAGAAAGGACTCCAACTACCCAAGGAACTCAGCTATGGAAGGGTTGATCCCCTCACAAACCTCCAGACTAAAATCTCACAAAGTTCCTCCTCTCCCGGAGCTGCTCTCCTCCTTGACCGCATAATCCTCTGAGTGACTGCGCTGCCCTATGTTGAGATTTTGTGGTGTTGGGGTAGCTTCAGATGTGCTCTACCTCCCAAACTTTGTGGAGGGGCTAGAGTACATGAGATCTCGAAGACCCAGAAAGGGATTTGAGAAATTCCATTCGATTTGAGAGTAAATTAATTCATTAATATTTTTAATTAAGGACCCTAAGTCTAACTTAAGAAAATTAAAATATTCAAGATAATTAATTTAAACATGTGATGGAAATGACTTAAGTCACACGAATCAAGCTTTCATTTAATCTTAGCCGTCGAATCAAGATTAGATCACAGTCGTTGGTTCCCAACGAGAAAAGTATAAAGGAAAGGCTTGTGGTCAGTTGGAGAACACACACACACAGGCAAAGCATTGAGACTAAGCTGGAATTCTAGGGCGTGGTTTGCTAAGAATTTCCGAAGTGTTTCAGTTGCAGTGAGGGGTAGTATTGGCTAAGGGGATGATCTAATCCCAGAGCCAAGAGTCGGCAAGAGGCAGAGAAGCAACAGTCAGAGCAGCGCAGAGGGAGCAGCAGTTGCGCAGCGCAAAGGGCTTTAGTGCTACGTAGGCCCAGAAAGGGCAGCGTAGAGGCAGCAGGAGGCCATCAGGGCTTACGCAAGCCAAGCAGAGGCAGCGCAAGGACTGCGTCACCCAGTCTGGGGTTACACAGGCCTCTCCCGAGCAGCGCGGGGGCACCAACAGGCTAGCAGAGCTGACACAGAGGACTTCAGAGCAGCACTGGGGTTTCTGAAGACAGAAAGGGGTTGAGTTCTGTAAATCCCGTTTGAGGGTGTGAATCAGTGTAGTTTTTCCATCTCTGGAACTGAGGTATTGCTGCAGATTTTTGTTTTCTATGTCAGGTTAACCAGTAAGGTGCCCAAATTTGATGTACTTAGAATCTACTTAATAATATAAACCCTCCAGCAGCAAGAAGACTGGTTTTCCCGCATTGGGTTTTTCCGGGGATAGTTGTCCAAAAAATCTTGTGTGTCACTTTTTCTATGTGCATGTATTCAGTTTAGATCTGTATCTGTGAAGAACTATTAATGTGTTTACTTCGATGTTAATGCTGAAATTTCAGATTAATAACTTGATTAAGTAAGAGAAGTATAACCAAATTTAACAGTAGGGTTTCTGCATAAGTAATATTCAGAAATTTTCACACCTTGGAGATGACTGCGTAATCCTGGTGGCTGGCTCAATGACGTTGCTCTCAAAAATTGAAGGTAGAGCTCCTTTCCTAAGCGAGCACTCAAAGTCCCTCGAGGACGAGCTTGGGATCTCTGCTCGGAGACACCCGTGTGCTAAACAGCACTGCAGACTCAGCTAAACAGCTTAAACGTGCTCTAGTCTTGATAGACAGAAAATCTGAAGACGTATGAATGACTGAGAATGGTTGCCTTCATCCCCCTTTTATCATAATGAGCCTCCAACGTTCCCTTGGGCCCACTAGTGTTGCATTGTCCCTCTGCCACGTTGTCCCCATGCTACTCTGCGTTGCCTGTCCCCACGCTGCTACTGCGCTACCTGTCCCCACGCTGCCTCTGTGTTGTCCCAGCTGCCTCCTCTCCTGCGCTGTCACTTGGCCTCATGGACCCCGCCTTGCCTTTTAATTATTCTGCCTAAGTGACTTTAGGAAAGTGTTTTTATTCTAATGTTGAGTTATGGGTCCCTTCACCCCTTTATCTCCTGCTGAACTTTAGAAAGGCAAAATTTAACAAAAATGAATATTCCAATTAGTTATCTCAGATCTGCTAATTGGGAATATTACATTTAATTTTACCCATATGCCTCATATGCCTCCACTTCATATTCTTCATATGTCTCACTTCATTGTAGATGAAGTAAACATATAAAAATGTTTCCAAAAATAAATTTTATTTGCCCCCTTTTATTCATATTAAGTCATTTTTTACTTAACCCGACATTTCAAGGTTTTAAAAATTTTATTATGTGGAAAATGCTTACAATTTTTCTCTTAATTGGCCATGAGTCCATGGTATTTGACTTTTAGTGATCATTTCAATAAGAAGATTAAAAATTAAGGCCATCTCCAATGCCTTTGGAATCCAATTTAAATAAAAACTAGTACCTGTGGCGTGATTGATTTCCAAGCTTGTATTTCAACATATGTGTTGGCCTTTTCTCCAATAACCGGTGTAGCCCACAAGAATAGTCAACGTGGGATTCTTCGAGATGCCTTTGTGCTCAATTTGGAGAGAGATTGCAGTGTTTCCAACTAAAAGAAGTCGCTCTGAATTTTAACCAACCGTTCTACATCAATTCATGCGTTCAGCTAATTTCAAAAACTCAATTTTATTCCAGGCACTGGAATAAAATTATTCCAACTGCCAATTACAAGACAAGTTCAGGCACTGATATATGAGGCAATTATGGATGCCAATTAGGATTTCTCTTCAACAAGAGTCTGACTTGAAATTTGAAGAAAACCCAGATAATTGAACAGAGCCAATGTCAAGATCAAAAAAATTAGGCCCAGTGTCAATTTCTTAGGCTGACAACATTTGGAATGCATACTTTTGTTAGACGTGGTAAACTCTTTCTTTTATGGATCCGTCAATTGGAGCATAGCTAATTTAACTTTTCTTTTCCAAATTTATACTTCCATGTGAAGCGCTAACAAAGGAAATCAATCTGCGACTTCTTCACTTCCACACAACATGCACATAACAATCTTTGCCTAGAAAATCAGTAACACCGCGAGACCACCGGTGAGATCCATATTCTAGCGTTGGGATCCATTGAAAACATCGCAGAGAGAGCGGATCCACATGAGCATTCTTTAATGAAACTTCAGAATTATTGCTGCCCCCAATGCTAGAGGAGTTAAGCAGCTAACAACCTTGCCTTAGCTTTCTATAGAGTAGTATCCACTTGAATACCTTTTCCACGCTAATAGAAGAAATGGTGGAATCTTGAACTTTATTTAATCTACAGTGCGGAAGCAGAGTAGGCCAAACGTCGTCATCAAATGGAATCAAAAGAATTGGCTAAGAGCAGATCGATCCAGTAATTTCTCTTTTTCTTTAAATCTGCCTTAGATTTTATCAACGCTCCCAAATTTACAACCTCTTAGATCAATTTCTTTTACATCTACCTTAGATTTATCAACATTCTCATATCTACAACCTCCTTCACCATCTCAAAATATCACCTCTCTTAACTATGGCTATGATATTTTCGTCAACTCACACAGCTAGAACTATTATTGAATGATGTCAAACAAACTATTTTGCACGGAGATCTGATCTACCAAGGATTCCAAATCCAAAAATGGTTTAGATCCACAAATGAGATGTGGTAGCCAATGTTGCACGACTCGTACTCGTATAAGACTGATCTGACCATTGACTCGTCGACTCGTATAAGACTCGAGAATGACCCGTATAAAACTCGTATAACTCTAGTCAAAATGCAAAAAAAAAAAAAAAAAAAACTTAAAATGTGGTAAATTTAAAGCAGAAAAAAGAAACTAATGACAATTCCAATCCTTATAAGTTATAAAAACCACAATATATGCAATAATTCATAACATCATCTCATATCTATAAAAGTACAACATTATATATTCGATTTTTGTAAGTAAAAACATTTAGATACTGAATAAGAAAAAGAATCATGATTCCATAATTATAATAAAAAATGTCAGCAAGTTCAAAATTCAAATACATATGTCATAAATGATAAATGATTGTCTCAAAACAATCTTGAGTCTCATCACTCATGAACAACCACGCCTATAATAAGCCCTTGTGGAGCTCATGCTAGCGTCAGAAGGTTGAAGCAACTGTGAGGCAGGTGTATTGACAGTCTCCATTTGAGATGGAAAACTAGAGAGATCCTTAGTCTCTTCATCAAGCCAACTCAAATCAAGGGGCTCCTCCTCCACAACCCAATCAAACTCTAAATCAATAGTATCCAATAAAATTGGATCTGTATCCTTTGGTTGCACTTGTTTTGTGAGCATTCAAAGGTTGTAGTAGATGAAAACCAACTTCTCCAACCTCTCATGCTCCAACATGTTTCTCTTTTTGTTGTGGATGTGCTCAAACACTGACCAATTGCACTCAGAAGAAGAAGCATTGCAGGGTTGACTCAGAACTCTAACGGTGAATTCTTGTAATTGCGATGCCTCAAAGCCACAATATATCCACCAATAAGCTGTAAAAAAATAACAACAAAGATTATCAGTTTGCAATGCCAAACATATAAAAGGTAACTAGAAAAAATACAAGCTAAGTTCTAACAATTTGCACTTACAAGGAATTTTCTTGTCCTTGAGACGTTGGCTTGCGCTGAATCCAAACATGTCAGATGCTTCCTTGTACATATCTCGTTGTAGGTTGATTTTGTCTTGAACCGAGAACATCTTCTCAATGCATATCATCACACCTCTCATCACCTCGGGATCTCTTTGAATGCTAGACCCCTCAGCATAGAATAAGCTCGGATTCAGATATGCTCTTGTTGCATGCAATGGTGAATGTAGTTGCTTGTCCCCCCTGGAATCAATAATTTGCCATATAGGGAGATATTTAGATTCATTTCCCTTATAGAAAGTCTTCATGGCCTCCTTGGCCCTATCCATGCACTCATAAATATATCCCATTGGAGCTTTCTCTCCATCCATCAATCTCAAGACTTTCACAAGGGGCTTAGTGAAGCTGACAGTCTCAGTGACTTTGTCCCACAAACTATCACCAAAGACAGATGCTTTCACAGACAATGCTTATGGTTTTGTGCTATCTTTCCAAAATACCCAATGTTGGCTACAAAACATTCTTCTCAAAGCTTGGTACTCAAACAAAAGGCTTTGGAGGGAAAGAAAGTTTGTAGCAAACCGTGTGACAGCTAGGGGACTAAGCTCACCCTATGTGAATTCCCTCATAAGGTTCAACGCCCAAGCATGATTATAAATATACTTGGTAATTTTCTTGCATTCTTGCACAACATCCTGCACCCACTCCAACTTCCCAATGTCCTCTAGTATCAAGTCTATGCAATGGGCAGCACATTGAGTCCAAAAATGGTGGGATGTTTGGCACAAAGCAACCTTCCAGCTGCTACATAATTTGTTGCATTGTCCGTGATTACTTGGACAACATTTGCAACCCCAACTTTCTCCACCACATTAGCCAACAATGTAAAAATCAAGTGTGCATCTTTTACATTTGCAGATGCATCAATGGATTTTAGGAACAAGGTTCCTTTAAGGCAAGCTACAACAAAATTTATTATTGTTCTACCCCTCTGATCTGTCCACCCATCAGACATAATTATACAACCTGTAATTTTCCATAAGCTTTTAATGCTCTCCAATTGTTCCTTGACACACTCAAGCTCCCCATCTAGTTTTTTCCCCCTAAGTGCATTATAAGATGGGGCTTTGTATCCAGGGCCAGCACTTGCAATGGCATCCACCGTGGGCTGATAAAAATATGACTTTGCATAGTTGAATGAAAGACAGCTATGGTACCAAAACCTCCACACTGCCATATCTGCCTCCTTCCTTTTCTTTTCATTAAAACTATCCAAGGTTTATTAAGATCCTGGAATTGTAAGAAGATTGAAGAAAGAAGAGGCTATACTCTTGTTTGCCACAACACTTGAAGAGGATTTACCAATACCTGGACTTTGAATCTATGTTTCACACTGAAATGAAGATCTACCTATCCCAACAATCTCATCCTGCATTTTCGCTCGCTTAGAAGTTTCTTCTTTAATGGACTCCAAAGCAACTGCCATTTCAGTAGTGACTTCATTAGGGAAATTTTGACAACATCCCACACGATTCCCAGGAATTCTAGCTAGGTGGTATTTTAGCCTATTTATGTCTGCATGCATTGTGGCATTGCAATAATTGCACTTGACATGGTGGTCATTACCGACAATGATTCGTTGATCATGCGCCCATGCCGGATCACGAGACTTTCTAGAACCCTTTGGTGGCATGGTGACGGAATCTGGAAGAAAAAAATAAATTTTTGGGCAGTCCTCCTTAGCCCAAAAAAAATTGCAAGTTAAACAAAAAAAATTAAATTGAATTGAATAGAAAAAATAAAAATAAAATTACATGGAAAACAATGAAACAAGGATCATGAAGCCTACCAGAAGCTCGGTTTGATCTGATGAAGCCTCCTTCGGCCTCCTTCAGCCTCCTCCAAGAGCTCCTTCATTGTGCAAGGGAGTCACTCAAACACTCAAATGCCAAGTGAATGACAAATGGAAGGGAGAGAGGTGTTTATATAGCATTTTCTTCCCTCCAAATTCCCTTTTCCTCCACCTCATTTCCAAAAAATAAAAGAAAAATTTTTAAAAATGAGAAAAATAAAAAAATAAAAATTGCTTTTTGAGGTTCGACGAGTCTTATAGGGATCCGAGACGAGTCCAATACTAAACCCACGGGTCTTATGCGGGTAGACAGGTTCTATAAGAGTTTTCCCGGGCAAGGGTAAGAATCACGGGTTCTATGTGACTGACTCGAATCGATATAGAACCCACGAAGACCCACGGGTGTAATACGGGTCATGCTTCACTAGTGGTAGCCATTGCATACACCAAACTAGTGTGATTCATATGAGAGATGCACTATTCATTGATTGCGGCCTCTTAAATTAAACAAAAGAATGGAATACCTTGTAGTTTTGAAGTTGGATTTCTTTAATATGTCGAGAAGAGCCACAATCCATCAGCACAGATTTTGAATCACTCATGGATCACTACCATGGCTTCACGTTCAACTTAGCACTTCAAACTTCTCAAGCATCAGCTGCAAATTATAAATCCTCCATGAAAATCTATCATGGAATTACCAAGCCCTTAAGACTAAAGAAACTCTGATGTTGTGTTAAGAATTAACATGGGCAAGACAAGCAAGCAAATTGATGGAAAAGGCTTAATGCTTTTATGTTATTTTCTATTGATCTCAATGTTTGAATTTATAAAACATCAACCGACCTTCCATATCTTCTAGATCAAGATCCAAATCACACCGACAACTCATCAGTGGATCATCATGACACCTTGTCAAGATAAGAATTACAAGTGTATTCTTGGACGTTGTGATTATCTAGGGACTCACAGTCTAACAATGGAAACCATTCTATCGTGTGCATAGTTTGATTTGATGGTCCTCATATTCTTGGTATTATCAACACTTTGATCCATGTCCTTTCACCTTATTGGTCCATGATCTCTATCTAAAGATCAAGGAAACTCATTTGTTAATGATGACCATAAACCAATCTGATGCCACATGACAAAGCCTCAATTAGGCTATTGCATGAAACTTTTCTTCTCTGCATAGTAATACAACTTTCTTGTTGCTTTATGATGCCACATGGCAAAGAATTGATTAGGGTATTGAATGTAACTTTTCTTCTTTGCATAGTAATACAACTTTCTTGTTGCTTTGCAGATGTTTCCCTCTCTAACTTTTTTCCATGTAGATCTTGGTGCCCTAATCTTTGATTTGTGTGAGTTATTTCTCTAAGATATTCATTCTTGTGGCTGATAATTTCACAATGACCAACGGTACATACTTCACTGATAAGACCCTCAAATACAGAATTATAGAACTAAGGCCCTTCATTTTTTTCATGATATGATTATGGCCCTAATTTAATGCACGATTGAACCATGGCCTCTATATTATGAAAATGACAAATTTGTGGACTCCACAAAAATTATTCGTGTACTATGCACAAACCTACAACATTTATAACCTTTGGCCAATGTATTTTCGCTTTCAAGGCTAATTCCTATCAACATTTGTGACTTGGCAACTATACATTTGTGATAGTATTGATTCACAATGTCATTTTTGGTGCCTATTAAAAATAAGCATGCCTTTATTCTGGATCTTGAGTATCATCTATACATGTATGGCAGATTGGTGAAAAAAGGGACCAACAATATTTTTGGCTTAGTTTATTTTGCATTCTGGTACTTTCTATTACACTTGCCAAACTAATATGAATCCCTTTGCCAAAAGACCTATTTTGCAATTTAAATGATATATTTCTAGTGTGTTATCAATGGATTTTAATTTCTAGTCAGTAGCATGACGATTATTGATATAAAATTCATTTTGTTCCCATATTTAATGGTATGGCAATATTATTTTTTTGGCACTATGTGCCATAGTTATAAGCTGCCTCATAATAGATACAATGCATTATGGACAAGAATTGCTCCGTGTTGATCATGAGGATACCTAGCTAAATAAAATAGTGCATATTTATTTAATTGGAACTTTTAATCATGATTCAATGGATATCTACCTATGGTTGACTATATTCATCATCCACCTTTGCCACATACACAGTAATGGTAATTCCACTCGGGCTTTAACAAATAACAAGATTACAAAAGAAGTTATAACGTAGGGTCTAAGTAAACACAACACCATCAAAACCTAAATAGGCTCCCATGTACTTCAACATGAGATAAGCTCTAATAACATAACATTTACAACCCAGTAAATGCAGCAAAAACACTAACAGAATAATAATATGACATGAAACAAGGGGAGAAAAACAAATTCACAAAGAAGACCTGTTCTTGCAAAGCCCGCGCAAGGGCCAAGTCTGAATCTTCTTGACTACGAGCAGTGAACGGTTGCCTTGAAGATTGCTCAAGTGATAAATCTAACACCGAACTCATAGATGTTTCTGATTGTGTCCCTTTTTCATTCATGTCATCCTCTGTAAGCTCTCTATCTTTAGCCTCAACATCCTCCCTCTTATCTTCCTCCATGAGAGAATAATTTGAGTGTAAGTTTCTCAACGCAAATACCTGCCACAAGGAATTTCACACTAAATCAATTAACATTCTGACTATAACCAAAGTAATAAAATTCTACATAAAGGCTATCTACTAAATCAGTGACCCTAATACAAATGAACATCATGCCTGAAAAAACATTGTAAGGTTGTTACAAAACTAACATCATGCTCATCAATCCATCATAGATGAAGAATTAAAGTCAAATGTCAGTTGTCTATTTTGCATTTAGTTAAAAAAAAAATTCTTTTCACTTGCCCCTTCTTCAAATAATACAATACTCTACTTTAATCTTGAATTTAGGTTAACAAAGTTTGAGTTGGTGTAGAAAATACTTCAAGTTGTGTGACCACTGTAATTTGTAACCAAAGGTAGCAGTGACGTAGCACAAAGAAAAAATGAAAACATTTGCTGTGCTAGGAAGCAAATTTATAAATATCCATGTAAAATATAAGCCATTGCCTCTATATAACTAATCACTATGATAATCCTTCATACAAGCCTCCAAATCTTGAAATACTCATGTATATATATGTCCTAAAGAAAAACTAAAATTTCACCTCCAGGATTTAACATGACATAGTAGTTCTCAAGACCACAACTTACAGAATAACTGCAGATCAATAAAACCATGGAACCTTCCATTGCAATTCAACCGGAACACATTGTAAAACAATATTACATTATTGTTATGGTACCACCATTATATCCCCATCAATCTACTACTTTTAATAGACCACTAGTGAGATAAACATGTTTAGCAAGTGTTTGCCACAATGATCGAGAAATAAGTGTAAAAGGTTGAATGAATTGTTGTGGGATAACTCTAATGAAGGATGATTCTCCTCGGTATGAATCTGTATTATCCAGTTTTTGGATGATTCCCATCACCATCATAATGGATTTTCCCACATTTCATGAATCTCACTGTGTCATAGATTCTCCTTGGTATGAATAGGTATGATCCAGTTTTTAGATGCTAACCATCACCATCACAATGGATTTTCCCATAGTCGACGAAAATGTACCTGTTGCACCGAGAGGCGCATTCTACAGCCCAGTATTACCCCGATGTGTAAGTATGTCGGAAGCCAAAAAAAAAGTCGGCTTGAACAATAGCTTACATAAACATATAAATGAACAATTAAAAATTTATTAAAAATAAATTTAAACGATATAAACTTAAAATATGAAGAGTTTACTAACACTAAAAAAAGAGATATGGTAAATACGTAAAAATATAAATAAACCATAGGTATGGTAAATAAATAAAACCTCTTTTTATATTACTCAGGAGGTATGGTAAATAAATAAAAGTATAAATAAACTAGAGGTATGGTAAATAAATAAAACCGATTTTTATATTTACTCAATAAACCACTTTATATTTACAAAAACTCAAAAACAGGTTTTATTTAAGTGAAGCCTATGGGACAAATTATTATTAATACCATGGGCCAAATACCATGGGACAAATTATTAATAATACCATGGACAAATACCATGGGCCAAATAATATATTTATAAAATAGGTATGGTAAATAAGTAAATATAAAAAAGGTATAAAGAGGTAAGGTAAATAAATAAAAATATATCAAATACGATTAGAAATCAAGATCTAATTATATATGAAGTATAAGGGTCAAATACCATGGACCAAATTATTATTAATACCATGCAAAAAAAAACATTATTAACCCTAACATTAATATTAAAATATTAATATTATTAAATTTAATATGTTTAGATTAATACAATATTGAATTTATTATATTGTAATATATATTAATATATCATGATATATGATAGAGGTGGAGAAATAGGGGGAGTGACAAGGAAGATATGGAGATAAATTGAAGGAGAAGGGAGAAGAGGAATGAAGAGAGAGAGTGTGAGAAGAGTGAGAGAGTTAGAGAAGGGTAAGAGAGGGAGAGGGAGACATAAAGATGGAGGTGGGAGAGAGATAAGGAGAGAGGGAGGGAGAAGGAGAGAGGATTGGAGGGTAGAGAGTGAGAGAGAGAGAGAAAGAAGGGGGAAGGGAAAGGGAGGTAGGAGAGAAAGGGAGAGAGAGAAAGGATGACAGGTGGAGGAGGGATAGAGAGATGGAGCTAGAGACACAGCGAGGAAAGGAAGAAGAAATACATAGAGAGGGAGTGACAAGGGAGAAATGGAGAGAGAGTGTGTATGCTTATGGGTGGGATAAAGATACATAGGAGTGATGGAGACAAGGGGGAGAGAAGGAGAAAGGAGGAGTGATAGAGACAAGGGGGGAGAGAAGGATAAAGGGATAGAAATAGTAAGATAGTTGGAGAGTGAGATAGAGTGATGGGGGTAGAGAGAGGATTGGAGGACAGAGAGAGAGAGAAAAAAGGAGAGATGGGGAGTCAAATAGAAGGAGGTGAGAGAGGAATGATGAGAGAGAGAAAGAGAGTGATGGGGGAAGAGAGGATTGTAGGAGAAAGAGAGAGAGAGAGAAAGAGAGAGATGAGGGAAAATAAAGGGAGGTAGGAGATAAAGGGAGAGAGAGGAAGGAAAAGGGAGGCGACTTTAAAGAGAGGAGGAGAGAGGGAGGGATAGAAATATGGATTTGGACTGGGAGAGAGGGAGGGATTGAGAGATGGAGAGAGAGAGAGAGATGGGGAAAGAGAAAGGGAGGTAGGAGAGAAAGGGAGAGAGAGGAAGGAAAGGAGAGGGGACTTGAAAGAGAGAAGGAGAGAGGGAGGGATAGAAATATGGATTTGGAGGGGGAGAGAGGGAGGGATTGAGAGATGGAGCTAGATGAGGAGAGAGGGAGGGAAGAATAAATACATAGAGAGTGAGTAGTGGAGAGAGAGGGGGAGTGACAAGGGAGAGATGAAGAGGGTGTGTATGTTTTGGGGTTAGATAAAGAGACAAATAAGGAGATATGGAGAGAAAGGGGGAGAGGAGGAGGGAGAGAGGCATATGGTAACAAAGTTGGAAGGTGAAGATAGAGAGAGAGAGTGAAGAGAAGTAGGGAAAGAGATATGACGATGGAGAGGGAGAGAGGGGGAGGTAAGAATAAAGACATAGAGGGTGAAAGGTGGAGAGAGAGAGAGAGGGAGTGATAAAGAAGATGGAGAGAGAGGGAGAAAGGGTAGCAGGAAGGAAGAGAGATAGAAGCGAGAGAGAGAGAGAGAGAGGAGGAGGAGGGAGTGATATATAGATAGATATATTGGAGAAAGAAAGTTTATGTTTTGGAGTTGATATAGAGAGATAGAGTGAGCTATAGATATAGATGTAAGGTGAAGAGAAAAAAATATAGATGGAGAGAAGGAGGGAGGGACAAGGAAATTGATAGATATGGAGTGAGAGAGAGTGTGTGTATGGTGGGGTGAGATAAAGAGAAAAATAAGGAGAGATGGATGGATATATAGATATATATGGGGAAGAGAGGGAAGATGGTTTCCTGCAGTAGATGCATTGATTTCAGTGTAGATGGCAATTTCTAATCCTATTTGATTTCTTCCACTAGATGAATTGATTTTGGTGTAGATGTTTATTTCTAATGATATTTGATTACTTACACTAGATGGATTGATTTTAATGTAGATGATTTCTAATCCTATTTGATTGCTTGCACTAAATGCATTAATTTCAGTGTAGATGATGATTTCTAATCCTATTTGATTGATTTCACTTGATGCATTAATTTTAATGTAGATTTTGATTTTTGGTTATATTTGATTTCTTTCACTATATGAATTGATTTCAATGTAGATTATTTTTGATCCTATTTGATTGCTTGCAATGAATGGATTGATTTCAATGTAGATGGTGATTTCTAATCCTATTTGATTTCTTTCACTAAATGCCTTGATTTCGGTGTAGATGGTGATTGCTAATCTTATTTGATTGATTGCACTAGATGCATTAATTTCAATGTAGATGTTGATTTATAATTATATTTGATTGCTTGCACTAAATGCATTGATTTAAATGTAAATGATTTAACTAAATGCATTGATTTAAATGTAGATGATTTATAATCCTATTTGATTCCTTGAACTAAATGCATTTATTTCAGTGTAGATGGTGATTTCTAATCCTATTTGATTGCATGCACTAGATGCATTGATTTCAGTGTAGATGTTGGCTTTAAATCCTATTTTCCTACTTGCACTAGACTCATTTATTTGATTGTAGATGTTGATTTCTAATCATATTTCATTACTTGCATTAGAGGCATTGATTTTAGTGTAGATGTTGTTTTCTATTATTATTTGATTTCTTGCATTAGTTGCATTGATTTCAGTGTATATGTTGATTTCTAATTTGATGTAATTGGATGTATGATGGTACATTAATTTTAAAGTCATTGGATTAATAGTGTGTGTGCAATGATTTTAGTGTAAGCACAAAAAATTATTGACAATGTACATTGATTTTTGTGTTATAGTAATTCAACCTATTAATATTGGAGAGCAAGAGAGACAAGGTATGATGTTTACTACAACAACTCGAGCTAAATATTTAAATGGTTTATGATTCCAACTGTCCTTTTCAAATAATCAATATGAAAATATGACAAAATTAACATGGGTGAAAATAAGAATAGTAGAAGAAAATAGTTTGAAATCAATCACAATGAAGACTATTCGTAATTGACTACATTCTTATTATTCACAGTTTCTATCATTCAATATTATTACATTGTCACTTTGCATTCAAAATTTTATTTCATCATTAAAGTTATTTTACAATATTTATCATCTCAACAAACTGAGGTAACTAATCAAATTTAAAATTAAAATGACTCAATAAATCTCAGACATATTTAACATGTTTAAAATGGTTATGTTAATATTAGATGTATTTACATATTATTGATAAAATTAAGCATATGTTCCTCATATTATCGATAGATTTTCCTTGGTCACACACGACTGAAACCAGCCTAGATCCATCTTAACTCCGGATCTATCAAGCGCCGAGAGGGATCAAATCTCTTGAGGTGAAAACCTTTCCTCAAGTTTTGCACTCAAGAAAGAGGTTTTCACCTCGAGAGATTTGATCCCTCTCGGCACTTGATAGATCCGGAGTTAAGATGGATCTAGGCTGGTATTATTACGCATCAATTACTTGAAGGAAAAAAAATTGTTGTCAATGACAATATCTTGATTATTTTAGTAGGATCTTTTCACCTATAGCAATGTCTTGTGACATAAAACAAAATAGTAAGATAAGTGTATTAATGTTCAAAAAATGACCAAAATTAAGTCAATGACTCTAGTTAGTACATAATTTTCGACACAAAATGTGAGTGCAATGGCCGCACCTATAAAATTAAAATGGCAAGACAAATCTATAAGAACTAAGCTCAAATATCTCAACACCAGAAAAGAATACAACATTTTGGAATAGAGTACAAGTAAAACAAACTCAAGGCCCAAGTGCCTACCACCAAACAAAGAAAAAAGAGGGTTGTCTCAATCTAAGGTGTGTACAATGAGAGGGCCCTAGCTATAAATATATAGCCTAAGGTATCTTTTAGACTTTTAAGGAAGAATCATGACTTATTTTTTATTATTCTTTCTTATCAAATTTTAATTTATTATTTTTTCAATCATTAGTTGCTTTTACCTTTGGTGGATTACAAGCCCATGGTTTTGCTAACCCATGGAATTTGGTGAAACTTATCTCAATTTTATGTATTATTACTTTCCTTTTTATTATTTTATTGGTTTATTATTCTCCTTTTTATTATTAACCTAGCTTATTCCTATTATTTGTATATAGCATTGCCTACACCTTTAAAGAATGCTTTCTCCTATGATGCAGCTTGCTAGCCAGCAGCCCCTACCATGATCCACAGATAGCCAACCTCAGACATCTCTCACCGATTCTTTGATCAATACATCCATTTATCTAGCATATTCATCCAATCAAGGTGTAGTCATCCATTGTGAGGTACATCAACCATTTTTGCATACAACTGCTTTCATTTAATGTTTTTGGCATTATAGTTTAGATCATGGGTTGAAATTGAATTATAGAACATGTATACGTGTTCTCTTACTTCACCTTGGCAGTTATCATTTGTTCCTAGTCTAGTGTAACCTTCCTTAAGGTCTCCCGTCCACTATCTAGGAGGGGCACAAATAGGAGGCTATGATTGTGGTAGCATTTCATAATATTCATACCTAACACTTCTCATCATTCCCCTTATTTTTCTATCCAATCTTTTGATTGGTTGTTGTCAATCACTCATGTCAGTTCCCTTTATGTTTTGTCCTATGAGAAGACAATGTTGGAAATACCCAAAATTGATACAGTTGTAAGAAAACGAAAAGCATAAGCCAAATGTAAAAATGCATAAGAATGGCAAGGGATGCAAAGAGTCCAATTATAGCTTTAGTTCTACCCCCTCTTATATTGCCACTTGTCCCAAGAGCATCCATGCATATCACGCCCATCAAAGTAAAAGGAAATCTCAAAGAACATCTCCACCCTAAAGAAGTGATAAACTGCCCATTATTTATTGCATAATAATCAATAAAACTTGTTAAACAAGCCAAATTAAATGAAGAAAAAGGCAGATAAGGAGGCTTCGAAAAACAAGGCGAGGGAAGGTAGTTCAAGCAACTAATCACTCCCTATACAGAGGCACTCATGAATGATAGTTTTACCCAACCTAGTATAAGACTATGAAACCTTTCATGAAGCAAACCCCAAACCATAATATCTATCACTTCATCTATCATTTAAAAGGGTCAACCTAGGAATTGTTCCTCCCCTTTGGTTTAGAAGCCCCTAATAGGGTCGTGAGATAACCCTCTCATACCTAATTTTGGCAACATATATACAATCATAAGCTAGTGAGATATTTGAAAATGATACTTGTAAAGTATTTTGGCAGCTTCAACATTAAATATGGTCCACCTAGAATCTAGATGTTGTCATGATTCTTGTACCCATGATGTAGATCTCACTTGATTCCTTGAGTATGTTCTAGATGATTCTTTAAAGTGTTGCCATAATCTCTTGACGGTGGATGATTTTCTCCTCCAAGACTTCGTGTAGGATTTCTAGCCACATTCCATGATGACGCAGAGCACTAGATGGAGGATGATACAACACATCTAAGGAGCATGGACCCATGAGGCATATAATAAAAACTTTCTTGCTCATGAAACCCATGAGGCAAGCATTCTGAAATACATTTTATCATCTTTGACTTCTTCATTACATAAATTCATAATTACTAGTCATTATGAAGACCAAACCTAGTTACACTTTCCAACAGAGTCTAGGGTACAAACAATTATAGCGTTTTGTTGAATTGATATTAAATCCAAACAAACTAAGGCAGATAAACTAACTTACTCTAGGGTTTTGAGATTTAGGTTATCAAATTTTCGGATGATTAAATTTTTATTTTAAATGAATGCCACAAGAAAAATGGACTTATGCCTTCTCAATCTAGTGTTGAAAAGTGTAACTAGGTTCGCTCTTCATAATGACATGTAATTATGATTTTACGTAATGAAGAGACAATGAAAATAAAATGTGTTTATTGCAATGCTTGCATCATGGGTTTCATGAGCAAGAAGATTTTATTATAGGTCAAAGACTTCTTCTTGATGTCTTTAGGATTTTGTCAACTTGTCATAAATATAATTAGAGTCATGTAAAAGAAGTCATGTTACACTTGTAAAATGACACATTGTCTATGTAAAAGTTGTACTCCAAGACCTTATCACTAGGCCTCTCGAAAGTCGGCTTAAAGTATGATGAAAATCCTCCCTGATGAAGTTGGCTTACCTACAAAATTTCATGTCGGCCTAAATGCTGAAGTCACTCTCTATATATAAGAGTGACTCAACTTCATTGTAGAATCACCAATTCAGATAAGTCTACAATCTAAAGTTCGAATTGTAGTGCATAAAGAAAATGATAATACAAAAAAGAGAAGAGGCTACAAGGTGTGCGAGGAAGAGGACAAGTCTGCGAAGTGTAAGGGTCTTCTTGTTTTGGTCTTGGGTCTGCAACTATACCTCACATATCTCAGTAAGACCAAGGGTTACTACAACGTATAAACAGTTCGGTCTTGGGCTGAAGAAGAGATAGAAATGTGTTGGAAGAACGTTGAAGAAAAGGACTCAAGGAGGCCGAGGCTAGTTCAATGGAAGTCAAGAAGAAGCATATTGTCTAGGGCTGCTAGAATAGAGACCGAGTTTCTCTAAGGTGCAGTGCAGTACAAAGTAGAAAAGGAGGATTGAAATAAGGAGCCGAGAAGAGCAGTGAAGGATAGTGACAACGGTCTTGGAGGAATACTTGATCAAGGGTCTTTGTCATGGTCTCGGTACTCGTCAATTGAAGGTCTATAAGAAGAATATTTATCATGTTTTCCTCTCGAAGAGTGAGAGGTTTTGGCCTTGGCTTTCATGCCTAAATTGTGTCTCTTGTGTATTTGATAATTGACTTGATGAGAAGAACATAATAATCTAAGGAAGACAAAAGCTAAGAGAAAGAAGCATAAAGTAAATCACAAGTAATTATCAAGAAGAGAAATTTAATAAAAGCCCTAATTTCTCAAAATCTAGGGCACATGGACTTTATGGTACAAACAATTCTAGGATTTCGTTGGAGTGATTAAATCCAAATAAACTAGGGCAAATAAACTAACTTACTCTAAGGTTTGAGATATGTAAGTTCTCAAATTTTCAGATGATTAAGGAAATGGAAAATCTATCTCTATTCTTGAGATCCTTGCAAGAAGGGATTAACTTAACAAGCGACAATGAAGAAAATACCAAATAAACTAACTTGGCACATGAAAATACATCACATGAAACATACACATACACTAAAATAAAGCAAATAAACCAACTTACTTCACCATGCACCATCCAAGATTCACCATAAGCATTGATGTAAAAATATCAAATCACATCACGATTCTACCCATTAGAAGTTGTTCAAGTAAGCTTTCGTAATGCACAAGAGAGAAGAATCACTAATCAAGAGAATGTATGATCCAATTTGTGACAATGAATAATGAGATACGTCACTTCCTTATTTATATTGGGGTAACCAAGTGATTTGACTCAACATTAGGCTAAAATCCCTAAAAATATTAAATCCATGGTACAAGGTGGATAAGTCAACAAGCCAAGCCCAAAAGATAGCCTCTATAAATAATAAACATGAGATTATAAAGAATAAACATGGAAAATAACCTCAAATAACCCACCAATGTGAGTAGAAATGCCTCCAAGGGTGACATCATCATCAAAAGGCATGTCTCTCCATGCGAAGGCAAATTAAATAACTCAGGGGTTGCATCTCCTCGCATAAGTCATTACTCTCCATCCAAAGGAGGTGCCTCATCACCAAAATAGCCCTCTCAAGTCTTACATCATCTTCCAAATGCTCACATCATCATCAAATAGGGTGCCAAGGTGATGTCATCAAACTAGGGCATGGCATCATGAAGGTAGAAGGTGTAGATCCATGTATTTGAAGGCCAAATAGATGCAGACGCCGTAGATAGATAGTTGAATTTGCTGGAAGGGTATTTCTTAGTCCATGATTTCTCTGACCGAGAAAATATTATTTTTGCACTCCTCAAAGCCGCCCCCCATGTTGAAATTTAGATTGGTTTAATTCCCTTTTAAATAGGCTATATTTCACATGAATATCATAGGTTCTTATTAAAAAAAACTCAAACATTACTAATAATTTGACTAAATCATGTTTACTTTAACTACCCCTTAAAATATTTATATAATAACATGCACTGGTCACTGTGCGTATTTTTTTGTCGCGCACCGAAGGCGGTGCACCAGAAAATTTGCAGCGCACCAGAGGCGGTGCACCTGCAAATTTTCAGCGCACCGCCCTTCTGGCATTGTTCCAAAGTAGTGTTGGAGGTCTACTTTTGTGGTTTGGTGAAACCCTAATCAAAGGGTCAACCTTAGAAATATACATCAGTCTAGTATATGTGGATTTCATGTACTAGAGGGGCTTGGAGGATTAGAAGTATTTGGAGAATTTGGTAGTGGGATTGTTGTGTTTTTAGAATTTACAAGTTTTGCCATCATTTCCATTAATTCAAGATGACTTTTATCATCCTTGGCACTTAACCTTGTTTGTTCCTCCTGTAAAGTATTGTGATTTTCAATGATCTATTTTTCTAATTTCTCGTGAATCTCCTTTAATTGATTCTGAAGTGTTTTATACCATGCATCACTTTGTTTTTCTTGCTCTTCTACCTTCTCTAGCCTTGAATTTATTTTGGTCATTTTCCTGGTCACAGGTGCAATACCTTTTCAATAAATTTTGGCCAAACTTTACTTATGTTATCGCTTACAAATTTCCCTAGTTATTATACGAACTACAAGTGCCACAAAAATTGCAAGTGTGGATGGACTATTCAAAATTGATACCAATGTAGTGGAAACACTTGTTAATTAATTCAATTGAGATAAAAGTTATATATATATATATATATATATATATATATATATATATATATCTGTGTGTGTGTGTTGAATGATAAGATTCAAGAAAAAAAAATTGAATGATAATATATGTGTGTGTGTGTGTGTGTGTGTGTGTTGAATGATAAGATTCAAGAAAAAAAAAATTTGAATGATAAGATATCTTGTACATTGGGAGTGTTGAAAGCTCTAACTAGTATCGGTCTTCATAATTGTAGTTGGCTTATTGTACTTGTTGAAAGAAAAGAAAAAGAAAATTATTTATATAAAAGAAAAATTATTTATTTGAAGCACAGGTCTCTCTCCCATTGTCTTTGGTCCTAGGTCCAATCACCCATTGAGTGCTCTAGGGGTTTTGTCTTGAGTCAAATTCAAAGTCATGATGTAAAATACCCAATTGGGCACATGTAACAAGAAAAATAAATATTATTTGATGCCTAGAAAGAGTCCCCAAGACTAGGTCGGCTATCCCCCTTCATGTCAGCCTAGAGAGGCCCTTCCAACACTTGTGAACCCTATATAAAGAAGAGACATCGACCTCCATTAGACACACACTTGGCATATGTAAATCTAATTTGATGTACGGCTAGAGACAAGTGCGAGAGTCTTGGATATGGGATATAAAGACCGGCGAAGAAGAGGAGGGCGCCTACACCTAAAATTTGTCTTGATGTTGCTCCCAAGTGCGAGTTTTCTATGGATACTAGGGTTTCCACAGGTCTAAAGAAGAGCAGAAGCAATTTGAAGAACAGATTTCTTGTTGGTGGCTGACCTAGTCTTGGTGAGTCTGTTTTTGGGTCTATGGTCTTGGAAGTCTTCTTTGAATTGATTCTATAAGAAGAGGATTCTCAGGTTTTTCCCCTATTGGGGGGTTTTTGCTTGGCTTAGAGCCTATATCGAGTGTTCTCTTATTGCATTTGTGGTCTTCTATGGTTGGCATCTATCTTGATGATGAAAGAAAATAATAATAACAAGAAGAAGTAATCTAATATCACAATGAAGTGTCAAGTATTAAGAGAAATCAAGTTAATAAACATTTCAGTTAGTTGCCATAGATTTCTCAACATGGTATCAGAGCTTAGGACATTGGCATAAGGCAGTTAGAAGGTCATGATTGTGCTATAGGGCTTCAAGACAAGTAAATGGAAGATAATTCCTTAGGACTAAGCCCCTAGAAGGATGGTCTAAGTTAAGTAAAGGTATATTTTTGGGCGTATCTTTGTAATTAAGTCGCGGACCTAAAACAAGGAGAGCACAGACGTCTAGAGGCATCATTTTTAAGGATCGAGGGGCTAGATTAATAGCCTAATCAAGGCCGAGATTCCTAAGAGGAAAAGCGAAGTTTTGTGCAAGAAATTGAGGGTCTGAAATCGCCTCAAAAATTTGAATTATATAAGGTTTTGTGCATAATTACAAAGGTGACCGAATGACTAAACTTGGGAATAAAGATATTCCTTCTAGCCAAGCAAATAGCTCATTTATTAAAGAGACCAGGACCAAATTGTATAGAGCCTTTGTAGACCTATTTGAAAGGCCTGTTGTGAAACTACAGTCACCATAGAAGGAGCCATAATTCTTGTAAAAGAGGACGCAGACCTCGGCACTTTATATAGGTAGGTCGAACCCTACAATGACATAAAAGCCGACCTTGAAGGATACGAAGAATCTCTATTTTTGTAAGGCATATTGGAGGTCTACTTTTGTGGTTTGGTGAAACCCTAATCAAAGGGTCACCCTTAGAAATATACATCAGTCTTTAAAAAGAGCCTCTCGTGGTGTCACACGAATTGTGGCACACCGAAGAAGTTCAAAATCACATCTTTTGGAAGAGTTCTAAAAGCCTTTACAAAGTCAGCTTTGTGATTGAGGAAGCCCTAGTCTAAGGGTCGACTCTAAGCTACAGGTGTCCTATTAGAAGCAGTGAAAGGAAAAAAGATTCTAATCCTACCACCTTAGAAGCATCTACTACAAACGATTATAGAAGAAGCTTATGCATCTCTATCTAGAGCAGTAAGAAGAAAAGTCCTTCTGAGGACATATAGCAGCGCTTGCATCATCATACCTTAACCAGAAGTTGAAAAAGAGTAATGGAAAGATATTATTTGGCTTGTTGAAGATTCATTGGAAGTCGTGATGGAAGCATCTAGCATCTTAAGATCAGCTTGATACAAGCCTATTGTGAGAGGTCCATTGAAGAGGAACGTGGTCCAATATTAGGGCCATTTGTTGTTAAAGTTTGCAACAAGAAACAATGAAATTGGCATCCGGAAACAACATCCTTGATCCTAGTGAAAATTAAGCACCTACACTAGGTGGGGCCCACACAGGCTATTTTTAGGTGTATCTCTATATTTAGAATGGTGAGCAAATTCTATTTATAGCAAGAGTCTATTTATAGATGGTTGAGAAAATTCTATTTATGGATGGAGTTCTATTTTTGGAATGCATGTGCGAACTCTGTTCGTAGATCGCATGTCTAAAAATAGAATGCATGTCGATTATTATTATCTCTTAATAATAATTAGATAATAAATAATAATCTATTCTCTTGAAGCACTTGATTTAAGGTAACTGATGTGGCAAACCAGTTCACTGAAGGAAGTACGAGTTCTAAGGTTGGTTGGTGGGACATGCAAGTGGACTTCGTTGTAACTAAGTGATACAAAGTTGTAACAGAGTTGGATGTGTAGTTATGTGAGTTGTAAAGTAGTATAACTCAGTTAAGAGAGTTAAAATCAATTGTGCTAGTTGTAACTAAAGATACACTAGTGAGAGATCAGTGAATTAAATATTAAATTAATTCACATGGAGTGATCTCACATGCCACTGAAGATTTACTATTGTTAACTACATGCATGTCAGATCCAGTGGACACCCAGTTGAGAGATAGGTGAGAGGGACAGTTTGACTATCAGTTGTGACATTAGTGGATGCACACTTGCAACCAAACACACATTGGAGAGGCCTATGAGTATTGTGCAGTCAAGGCAAGCAAATAATCAATCATTCATAGGTTCTTGACCATCAGGGATTGCGCAATGGAGACAGGCTGTTAGGAGGCAGTAAATTGGCGCATGTATTTGCCAATTTTTGTATGACAGTGTGAGACGATTGTATATTATACTGAGAGCTCTTGGATTAGAGTTTTGTATGAGATTGTTTCACGATCCATGATATATACATAATATATGATAGTGGGGTTTTTAGCTTTATGCTTTCCCGGTAAAAACATTTGTGTTATGTGTGATTGATCTTTCTTCATGTGTTTGCAATTGGCGATTAAATTTCCGCAAATATTTAAGTAGAAGGATTCTGTATTTAATAGTGGCATATAATTGTTAGATCAGGAGAATCCAGAAAATACATAATTGTATTAAAATTTCTACATGGAATTGGAGCAAAGAAGATTGCAATATTGAAGCAGTAGTTGAGTTTGTTGGTGGAAACAATTCGAAATTGCTGCAAGAATTTCATGGTGCGACAGTTGAGTAAACATTGAAATGGCTTTCAATGGTTTGCGGTTAGAGTATGCACTCGAGGGCAGCTCGAACTACATTGTATGGAAGGATAGGATGGAGGCGGTGTTTGAAGATAATGGCTTGAAAGAATTCATCGACAGTGATGTTCCTAAGTCCACTTCGACGGATGTTGCATTACTTGACGCATGGCAAAAGAAAGTAGCAAGGGCAAGGAGGATTCTATTGGAAGGTGTACGAGACCACATTGTCTCAAGCCTTCATGGGAAAGAGACTCCATATGCTATGTGGAAGGCTTTGACGGATCTTTTCCAAAGCAGCAGCGACCATAAGAAATTGGCGTTGAAGGATAAACTCGGAAAGATCAAGATGGAGAAGAACAACACTATTCCGGTATACTTAACAAAGTTTGTCCAATGCAGGGATGAGCTTGGGAGTGTAGGAGTAAGTGTTGTTGATGATGATTTGGTGAGTTTGGCTCTCTTGGGACTTCCTAAGAGTTGGCATAGTTATGAAGACTCTGTCAATAGACGGGAAAATCTGCAAGATTGGGAACAACTGTGGTCGGATCTAGTGCAGGAGGAGTTCAGGCGGAACACCAGAGATGGTTCTTCATCAAAGCATGATGATGAAGAGGATTGTGCTTTGGCTGCCAAGGCGAAGAAGGGTAAAGGGAAGAAATTCCATTCTAAATCTAAGGCCGGTGAAGATGGCAAGGAGCACAACATGTCCAAAGAGAAGTGTTTTCGCTGTCACGAGTATGCACATATTGCCACAAATTGTCCACATAAGAAGAAGAACAAGATGGCTACTGGAGCTGCAGCTGGTGAGGCTCTTGCCTTGCAATTTGAGCTTGACTTCTCATTGATCACAAGCATGGTGTCTAGTGCATTGGGATCGGGGTGGTACTTGGATAGTGGTGCTTCCTTTCACATGACGGGAGATAAGAAACTTTTAAGTGAATTGGAGGAGAAAGATCTCCAGATGCATATTGAGTAGGGTGACGATGGACTGGCATTGGTACCATTACCTTTCAGAGGGCGTCAAGTAAAGTCTTTCATTTAAAAGATGTTATGCATGTTCCAAGTTTGGAGAAAAATTTAGTCTCGGTCGCAATGTTAGAGGATAGAGGATATGATGTTGTCTTTAGTGAAGGAAAAGTTTTCCTGCAACACAAAGCAACAGGGCAATCCAAGAAGGTTGGGATTCAAGTTAAGAATCTCTATAGACTTGATGTAGATGGGATTTCTACTGAGCTTCCTATTGTTGGGAAGTGTCAGAAAGCCATGAAATTGACGCTTGAGAGGGAGCAGGATTTGCATGCAGGTAAGAGTGAACCTCGAGATGTGGAGCAGCCACAAGATGAGGATCATGGAGTGGGAGCAACCACTTGTGCAGAGAAATTTCGTGCCAGATGGGCAGAGGGAGTGCATGCGGCTATACCACTAGGTGAGAGGTGGGGCGACATGCATGAGTAATTCTAAGAAGAAATTTTTGGGCAGGATTCATGGAGATGGTGTGGATCTCATGAATTGAACCTGGCTACGAGGAGCCCACAGTACAACAGTAGCAGGATCAGTTGGATTGATGCAGTCAGATGTCGTACGGACATGAAATCAAAGTGACAGTGTCGAATACTGGAGCGCGGATCAAAGTTGATAGCAAGTGCAGAGTGCATGGATGTAGAGGTCAACAGCGTAGTGGTTCCTGAAGACATGTGCAGTTGGTACTAGCAGAAGTCAGAAGACTTTGATGACATATGCATTATACTAATTCAGTTGTTTGGAGGCTATTCAATTTCGAAAGTGTTGCATGCAAGTGTTGCATGTGCGAGAAACACTAGTGAAGGGTTGCATACAAGAGTTGCAGGGCGCAATGCATGGAGTTGCATGTCGCATGCAAAGATAGTCCTTTCTTGTTGAGAGGGAGTGTTGAATTTTGCAACAAGAAACAGTGAAATTGGCATCCGGAAACATCCTTGATCCTAGTGAAAATTAAGCACCTACACTAGGTGGGGCCTACACTGGCTATTTTTAGGTGTATGTCTATTTTTAGAATGGTGAGAAAATTCTATTTATGGATGGAGTTCTATTTTTGGAATGCATGTGCGAAGTCTATTCGTAAATCGCATGTCTAAAAATAGAATGCATGTCGATTATTATTATCTTTTAATAATAATTAGACAATAAATAATAATCTATTCTCTTGAAACACTTAATTTCAGTTAACTGATGTGGCAAACCAGTTCACTGAAAGAATTACGAGTTCTAAGGTTGGTTGGTGGGACATGCAAGTGGACTTCGTTGCAACTAAGTGATACAAAGTTGTAACAGAGTTGGATGTGTAGTTATGTGAGTTGTAAAGTAGTTTAACTCAGTTAAGTGAGTTAAACTCAGTTGTGCTAGTTGTAACTAAAGATACACTAGTGAGATATCAGTGAATTAAATATTAAATTAATTCACATGGAGTGATCTCCCATGCAACTGAATATTTACTATTGTTAACTACATGTATGTCAGATCCAGTGGAGACCCAGTTGAGAGATAGGTGAAAGAGACAGTTTGACAATCAGTTGTGACATTGGTGGATGCACACTTGCAACCAAACATACATTGGAGATGCCAATGAGTATTACGCAGTCAAGGCAGGCAAGTAATCAATCATTCAGATGTTCTTGACCATCAGGGATTGCGCAGTGGAGGTAGGCTGTCAGGAGGTAGTAAATTGGCGCATGTATTTGCCAATTTTTGTATGACAGTGTGAGACGATTGTATATTATATTGAGAGCTCTTGGATTAGAGTTTTGTATGAGATTGTTTCATGATCCATGATATATACATAATATATGATAGTGGGGTTTTTAGCTTTATGCTTTCCTAGTGAAAACATCTATGTTATGTGTGATTGATCTTTCTTCATGTGTTTGCAATTGGCGATTAAATTTCCGCAAAGATTTAAGTAGAAGGATTATGTATTTAACAGTGGCATATAATTGTTAGATCAGGAGAATCTAGGCAATACATAATTGTATTAAAATTTCTACATGGTATCGGAGCAAAGAAGATTGCAATATTGAAGCAGTAGCTGAGTTTGTTGGTGGAAACAATTCGAAATTGCTGCAATAATTTCATGGTGCGACAGTTGAGTAAACATCGAAATGGCTTTCAATGGTTTGCGGATAGACTATGCACTCGAGGGCAACTCGAACTACATTGCATGGAAGGATAGGATGGAGGCGGTGCTTGAAGTTAATGGCTTGAAGGAATTCATCGACAATGATGTTCCTAAGCCCACTTCGACGGATGCTGCATTACTTGACGCATGGTAAAAGAAAGTGGCAAGGGCGAGGAGGATTCTGTTGGAATGTGTACGAGACCACATTGTCTCAAGTCTTCATGGGAAAGCCACTGCATATGCTATGTGGAAGGCTTTGACGGATCTTTTCCAAAGCAGCAGCGACCATAGGAAATTGGCGTTGAAGGATAAACTCAAAAAGATCAAGATGGAAAAGAAGGACACTATTCTCGTATACTTAACAAAGTTTGTCCAATGCAGGGATGAGCTTGGGAGTGTAGGAGTAAGTGTTGTTGATGATGATTTGGTGAGTTTGGCTCTCTTGGGACTTCCTAAGAGTTGGCACAGTTATGAAAACTCTGTCAACGGATGGGAAAAACTGCCGGATTGGGAACAACTGTGGTCGGATCTAATGCAGGAGGAGTTCAGGCAGAACACCAGAGATGGCTCTTCATCAAAGCATGATGATGAAGAGGATTGTGTTTTGGCTGCCAAGGCGAAGAAGGGGAAGGGGAAGAAATTCAATTCTAAATCTGAGGCCGGTGAAGATGACAAGGAGCACAACATGTCCAAAGTGAAGTGTTTTCACTATCACGAGTATGGACATATTGCCGCAAATTGTCCACATAAGAAGAACAACAAGATGGTTGCTGGAGCTGCAGTTGGTTAGGCTCTTGCCTCGCAATTTGAGCTTGACTTCTCATTGATCGCATGCATGGTGTCTAGTGCATTGGGATCGGGGTGGTACTTGGATAGTGGTGCTTCCTTTCAGATGACGGGAGATAAGAAACTTTTAAGTGACTTGGAGGAGAAAGATCTCCAGATGCATATTGCGTTGGGCGACGATGGATGATACAATGCGACTGGCATTGGTACCATTACCTTTCAGAGGGCGTCAGGTAAACTCTTTCATTTAAAATATGTTATGCATGTTCCAAGTTTGGAGAAAAATTTAGTCTCAGTCGCAATGTTAGAAGATAGAGGCTATGATGTTGTCTTTAGTGAAGGAAAAGTTTTCCTGCGACGCAAAGCAACAGGGCAAGCCAAGAAGGTTGGGATTCGAGTTAAGAGTCTCTATAAACTTGAGGTAGATGGGATTTCTACTGAGCTTCCTACTATTGGGAAGTGTCAGAAAGCCATGCAATTGACGTTTGAGAGGGAGCAGGATTTGCATGCAGGTAAGAGTGAACCTCGAGATATGGAGCAGCCACAAGATGAGGATCATGGAGTGGGAGCAACCACTCATGCAGAGAAATTTCGTGCCAAATGGGCAGAGGGAGTGCATGCGGCTATACCACCAGGTGAGAGGTGGGGCGACATGCATGAGTAATCCTAAGAAGAAATTTATGGGCAGGATTCATGGAGATGGTGTGGATCTCATGAATTGAACCTGGCTACGAAGAGCCCACAGTACAACAATAGCAGGATCAGTTGGATTGATGCAGTTAAATGTCGTAAGGACATGAAATCAAAGTGACAATGTCGGATACTGGAGCGCGGATCAGAGTTGGCAGCAAGTGCAGAGTGCATGGATGCAGAGGTCAACAGCGCAGTGGTTCCTGAAGACATGTGCAGCTGGTACCAGCACAAGTCATAAGACTTTGATGACAGATGCATTATACTAATTCAGTTGTTTGGAGGCTATTTAGTTTCGAAAGTGTTGGATCCAAGTGTTGCATGTGCGAGAAACACTAGAGAAGTGTTGCATACAAGAGTTGCAGGACGCAATGCATGGAGTTGCATGTCGCATGCAAAGACATTCATTTCTTGTTAAGAGGGAGTGTTGAATTTTGCAACAAGAAACAGTAAAATTGGCATCCGGAAACAACATCCTTGATCCCAGTGAAAATTAAGCACCTACACTAGGTGGGGCCCACACAGGCTATTTTTAGGTGTATGTATATTTTTAGAATGGTGAGCAAATTCTATTTATAGCTGGAGTCTATTCATAGATGGTTGAGCAAATTCTATTTATGGATGGAGTTAAATTTTTGGAATGCATGTGCGAAGTCTATTCGTAGATCGCATGTCTAAAAATAGAATGCATGTCGATTATTATTATCTCTTAATAATAATTAGACAATAAATAATAATCTATTCTCTTGAAGAACTTGATTTCAGTTAACTGATGTGGCAAACCAGTTGACTAAAGGAATTACGAGTTCTAAGGTTGGTTGGTGGGACATGCAAGTGGACTTCGTTGTAACTGAGTGATACAAAGTTGTAACAGAGTTGGATGTGTAGTTATGTGAGTTGTAAAGTAGTTTAACTCAGTTAAGTGAGTTAAACTCAGTTGTGCTAGTTGTAACTAAAAATACACTAGTGAGATATCAATGAATTAAATATTAAATTAATTCACATGGAGTGATCTCACATGCAACTGAAGATTTACTACTGTTAACTACATGCATGTCAGATCCAGTGGAGACTCAGTTGAGAGATAGGTGAAAGGGACAATGTGACTATCAGTTGTGACATTAGTGGATGCACACTTGCAACCAAACACATATTGGAGATGCCTATGAGTATTGCGCAGTCAAGGCAGGCAAGTAATCAATCATTCAGAGGTTCTTGACCATCAGGGATTGCACAGTGGAGGCAGGTTGTCAGGGGGCAGTAAATTGGCGCATGTATTTGCCAATTTTTGTATGACAGTGTGAAACGATTGTATATTGTACTGAGAGCTCTTGGATTAGAGTTTTGTATGAGATTGTTTCATGATATATACATAATATATGATAGTGGGGTTTTTAGCTTTATGCTTTCTCGATAAAAACATCTGTGTTATGTGTGATTGATCTTTCTTCATGTCTTTGCATTTGGCGATTAAATTTCCGCAGAGATTTAAGTAGAAGGATTATGTATTTAACAGTGGCATATAATTGTTAGATCAAGAGAATCCAGGCAATACATAATTGTATTAAAATTTCTACATTTGTAACAAACTTACAAGTGTCTCGAAATTCAAGAATCCATGTATAGGTGACAGAACTATTGACAAAAATCTATGCAAAAACAACTAAAGTGTATGTCTTAAGAAGAAGCTACAATTGGTCACCTGTTGGTTCAATGATGACATCGATGAAGGTTGCAATACCAGCATAGGCAGCTTATGGCTTTAGCATCATTGGAAGACCTCATTTTGAAAGCTATAAGAAGATCATGGCATCCAAAAGAAAGCCTTATAGCATCTTCTATGATCATAAAGGACAGAGATACGTAAACGTGAGGTATGTATATCATATTCCTTTGTTAAGGGTCTAACATGAAATTTTTGGGGTTTAGTTGCTTGTATGATTCTGTGCTTTGTAGTCTTCATTGTATTGAAGGTCATTATCTAGGATTATGAACCCTAGATCGTACATGAAAAACCCTAGTCTTATGGAAACCCTAACTCTAAGTTGCGTGTTCCCTCACAGAAACTCTATCTCTTGAATTCTAGGGCTTGTGTGTAGTTTATCGTATATGATAAACCCTAGTGTGGATAAATACGGATGGTAATTTGATTTGGACATCATGTCCCTAGAACTAGGGATTGTACTTGAAAACCCTAGGATTTCATCCTCTAAAATCCATTAGAATCATAGATTGATAGATTGACATCATGCTTTAGTTATCACATGTTTTTCTTGGTTGTACTTGTCAATGAACATTGCAGGTCCATCATGAAGAAAGCAAAGGAAGATGGATAAGTAAAGCAAATCCTATGTTTTGGTAAGCATGATGGAAGGAGGGAATTGTAAGGACCCTGAAAATGGTAACTTGATAATCAAGTTGGATCCTTGGGCACCCTGATTTGTAAACGAAGACTCATGTGAAGATTGGCCATATGAATATGGATGCCTGGTTGAGAAGATCGTCATTATAACTTGATTTGGCAACTTACATAATAGCATACAGAAGAATTCATTGTACATTGCTCCAATGCATTGATAGCAATCATCTAGCAGAAGGAAAGGAATTCATGCAACAACTGGTTAATGATTAGAAAGAATCCCTCAAAAGATCCTCCTTGGATGGTTTCATGATTTCTTCAACTAGTAGAAGAAGGACCATCATAATGTTGCAGATATTTTTCTACTCTCAGATTTGAAGCAGACTTCTTAGAAGTTTATCGGTATAGTTGTAGCATGTTGAGGTCTCATCTTCAAAATCAGAGGGAGTTTGAAGAAAGGTTAGATGACTAAAAGGTATGCATATTTTTGGAATTCTTCTTTGGTTTAGTTAACTCGTGGTTTTAGCTCGCAGGAAGACTAGGTTGCAGGGTTATGTCTGGTTGCATTAGCATGCTTTTGGTTTGTTTGGGCTCTTCCGGGTGAAAGACATGATGATAGTGATCAACATTTGATATGGTCGCATAAACTATGAAAGACTACTGACTTCAAAGGAAGTTACAGAAGCCCTGACAAGATGGCTTGATCACTCCTCTTGCCTAATGTTTAAATGTATGGAGGATAACAATGACGAAGTATGTTGATGAAGACAAGACATGACATCTTGTGAAGAAGTTATTATTATCTGATAACTCTGATATTTGATGGTTCGATATGTCTCTGCTACCTAAGAAGATGCATTACATGAAGATATGTGACAGATAGAAACTATATGATTGACTCAATTCCATGAATTGAGTGAATGACTTTGGTATATAGTCGAAAGTTATAGATGACATATATGAACACTGTGCTGACAAGAAAGGTAGCAGGTTGCAGATAGCCTAATGGTCATGTCTATGTTGAGAATTTGGAGGGTTGTAGGTTAATACAAGTTCTCTTCTTGATAATTACTTGTGACCTTACTTGTGATGCTTATGTCTTCTCTTCTTTTAGTTTATTTAATCTTTCATCAAGTTAATTATCAAAAGCACAAGCCACAAAAGTTAGGCTCCTAGAGCCAGGGCAAAACCTCTCCCTCTTGGAGAGGAAAACCCACAACGAATTCTTCTTATAGATCTTCAAATGACAAGTAACATGACCCAAACTTAGACCCTTAACCTAGATGTGCTTCCAAGACCTTGATCTTCACTTTGCAGATGCTTGTAGATGAATTGCTTGAACAGTAGGAAGGTAAATCCTCACAATTACTGTCTCTCTTCCTCATGATTACTATCTCAACCTCTGCTGATTCTATCTTATTATCACAGCCCTTATTATCTTTGACTATATGCACACGGTCCTTGATTATTTCCTGACTGCCCTTGACTATCCCAACCTTTCCTCCTGCACTTGACTGTATTCAGATGATGCCCTAATTCACTATCCTGCCTGCACTTATCTTCCTTCCTGCACTTGACCGCATTCAAATGTTACCCTAGTTCACAGCACTTGACCGCACTTATTGACTCCCTTTATAACTACACTTATTCCTGAGATCTGCAATTCTTCATGAGGTTGATTTGCACCTTCTTCAGTTCCTTATCCACACTTGAGCTTCATGTATGTTCGCATTATAATCTTGATATCTGTCCGCAATATTTTCTGGTAGGTGTCTATTGTAGGTGCATATATATATATATATATATATATATATATATATATATACTTTACAAAAACATCAACAAACTTATCTCAGGCTTGTCCACATTTTATTTCAGAGGAATCCGCATTAAGTTTGTTTATTACACCCACACTTCTTTGTTGATCTCAGGTCCATATTTGACCTCTATAATATCTCAGAAAAAAGTTTGCATTCTTCTCTTGTATTAACTTCAGAACAGTCTGAGATGTTTGTCTTAAATGAGCCGCAGACAGGGGTATAAATAGAGGTTGCTTCTTTGATATGAGGCCAACCATACAGCTAACATGTAAGCCGACTTTAGCATAGATTTTAGGCCGACATGAAGACTTGTATACTTCAGCGTTAAGGGTGACTTCATGAGGGTTGTTATCAGCTATTTTCCCATAAGGTCTTGGAGCACATTTTAGAACTAGACACATCATAAACATGACTCTTGATTTCATTTATAAACATAAGACAAACCCTACTAGACATCAAGAAGAAGTCTAGAGACCTATAATAAATCTTGCTCATGAAACACATGAAGCAAGTACAACAAAATTACATTTTATTATCTTTGTCTTCTTCTTTACATAAATACATAATTACATAGTCAACATGAAGACCGACCTAGTTACACTTTTCAACACTCCCTCTTAACTAGGGAGGTATTCATACAGGTACATGGTCACTTTCAAACTAAAGAATCTCATAAGAAAAATCAGATTGGTAATCGCATCTGTATAGCATCATATCAACCAGCATTGTCCTAGTGCAAGGCCTTGACTAACAGCCACATCTCTCAACGAGACAATGGGCTACAATGTTGGCAAGACACATGACTAATAGACACAATAGTCATTGTCTCTCCAAGGTACATACCCCACCTAAGTGTTCCCAGAGTATGACCTTCTTGGACTGTTTTTCTCTTAGGTAGCCAGCCCTCAAAGAATATCGGTCCACGACTACTCTTATCTTGAATGCCCTATCTCATTCTCAAAGAGTATCGAATGCCAGATGATTACCCAATCCTCCATTTTGTCTTCCAAGTGAAGACCAAAATGATGTGTCTATCCATTCTCTTCACATGGCCTTCACTAAGACGTATGGTTGTTAGTCCTGGTCTAGCGCATGACACATGTAATAGAGAATCACATATGTCACTCCCTCTTAACACAGGAAGGACATATTTCAAGTTTCTTCCAAGCAAGAAACTTACCACCAAGCTCCTCATCAACCAGGATCCTGCAGCAGCAATCCAGCTACTCATGAAGAGTTCCTCCCCTCGATGTCAAGGATTTTGATATTGAGGAATCTTCAACTTTGGCTTCATAGGGCACAAATCATCCATCACTTTCAGTCACGAGTCATGTCCACTATCAGAAAGTGATTCATCAGTCTTCCTCATCTGATCCATCGTTATGCCATGCTGCTTTCTTTCGAATCATCCCCAAGGATCATACATCCTTTCTTATGATTAGCAGCCCTGCACAAATTCATCCAGATAAGCATATACATACGAAATTTTTAGAACAAAAGTTACCTTAGTGATGAGCTTTCACCATGACATCTTCCTGTAGGCATCGGTATCCTTCATGTAGATTGACACATCTCCTAATGATATGCGTTGTCAAGGGTCTTCTTATTTACCAGACTTCTGTCAGAGTCTACATATCCTCCCAGGAGATCTCCTAATCACATCTTGGCTTCCGAATGATAATTGCCTCTTAACATGGTTGCATTTCATGATCTCTTCATTTCTACACATTCTCCATTCTTAGGAACTTACAACCTTTCTAGTTTCTCGTTCATATACAACCACCTCATATTCCATGAGAACATATTATGTTGATATTATCTGTCTGTGCACTGAGAGATACTCCTCCATAGATCATACTTCTAAAAACAGAAGTTCATTACCTGCAACCATATGACATGACTTCACAGCATCCAATGTTAATATATAAATATATACATACCTCATAGCCTTTTCCTTTGAGTCATCTTGTAGCAATTTCTCAAGAATGAAGAGCTTCATTCTCTTGGCCTGCTCCATCAATATGTCATCACATCCCATAAATATGTTTCCATGATGATCCTTGCTCTTGATGACTGCTTTCCATTAGTAATGTTATCAAAGAGGTTTTCTCGAAGCTAATTCACCAAGAGCTCCTGGCATGCTTTCACCAGGATGCTACACTGCTTCCTATCATATAACCAACAAAAATCACTTAAAGGAGAAGAAGATCTCAATCGTAGTGGAGATCCTTTGCTTCTTATTTCTTATCCGGCTCTTTCCTCATTTCAGAGATGACATGGGCTTCTTCCCTATTTCTCCTGTCCTTTTTCAGATTAAGGACAATTTCTATTTTAATGCCCAAGTTCATCATATCCAAGGCATTGTGCTTCGTCCACATTTACTCTGAGGACCAAAACTAACTGAATCTTCCTTTCTTCCTAGACATGGTTGCAAAGGCTTGATTCCTTCACTTGATCCTGTAACAGCTTTGGATTTTGGTCTTGTTCCTCTATTTACATAGAGACCCTAAATCGTGGAATGGTGTGACTTCTATCTTCCCGTATAATTGTGAAGTGAGATTTCCCCTTTCTTCTCATAGAGCTTTTAGCACCACTGTAGTCTTCTCCTAGTTCCTGCAATTGATCAGAGATATTGCTTCTCCTGCAATACTCACAGAGAATAGCTCCACTAATTTCTTATATACTCCTTTTGATGATTTTAGATTTGGTACATCGGAGATTATAGAGTCTTTTATGGATTCTATAAGAATCCTTTGGGCTCTCATATCTCCCTTCATGAATTTGGCATAACTTCATTGTCCTTATCTTTTATGGAAAGTTTGAAACCCCAAACAATTTGTTTCTTTCTTTGCAAAGGAGACATTTTAATAGATTCATATAAAGTCATAGATATACTTACTTGAGTAGTTACTTGAGTAGATGCTTTTCTTCTTCTGCCGATTCTATATTATTATCATAGCACTTATTATCTTTGACTATCTCCACACTGTCCTTGATTATTTCCTAACTGTCCTTGACTATCCGCAACCTTTCCTCCTGCACTTGATTGTATTCAGATGATGCCCTAATTCACTATCCTGCCTGCACTTATCTTCCTTCTTGCACTTGACCGCATTCAAATGTTGCCCTAGTTCACAGCACTTGACCGCACTTATTGACTCCCTTTATAACTGCACTTATTCCTGAGATCCGCAATTCTTCATGAGGTTGATCTGCACCTTCTTCCGTTCCTTATCCGCACTTATGCTTCCTGTTGAGAATTTGTAGGGTTGTAGGTTCATACAAATTCTCTTCTTTGATAGTTACTTGTGACCTTACTTGTGATACTTATGTCTTATTCTTCTTTTATTTTAGTTAATAGATTTACCTTCCTCACAATTACTGTCTCTCTTCCTCATGATTACTGTCTCAACCTCTGCCGATTCTATCTTATTATCACAGCGCTTATTATCTTTGACCATCTGCACACTGTCCTTGATTATTTCCTGACTACCTTGACTATCCACAACCTTTCCTCCTGCACTTGATTGTATTCAGATGATGCCCTAATTCACTGTCCTGCCTGCACTTGACCAGATTCAAATGTTGCCCTAGTTCACAGCACTTGACCGCACTTATTGACTACCTTTATAATTGCACTTATTCCTAAGATCCGCAATTTTTCATGAGGTTGATCTGCACCTTCTTCCGTTCCTTATCCGCACTTATGCTTCCTGTTGAGAATTTGTAGGGTTGTAGGTTAATACAAATTCTCCTCTTTGATAATTACTTGTGACCTTACTTGTGATACTTATGTCTTATTCTTCTTTTAGTTTAGTTAATCTTTCATCAAGTCAATTATCAAAATGCTCAAGACACAAAAGTTAGGCTCCTAGAGCCAGGGAAAAACCTCTCCCTATTGGAGAGGAAAACCCACAAAGAATTCTTCTTATGGATCTTCAAATGACAAACACCGTGACCCAGACTTTGACCTAGATATGCTTCCAAGACCTTGCTCCTTCAACTTCAATTCTTCTTTTCCACAATTTGCTTGCTGCCTCTTTTCCTAAAGATGACTGTCTTATCTTTAATAAATTCCTTCTTCAAATCAGCAACCTTGAATTAACGCTATCCTGCACTTGTCCACACCTTAGTTTGTACCTCTATACTTTCCTCAATTTCCTTATAAGATGTTGTCTCTTCAGTTCTCCACTTCAGCACTTCGCATTATCCTTCAATGCTTTGTATTTAGCACTTTGCTTTAACCTTTAGTACCTCGCCTTCAGCATTTAGCATTTACTTTCAGCACTTCAGGGTTACCTTTAGCACTTCGGATTTATACTTCAGATTTACCTTTAGACTTTCAGACTTTCGCATTAACCTTCAGACCTCAGACCTTCATACTTCCAGACCTTCCCATTAACCTTCAGACTTCGCATTTATCTTCAGATGTATACTTCGCTTTTATCTTCAGGCTTTTGACCTTCGCATTTCAGACCTAGACTTTTATGAACTTACTTATCCAAAAATTTCTGTTTTCAAATGAACCGTAGAGCAATTATATATAGGTGTAGTTTTTCTAGTCTTCAAGCCGACTCATCAAGTTGACTTCAGGCCGACTTAAATAACATTCCATGAGGTGTTTATTCCAACATGTTCGAGGGTTGTCTACGCTGTATAGGAGTTTAACTTCCAATGCATTTTTCAAGCTTGTCTCCCATCTTCTTTGAGGGTTGTTTGACAGCTTATTTACAAGGTCTTTGGAGCATACTAAACTAAATCCTTCATGTCTATATGACCCCTAATTATATTTATTCCTAGATCCTAATAGACATCAAGAAGAAGTCTATCTACATAATAAAAGCTTGCTCATGAAACCCATGAAGCAAATACACCAAAAATACATTTCGTTATCTTTGACATCTTCTTTGAATAAATACATAATTACATGGTCAACATGAAGACCGACCCAGTTACACTTTTCAACACTCCCTCTTAACTAGGGAGGTATTCATACAGGTACATGGTTACTTTCAAACTGAAGAATCGGATTGGTAATCGCATCTGTATAGCATCATATCAACCAGCATTGTCCTAGTGCAAGGCCTTGACTAACAGCCCCATCTCTCAACGAGACAATGGGCTACAATGCTGGCGAGACACATGACTTATAGACACCATCGTCATTGTCTCTCCAAGGTACATACTCCACCCGGGTGTTCCCAAAGTATGACCTTCTTGGACTATTCTTCTCTTAGGTAGCTAGCCCTCAAAGAATATCGGTCCCCAACTACTCTTGTCTTGAATGCCCTAATACATTCTCAAAGAGTATCGAATGCCAGATGATTACCCAATCCTCCATTTTGTCTTCCCAAGTGAAGACCAGAATGATGTGTCTATCTCTCCCTCTCAACCACGGAGGACCTATTCCACAAGGGAATGTACTCATTCCTATACAAGGAATGTACCTAAGCTCATTCTTAGGAATTACCAAGTTTCTTCCAAGTAAGAAACTCATCATCAGTCTCCCTCTTAACCAGGGACCTCTAGCAGCAATGGTGAGACACCCAGTTGCTCATGAAGAATTCTTGTCCTCGATGTCATGGATTTCGATATTGAGGAATCTTCAACTTTTAGCTTCATAGGGCACAGATCATCCATCACTTCCATCTTGAGTCATTTCAGCTATGAGAGAGTGATTCATCAGACTTCCTTATCTGGTCCACTGTTATGCCATGCTGCTTTCCTTCAAATCATCTCCAAGGATCATACATCCTTTCTTATGATTGGCAGCCCTGCACAAATTTATCCAGAAAACATATTCATATGAACTTTTAGAACAAATGTTACCTTAGCGATGATCTTTCACCATGACATCTTCTTGTAGGCATCCACATCCTTCATATAGATTGACATGTCTCCTAATGATATGTTTTGCCAAAGGGTCTTCTTCTTCACCAAACTTTCGTCAGAGTCTACATATCTTCCCAGGAGATCTCCTAGTCACGTCTTCTTGGCCTTTGGATGATAACTGCCCCTTGACATGGTTGTACTTCATGATCTCTTCCTCTCTACACATTCTTCATTTCCAGGATATTACAAATTTTCCAATTTCTTGTTTATGTACAACCACCTCATTTTCTATATTGTTAGAAATACTGAGAGGGGAGTGAATCAGTATTTCTTTTCAATTGTTAATTTTACCAGTTAGATCACTTATATTTAGAACACAAAATGAACAATGATGAAATAAATACTTTTATTAATTTCTTCTTTACAATAAGTAAAGTACAATAATGATATAGGGCTCCAACCCTAGATGAAGACTCCAATCTTCCAAGCTCCAACCTGTATTGTGCCAAGCACCGACTTGGTCTTTCCAAGGCTCCAACCCTCCGACTTGTCAATTTAAGGCACCAACCTCTAGGGCTCCAACCCTGTCAATTTGAGGCACCAACCTCTAGGGCTCCACCCTCTCAATTTGAGGCACCAACCTCTAGGGCTCCAACCCTATCTCTGGTACAGGCTCCGACCTGGTTTCTTGAGGACTCCAATCCTCTAGGGCTCCAACCTTATCTTCCAAGGCACCGACCTTGTCTCTATGAGGCTCTAACCTCTTGGGCTCCAACCCTAAGTTTCACATCGTCAAAATATGTTTGGTTACTCTTTACGGCTCCCAATGTCTTCTTCAACGAACCCTGACAATCTTCAACTATCCCCTCACTTAGTCTCCATGTCATATCATCAATGACAACCTTGATCTTCACATGAAGGTGTCTCCATTGTCCTTCATGGTACCCAATCAAATCCTCCAAGTTACCTCATGATGGTTAATGCATCATGGTCTTCAACATTATCTCCACAAGGTCTTCAACGCATGTATTTAAGAATAGTATCTCCAAGGTCAATCAAGGCTACTGCAAAAGGTATTCTTCGCTAACCTCCAAAGCTCAACTTTAATGGCATTGAAGGTGTATTCAACTCTATCTCAAAACTCCCAAAATACTTTCCTCAAAACATTGTTACTTCGTTGCTTAAGACTTAAGATATGTATAGTAACCCAAACTTAGCCTAAGTCAATTATTGACTTGTCCACCTGAGCTTATCCGAGTGTCTGAAATAGGTGACCAGGACTGTCCTGAAGCTTGCAGCTTCTCCACAAATGAAACCGAGGGGAGGTTTAGCGATGAATGTCTTCAATCCAAGGTGGCTGCAACAATTTTGAATCCTTTGCAAGCTGCAAACAAACCCCAGCAGATGAAAAGGTCCAAGCTGCAATTTTATTAAGAATTTGGGCCTCCACAAGCCTTCCACAGTTGTAAGCTTCGGATCCAAGGCTTAAATACACTTCCCAACAGGTTGTACTGGCCTTCTTCCTACAGTTGCACCACCCTACAGCAGCTCTGAAACATCCACAAAACAGTCCTCAATTATTGTCATAGATTCTTGCAAATTCGAGCTTCAAAAGATGATTGTTCTTAAAGTTTGAACCTCACAAATGTAAGTCTGTCCGTAATTTCTGAAGTGGACTACCCAGCAAAGAAAAAAACAAACAGTAATGTATCCTTTTAAAAATATGCTCAAACTGTAATTTTTTCTTCACCTCGGAATCCTGTAACTACTGTGTTTCTTCACCGAAATTTGATGGTTGGAATGATGTGTCTAACGTCATATATATACTGGTTTGACCTCCAACGAAGAGACATGTCCCTTGAGGGAACATGACAGCCTACACAAGTCGGCTCAAGTCGGCTAGGCAAAAATAATATTTTTTCCAACTTATAAATTCAATTTCTCACAATCTAGGAGGAGTTATGAGGTGTATAATAGCTCGTTAGAAAGGGGAAAATATCCTCTACAAGATGATGTCAATTTCATCCTTGGGTGAGGTCATTTTCCCATCAAGAAAATTATATTTATGAAATTGTCATTATTATTTTTCATTGAAGCCATTAGGATCTTATTTTAGGCATTTAATTTTTAGGGCTCCTTCATCATAGACTTAGTCCATTAAGTTTATTAGGATTAGATCTTCTTCATGACCTTCAACAATCATCATTATCATGAGTCAAGTCATTTAGGCTTTGGGGCTTCTTCATCAAGAACAAGGATGTCATATAGCAAGAGTTTCATGGTAAGCCTTCTTCTTTATCATAGATCATACACTATGAGCATCTAGAATTTCATTAATGCACTCATGTACTTAGGATCAAGTCAAGTAGATAGGGTTTAGGTCTCCTAGGGTTTGCATGAGGTTACGGCAACAATACAAGAATATTTGTCATCTCCAACAATGCCATATTGACATCAATGACAACCTTAACCAACAGAGGTCATATTATGTTGATTTCATCTGTTAGTGCAATGAGAGATCCTTCTTCATAGATCATACTCCTAAATACAGAGGTATATTACTAGCAACCATATGACATGACTTCACAGCATCCAATATCAGCATATATGTTTGCTTACCTCATACCTATTTTCCTTGAGTCATCCTAGAGCTTCATTCCTTTGAACTGCTTCATTAATATGTCATCACATCCCAAAAATTTTGTCTCCATGATGACCGTTGATCTGATGACTGCTTTACTTTAGTAGAAAGGTTTTTCCAGAAGCTGTTTCACCAAGAGCTCCTTCCATGCTTCTATCGAGATGCTTCTTAATGTACATTGTTGTGATACAATTTTACAATCAATCAGAGATCACTTAAAGAGGAAGATGATCTCAATCATAATAGATATCTCTTGCTTCCTCCTTCTTAGATCTTTTAGCATCAGGTTCTTCTCTTTCATAAGTGACATGAGCTTCTTCCTTTTTCCTCTTGTCCTTTCCAGATTTAGGACAATATCTTTTATAATGCCCAAACTCATCACATCCAAAGCATCGCAAGTTGCCCATATTTCTTCTTTTATTCTGAGGGTCAAACTTTCTGAATCTTCCTTTCTTCCTGTATGAGGCTACAAAGGCATGATTCTTATCACTTGGTCCTGTGTCAGCTTTGGCCTTTAGTCTTGTTTCCTCTATTTTACATAAAGACCATAAATCATGGAATGGAGTGGCTTCTTTCTTCCCATATAGACTAGAAGTGAAGTTTCCCCATTCCTCTGGTAGAGCATTCAACACCACTGTAGTCACCTCAGTGTTAGACATCACTTCTCCTAGTTCTGCAGTTGATCTCTTATTTCGGAAATCCTCATACAGTATGGAGTGATTCCTGCTTCCCTTGATAACTTCAATTTGTATAGTTTTTGTCTCAAAGAGATTGCTTCTCCAACAATACTCACAGAGAATAGCTCCACCAATTTCTCATATATTTGTTTTGCAGCCTTTAGTTTTGATACATAGGGAATGAGAGAGTCTTTGATGGATTCTATGAGAATCCTTTGGGCTCTAGTTTCTCCCTTCATGTACTTGGCATGAGCTCGAGTGTCTTTTTTTGGGGGTTGAACAATAGATCCTTCGATATAGTCCATTACTTCGTCGTCAATTAAATTTAAGTCTATCCTCTTCTTCCATGCACTAAAGTTTGATGACCCTCTTGTTGCTTTCTTTACAGTAAGGCATCTTGACAGATAGGGTCATGGATACGTACTTGAGTAGATTGGCTTGCAACTTCCTTGATGATGATGGAAAGTGAAGTCAAGGTTTCCTTCAAGATATGAGCTTCTTCAATGTTGGTGTACTTGAACCTTGAAATAGCTAGATAGTCCTCCTTGCAAACTGATTTGACTTTCTAACCCAAACTTTGATCTTCATTTCTTTGAGTGTCTTTGTTGACAAGTAACCCTTGTGTTCGGCACCTTAGCTCCGATACCATGTTGAGAATTTGTAGGGCTGTAGGTTAATACAAATTCTCTTCTTTGATAATTACTTGTGACCTTACTTGTGATACTTATGTCTTATTCTTCTTTTAGTTTAGTTAATCTTTCATCAAGTCAATTATCAAAATGCTCAAGACACAAAAGTTAGGCTCCTAGAGCCAGGGAAAAACATCTCCCTGTTGGAGCGGAAAACCCGCAAAGAATTCTTCTTATAGATCTTCAAATGACAAACACTGTGACCCGGACTTTGACCTAGATATGCTTCCAAGACCTTGCTCCTTCAACGTCAATTCTTCTTTTCAACAATTTGCTTGCTGCCACTTTTCCTTAAGATGATTGTCTTATCTTTAACAAATTCCTTCTTCAAATCAGTAACCTTGAATTAACGCTATCCTGCACTTGTCCACACCTTAGTTTGTACCTCTATACTTTCCTCAATTTCCTTATAAGATGTTGTCTCTTCAATTCTGCACTTCAGCACTTCGCATTATCCTTCAGTGCTTTGTATTTAGCACTTTGCTTTAACCTTTAGTACCTCGCCTTCAGCATTTAGCATTTAGTTTCAGCACTTCGGGGTTACCTTCAGCACTTCGGATTTACCTTCAGACTTTCGCATTAACCTTCAAACCTCAGACCTTCAGACTTCCAGACCTTCACATTAACCTTCAGACCTTAGACCTTTAGACTTCGCATTTATCTTCAGATGTATACTTCGGATTTATACTTCGCTTTTGTCTTCAGGGTTTTGACCTTTGCATTTCAAACCTGCACTTTTATGAACTTACTTATCCGAAAATTTTTGTTTTCAAATGAACCGTAGAGCAATTATATATAGGTATAGTTTTTCTAGTCTTCAAGCCGACTCATCAAGTTGACTTCAGGCCGACTTAAATAACATTCCATGAGGTGTTTATTCCAGCATGTTGGAGGGTTGTCTACGTTGTATAGGAGCTTAACTTTCATTGCCTTTTTCGAGCTTGTCTCCCATCTTCTTTGAGGGTTGTTTGAGAGCTTATTTACAAGGTCTTTGGAGCATACTAAACTAAATCCTTCATGTCTATATGACCCCTAATTATATTTATTCCTAGATCCTAATAGACATCCAGAAGAAGTCTATTTACAAAATAAAAGCTTGCTCATGAAACCCATGAAGCAAGTACACCAAAAATACATTTTATTATCTTTGACATCTCCTTTGAATAAATACATAATTACATAGTCGACATGAAGACCGACCTAGTTACACTTTTCAACACTTCCTGTATGTTCGCATTATAATCTTGATATCTATCCGCAATATTTTTTGGTAGGTGTCTACTGTAGATGCATATATATATATATCCGCATACCTTACAAAAACATCCGCAACCTTATCTCAGGCTTGTCTGCATTTTATTTCAGAGGAATCCACATTAAGTTTGGTTATTACACCCACACTTCTTTGCTGATCTCAGGGCCGTATTTGACCTCCGTAATATCTCAGAAAAAGTCCGCATTTTCCTCCTGTATTAACTTTAGAACAGTCCGCGATGTCTATCTTAAATAAGCCGCAGACACGGGTATATATAGAGGTTGTTTCTTTGATATGAGGCCGACCATACAGCTGACATGTAAGCCGACTTTAGCATAGATTTTAGGCCGACATGAAGACTTGTATACTTCAGCGTTAAGGTGACTTCATGAGGGTTGTTATCAGCTATTTTCCCACGAGGTCTTGGAGCACATTTTAGAACTAGACACATCATAAACATGACTCTTGATTACATTTATAAACATAAGACAAACCCTACTACACATCAAGAATAAGTCTAGAGACCTATAATAAATCTTGCTCATGAAACCCATGAAGCAAGTACAACAAAATTACATGTATTATCTTTGTCTTCTTCTTTACATAATTACATAGTCAACATGAAGATCAACCTAGTTACACTTTTCAACAGGTGGTTCACTTTCCCGATCTTCAGAGGGAGCTCTATTCAAGCTCTATAATGATTAGTTCGTGAAGATGTAGTTGTTAATGATCGATGATATGAAATGAAATGAAATTTTAACGTCCACGAGACTAAAAATAGTCTATGGGACTATGAGTTCCCTGTTTTTCACCTTTTGCATTTTAGTTCTTTTATGGAAATAAACCCTGTCTTGTGTTGAAATTTATAACTAGGTTCGATCTTCATAATATCTTATGTATTCTTGATTTCATGTATTTAATGTAAAGAGAAAAGAAAATTTATTACAATTATTTTTATAGCATGGGTTTCATGCTCAATGTCAAATTATTTTTAGGTCAAAGCACCCATTGAATGCTTTTAGGATTTGTCATCATTGTATAGAGTCAAAAATAGTCATTGTCATACGTAATAGACCCTATTGGGCATCTTGTATTGAGACAAAAGATTTTATTTGAGTCAAAATTGTGTCAAAAGTCCCTCCAAGACCATGTCGGCTTACAAGAGAAGAAGTTGGCCTCAGTAAGGGCAATTCGTACTCCTTGGAAGTCTATTTATAAGAAGCATTCAACCTCATTTGAGAGATCATCGATCAAGCTCATTTTTTAAGCACATCAAGAAAGAAAAGTATAGCGGAGAAGAGGGAAGATTCAAGGAAGAAAAATCAAAGTCTAGAAGCTTATTTTCCATCTCTATTATCTCACACATGTGAATTGTAGCTAGGGTTTCTGCAAATACTAGGGAAAAAATTTGGATCTCCAAATAAGGCCAGAATCTATGATCAAAAGGGTAAACATATCATCCATTTGTCAAAGAAAGAAGAAGCAAGCCAAGCAGAGAAGAAAGGAGGCCTAAAATAGCCTCTATCACCCACATGTGCAAAGTTGCAGAAGCTCTTGGAAGGTCGAAGTTGCAGAAGCTCTTGGAAGGTCGAAGTTGCAGAAGTTGTTAGAGTCGAAATTGTAGAAGTTGTTGGGGGTAGAAGATGCAGCAGTTGATAGAGAAGTTGTTGGAAGGTCAAAATTTGTTTCTAGAAGCTATTCAAAGAAAAGAAAGTTGACTTGGTCTTGGAGGGCTCTCAGTCTTGGGTCTAAACATCTTGGAATTCGTTATTTGAAGTTTTTATAAGAAGATAAGAATTTTCGGTGGGTTTTCCTCTCTAGGAGAGGTTTTGGCCCTGGCTAGTAGCCTATATCGTGTGTCCACTTTGTTCTATTAATCTTCATTTGTTTGGTAGCTATTTGATGATTAGAACACTATAATAACAACAGAAGAAGAAGTTAATAATCATAAGAACTACAAGTTGAAGTAAAATAATATCACAAGCAATTATCAAAGTAGTGAGAAATCACCCCTCATCTAGTTGCCCTAGATTTCTCAACATCTTGATGATAAAGTTGTTTATAAAGAGGGTTTTGTGATGTTTTGAGAGATCGAAATTTGTACATGTATTGATGATAAGCCCTGGGAGCTGCTGCTATGATCTCAACTAAAGAACAAGTAGTTGATGTTGGACGCATCTCCCTAGTTGAGAGGGAGAATGGTTGTATTCCTTTGTGTGTGGGGAATGAGTATATCCTCCCTGGTCGAGAGGGAGTGATGGATCAAGTTCTTTGCTTCATGTGTCATGCACCAGACAAGGACTAATAGTCATAAGACTTAGTGCAAGCCATGAGGAGAGAATGAGGTCTGAAGGATTGGGTAAGCATATGAGACTGGTACTCCTTGAGGATTTGGAATCCAAGATAGGAAGTGGTCTTGTGATCGACACTCTTTGATGATCTAACAGGGTGTCCAAGACAAGAGTGGTCGAAGAGGACAGTAATTCTTTGAGGATTGGGAATCCAAGACAAGAATTGTCCTAAAAGGACATACCCAGTTAACATTCAGATGGGGTATGTGCCTTGAGAGGTAGTGTGGTGTCCCACGTAAAGCCTCACTGCATTGTGCTCTAATCTATAGGAGAGATAGAGCTTGTTAGCCAAGGCCTTGCTATGTTAACAATGTTGGTTGTGATGATTTGTTTATCATAATGTTGATGCTTACCAATTCAACTCTTCTTATGAGAACTTTTCAAAAGAAGTATTGTCCATGTACTATTGGTCAATTATGAAGTATTCTCCATTCCTAGGAACTCACAACCTTTCTAGTTTCTCGTTCATATACAACCACCTCATATTCCATTAGGGCATATTATGTTGACCCAGAATTCTAAGACACATGCATTCTACAAGACCCAGAATTCGTTTGGGAAAATTCCACCTGGAGAGATGATTTAATTAAAATAATTAATCATTTTTTAATGTATTCCTAAGTCTAAACTTAGGAAATGTGATTAATTAAAGTGTATTAATTAAATCTGGTGAGAATCTTATAAATGAAGACGAGGATCAAATCTAAGCTAAACTTAGCCTTTGATTATGTTTTAAATTTTAATCTTGGTCGTTGATCTGTCAACGAGAGATAATAAGGAGGAGCTCAATGGGCACTTCGAGAACACACCCAGATAACGAGATCTAGAGAGAGCATCATTGAGTTGTCGGAGAGAGATCGAGTGATTTCTTTGTAGTGAGGGGTGGGGATAGTTGGTCGGAGGAAGATTTTCCAGATACGATGAGGCAAGGCAAAGGAGGTAGTAAGAGACACACAAAGGTTGCGCAGTGCCACGCAGGTGCAACGCAAAGCCACGTTGAAGCAGCGCAGAGCTTCAGAGGAAGTTCAAAATTTTGCTTGGGAATAGTCGAGGTTCAGTGTCAGAAGCCAGAGAGAGTTTCCGAAGGCCAGAAGGGTCTCGTTCCCAGTCAACAAAAGATCCGACAGCAAGAGGAACTCTTTCTATGAGTTGTGACACAGAGACTGTGTAGGGTGATGTAGTCACTGCGCATAGGCAGCTGAGGTCAGTGTCGGATCCCCAGTGGCAGAGTGAGATTCTCTCACGAGACTTATTTGTCAATTTTTGCTTTGTATGATTTGTCAAATTGGGCAATCATAAATTTGTACTCGGAAAACTACTACAAAATAATAAAACAATCAATTGATGCTACGGTTTTCCCACATTGGGTTTTTCCGGGGACATTTGTCCAAAAATAACGGTGTACTTGTGTGTGTGTTTCTATCTTTCCTGCTCAGTATTTTGTTTCCGCATTATTTTATGTTGTGAAGGTTGCAGTAGATTTTATTTCAATATTTACTATGTAACACCGTAAAAAACTTGATTCATAAATTAACAAGTAGAAGAAATTTAATCAGTTGTTGCAGTAGGGATTTCGATTTAGGAATTTTCACACTTGACAGCTCAGCAACCTTTCGAGGCGAGTTGGCTACCACAAGGGGAGGTCACTCAGATCTTCCTTTTGGATTTAGTGAGTCACCGATGGCGTGGGGGACTTCTGGTATTTATACCGGATAGGATAGTGAGTGGAGCAAGGGGAACTTTAGGTGGGACAGGATGGCTTGGGATCCTGGTAATGAGGGATTCTTTCATGTCAGGACAGTGCAAAAGTCAGGGACGATTCAGTGGTGCATCTAGAACCCTGGTACATTTCTGCAATGACAGTGGGGAGCAACATTTTGGCAGGGAGGACTGTGATATTCCCACTTAGCAATATTGCTAAGGGAAATATCAATCTTGCCCAATTTTGACTTATTTCATGTTTGCACTTAGGAGATGTGGGTTCATAGGCCCCACATGAATTTTGGGATTAAGTGGGGACCCAAACATTGGGAAGGAAGGGAAATATTGCGGCTCTAGTGGAGCGTGGGGGTCACCCAATGGAGAATTATGGTCCACATGAGGAATACGCTCTCATTGGAGCGAAGTTGGTGGGGTAAAGTCGAGTTGGGCCCACATGAGCATTTTGGAGGCTCTTTGATACAAAAAGCAAGAGGCACTCATTCGGGGCATTCATGATCATTTGAGAATTTGTCTTAGAAAAGCACGCTTGAGCTAAAGCCATGTCTGCAAGTGTTGTTCAGCACATGGGTGTTTCCGAGCAGAAATCCCAACCCTTGCTTTGATGGACTTTGACTGCCAACCCAAGGAGGAAGTTTCACCTATTCCAGTTCGTACCACCAGCAAAGGTTGCAAGTTTGGGGAAGTTCCAGCAGTAGCAACGCAGTGACTACGCGGTCCTTGGAAGAGCCATGGAGTTAGGGGTTGAAACTTGAGGTTGAGTACGAGGAAGCGTTGTGGGAGATTTTCCAGCATTTTGGCGGAGAAACAAACACAACATTAGCTACAAGTTACATATGTTGCTTGTGGAGGAGGGCCAAGCATTTATGGGTCAGTTTTGGAGCTTCAAGACTAGGATAAACCCTTTTTGGGTTTTTCCGAGTTTATCGAGGAGACATCAAGATTAGTTTGAGAAAATTTTCTAGGCAGATTTGAGGGGTCAAACAGGGATCCCAACTCAACCAGCAGTTAGAGGAGCTAGGGGAAAATTGGGCTGAAATTCCGAGGAAAATGTTTGCCCAATTCCGCTATGGGTTTGCGTGGGTCATTGGTGGACAGTCTCTCAGACGGTTACGCAGTCATAAAGGAGAGCAGCTCCGAGAGAGGAGGAACTTTGTGGGATTTCAATTCGGAGGTTAGTGAAGGGATCAGCCCTTCCATAGCTGAGTTCCTTGGATAGTTGTGTTGGAAATACTGAGAGGGGGGGTGAATCAATATTTCTTTTCAATTGTTAATTTTACCAGTTAGACCACTTATATTTAAAACACAAAATGAACAATGATGGAATAGATACTTTTATCAATTTCTTGATAAGTAAAGTACAATAATGATATAGGGCTTCAACCCTAGATGAAGACTCCAATCTTCCAGGCTCCAACCTGTATTGTGCCAAGCACCGACTTGGTCTTTCCAAGGCTCCAACCTTGTCAATTTGAGGCACCTACCTCTAGGGCTCCAACCCTATCACTGGTACAGGCTCCGACCTGGTTTCTTGAGGACTCCAATCCTCTGGGCTCCAACCCTATCTTCCAAGGCACCGACCTTGTCTCTATGAGGCTCCAACCTCTTGGGCTCCAACCCTCAACCACTTTGTCAAAATATGTTTGGTTTTTCTTCATGGCTCCCAAAGTCTTCTTCAACGAGCCCTGTCACACCGAGTCTCCACATCACATCATCAATGACAACCTTTTCTTCACATGAAGGTATCTCCACTGCTCTTCATGACACCCAAACACTTTCTCCAAGGTTACCTCATGATTGCTTCAATGCATCATGATCTCCAAGGGTGTCTCCAAGACTTCAATCAATGCTTGGTGATGTCTTCAATCAATTGCACAAGTTCTGCACAAGGTCTTCCAAACAGCTTCAAGTACAAGGACCACTGCAAACTCTTCTTCAAGGCTTCAAATCTGCTAAACAAGTTTGCTCTAGCAAGGTTTAAGTCTGCACGAAATATCTTTCAAGGGTTGTCCCGATAATGACTTCCAAGACACTTCAACTAAGATTCCTCAAGGTGTCTTCAAAATGGTTCCTCCAAATGCTTCAAGATCTGGTCAACGATCTGCTCCATCATGCCCACCATCAAGATCTTCTTCACTTGTACATGCCTCCAATTTCACTGTCCATTAATGCTCATTCATTATTCTTCATAGGACTGCAATCCAAGCATGTGGTCACAAACCCACTGTTTTTAATGAGGATCCATATTGTTGAAGGCTTTCAAGTTTCCACAGATAGGCAAAAACATATATATCAGTCCTCCACGCCTTTTATCACTGATCAGTTATGAGATATCCGAGCCAATACAGATTTGATGTATCAAACCACAAAATTGTCCTATCTGAGCTCAAAGGAAGTCACTGTACTGCAATCAAGATAAAGGTTCAGTGATACAGTCCTAAATAACAACGCTATCCCAAAGTGTGCTTGTTGTCACAGGTTCAAAATACTACACCACAGGGTGAAATTTGCAGGCCTGAAGTGTTGTCCAAAGAGCCGAAATTGTAGGTTGTTACAAACCTTTCTCTAGGTTCAAACCTTCCACAAGAGAGTTGTAGAGATATACGTCCTAGCTGTAAACAATTCCGAGCCTCAGAATACTGTTTGTTGTCCAAGGTATTACAAGTCTGAAGTTTTCTCAAATCACGTCCTTTAAAGATATTACAGCACCCTAAAACTCATGACCGAGCCCTCTTCTTTCACTATAAATTTACCACAGATCCGATCTTGTAATGAGCTCCCACAAGTAGCTACCGTCCTCCTTCAGGTGATTGTCTTCAGGTTAAGTATACAGATCTAATGCCTTAATTATCTGAGCCTGAAAGATAATCCTAACAACAAAATTGCACAAACAGAGTTCTTCATTTATCTCCTTGACTTCCTTGCTGTTCTATAACTCCTCTCTGAAATGATCACCGAAAATGATGCTTGAAATGAAGTCTTTCAACTTGTATTTATATAAAATTTCGACCATTAATAAAAAGACACGTCTCTTGGTGGGAGGCCGACATGAATAGGCTAGCACAGGTCGGCTCAAGGACAGATTTATTTCTTTAACTTGAAAAAATCATATCTCCCAAACCGCTTGGAGTTTCGGGCCAAGTAATAGCTCATTGGAAAGACAAAATTATGCTCTAAAAGATGGCATAGGTATCAAATTGAGAGGCTGCCTCTAAGATAGTAAAAAAACATTTTTTATGTGACTAGTCATTAATTAGAGCAGAATTTGAGATAGGGCAGATAGGCTTCTCTTGTTAGGCTTCTTCATGGTTTTCGCTTCTTCATTGTTTAACACCTTCATCATAGGATCATGGTAGGACATCAGCAATGAGTGTATTATATAGTGGCGCAATGATATGTTATAAGCAGTATCATTATGAAGGTATCTTTCAATCATCAATCACGTCATCTCTTAGTCTTCCAATCTTCATCAAACACCATCATTAAGTGTGGTCATATAAGAGTATAGCATCATCACAAGTATGGCTTCATTAAGTATCGTTCTTCACATCATGGGCTTGTACTTAGGGACTAGATCACTAATCAGACACTTGGCAACTTCTTAGGGCAAGACATCATCATCTAGAACCAAGCATCTCAAGAATATTGACATCTCAATCAAAGCCATGTTGCCCTCAATGACAACCTTGATTAATAATCTCCCCCTTTGTCATTGATGGCAATATTCTTGCCCTTCCAACATTCTCTCCCCCTTTGACATCAATGGCAAACGGGGTGCCCTAGTACTCCCCCTGTCAAGTTGCTTCTTTTCTTCATGAATAGTACTCCTTCATAGGTATGTTACCCCCCCTGTCATGGTGCTCTTCCTTCTGGTAATGTGGTCCATGATAGATGTTTTTACATTTCTTCATGTGATGAACCAACTCCCCCTTCCTGCATAAACTCCTCTTGATCAAGAAATATTGCTTGCTTTGTGATCTAATGGAAAAAATCTTCAACAATGGTTCACCGGATGAGAAGGGATTATGTTCTTCAATGCTCCCGAGAGATGATCTAAAAGATGATTGTCCATGTATGGCCCTTTCGTGGAATGATCACAAGCTCCCTTAACTATATGCATGGTCTCCTTTTGGGCAGATTCTTACCATCAAATACTTGGAATATCACATTTGCCTGGATGTCTTCATTAAATCAACAACATGTGTGGTTGGATGGATTGTTCAAGAGACTTTTAGATCCAATTTGCTTCCTTTCCCACACTTGTGTAACGTTCTTCTCTGGCTTGTTTGTCATGGTTTTAGGGACCCAAGTCAAGTTACACTCACGAGCCATATGTCCAATTTTATGGCAATTGAAGCACTCCATCTCGTTCATGAATGAGGAATCATGACTTTTTTTGCAAAATTGCTTCTAGGGAGTTGATGGGAACCATTATATTTGTCCTTGTGGTATGCCCTACAATCCTTTGTCATATGCCCAAAGTTTGTACAAGAATAGCAATAACCAAAAAATATACTTTGGTACCTGGAGGATGGAGATTGCCTTGATGTTCTTCCAAATTCATTCTGCCTTGGGATCCTCTGTTGATATCCATTACCTCTTGCATCCTTGACACCATCAACATACTTTCTTGAAGTAGGGTTTCTTCCAATGTCATCTTGACTCATGTTTTTGCTGGAACTGGGGACATCAATATTTCTTCCAAGCTTTTCCACATCCTTGTGGTTTGAAGCATTAGGGTTTGCATTACTTTTGTTTGAGGGTTCACCGACATAACCAAGACCTGATTTATCAAGGGGAGACCTTTGATAACTTAGGATGTCATCTAGGGTTTGAGAGCTTTTCAAGTTCTTATTCAGCAAGTCAACATCCTTTTTAAGAAAGACAATTTCTCCTTTCAACTTTTCACAATCTTCATCTTTCATAACTAGTTGCTTCTTCATTTCTTCCATCCTCCTTGTTGCTTCATGGGCTTCGATTTTATGGGAGATGATATTTGATTTCATTATGAAGACTTCTTCATTCTCCTTTGCTAGACTGCTCTCCATTTCTTCTTTTATTCTTGTAGCTTCACATGTTTCAACCTTGAGAAGATTGATGTCTGATTTTAGCTTCAAGATTTCTTCATCCTTTTCTTCTAGTTGGCATATCATGGTGCTTCTCTCCTTTTTTGCTTCATCAACTTGTCCTTCTATGAATGCCAAAGTTTCCATCACCTTCTCGGCTCCTTGCGCGTGTTTCCTTGCTTCTTCTAGTTGAGATTTAAGAGAGGAGACCTCTTTCTTGTATTGACCAATCTTTTCTTCAAGATTGTTCAAACTCTTAAGTCTTTGTTCAAGGTGGCTTGACAAAGTTTCTTCCCTTTTCTTTGCCTTATCCAATTGATTTGTCATAGATATGATTTCTTCATGATGCTTTCTTTTGTTTTGATGAAATTCCTCTTTAAGTTTGGCGAGCTCCTTATCTCTTTCTTGTACTAGAAGCTTGACAAAGCCAACTTCCTTCCTTGTCTTGTCTTGGTTACCAACTTGTGCTTTCTTCTTAAGTTCCTCGTTTTCCTTTTTCAAACTGTTAATCTCTTCCATGGAAGCCATAAGTGTATTTAGGAGATCTTCTTCAAAGGCTTCTTTGTTCTCTTCATCATCTAGGTCTTCTTTAGCCTTGTTGTCATCTCTCTTATCTTCAACTTCCTTGATGGATTCTGGACTTCTTTCTTGTTTTCCATCATCTTCTTGACTAGAGATCATTGTCAACGCTCCTTTTGAGTGAAGATCGAGAAGTTTGTCCCATATGACTTTTGCTGACGAACATTTTTCAAAATTGGCCTTCATAGATTTTGGTAACCCATTCAAAATTGCCTTCATTGCTCTTATATTGTACTCCGTGGATTCTTCGTCCATCATGTCATTAGTAATCACTGATTTCCAAACTTCAAGTCCTTGAGTCTTCAAGAAATTCCTCATTCTTGCCTCCCATATATCAAAATTTCCATTGAACAATCGAGCCTTCGCGAATTGACTGACTTCAATTTCGATGGATGAGGAAGACACATCTTTAGGAGGATTGGAGACTTTCTTCCTTGGCTTTACCATTTGTGTTCTAATGATCAACCTTCAAGCTATTAGGCTTTAAGTGAAGGTACTGGCTCTGATACCAATTGTTGGAAATACTGAGAGGGGAGGTGAATCAGTGTTTCTTTTCAATTGTTAATTTTACCAGTTAGACCACTTATATTTAAAACACAAAATGAACAATGATGGAATAGATACTTTTATTAATTTCTTAATAAGTAAAGTACAATAATGATATAGGGCTCCAACCCTAGATGAAGACTCCAATCTTCCAGGCTCCAATGTGCCAAGCACCGACTTGGTCTTTCCAAGGCTCCAACCTTGTCAATTTGAGGCAACTACCTCTAGGGCTCCAACCCTATCACTGGTACAGGCTCTGACCTGGTTTCTTGAGGACTCCAATCCTCTGGGCTCCAACCCTATCTTCCAAGGCACCGACCTTGTCTCTATGAGGCTCCAACCTCTTGGGCTCCAACCCTCAACCACTTTGTCAAAATATGTTTGGTTATTCTTCACGGCTCCCAAAGTCTTCTTCAACGAGCCCTGTCACACCAAGTCTCCACGTCACATCATCAATGACAACCTTTTCTTCACATGAAAGTATCTCCACTGCTCTTCATGACACCCAAACACTTTCTCCAAGGTTACCTCATGATTGCTTCAATGCATCATGATCTCCAAAGCTGTCTCCAAGACTTCAATCAATGCGTGGTGATGTCTTCAATCAATTGCACAAGTTCTGCACAAGGTCTTCCAAACAGCTTCTAGTACAAGGACCACTGCAAACTCTTCTTCAAGGCTTCAAATCTGCTCAACAAGTTTGCTCTAGCAAGGTTTAAGTCTGCACGAAATATCTTTCAAGGGTTGTCTCGATAATGACTTCCAAGAAACTTCAACTAAGATTCCTCAAGGTGTCTTCAAATTGGTTCCTCCAAATGCTTCAAGATATGGTCAATGATCTGCTCCAACATGCCCACCATCAAGATCTTCTTCACTTGTACACGCCTCCAATTTCACTGTCCATTAATGCTCATTCATTATTCTTCATAGGACTACAATCCAAGCATGTGGTCACAAACCCACAGTTTTTAATGAGGATCCATACTATTGAAGGCTTTCGAGTTTCCACATATAGGCAAAAACATATATATTAGTCCTCCACACCTTTTATCATTGATCAGTTATGAGATATCTGAGCCAATACAGATTTGATGTATCAAACCACAAAATTGTCCTATGTGAGCTCAAAGGAAGTCACTGTACTGCAATCAAGATAAAGGTTCAATGATACAGTCTTAAATAACAATGTTGTCCCAAAGTGTGCTTGCTGTCACAGGTTCAAAATACTACACCACAGGGTGAAATTTGCAGGCCTGAAGTGTTGTCCAAAGAGCCGAAATTGTAGGTTGTTACAAACCTTTCTCTAGGTTCAAACCTTCCACAAGAGAGTTATAGAGATATACGTCCTAGCTGTAAACAATTCTGAGCCTCAGAATACTGTTTGTTGTCCAAGGTATTACAGGTAGGTTTGAAGTTTTCTTAGATCACATCCTTTAAAGATATTACAGCACGCTAAAACTCATGACCGAGCCCTCTTCTTTCACTGTAAATTCACCACAGATCCGATCTTGTAATGAGCTCCCACAGGTAGCTACCGTCCTCCTTCAGGTGATTGTCTTCAGGCTAAGTATACAGATCTGATGCCTTAATTATCTGAGCTTGAAAGATAATCCTAACAACAAAATTGCACAAACAGACTTCTTCATTTATCTCCATGACTTCCTTGTTGTTCTATAACTCCTCTCTAAAATGATCACCAAAAATGATGCTTGAAATGAAGTCTTTCAACTTGTATTTATATAAAATTTCGACCATTAATAACAAGGCACGTCTCTTGGTGGGAGGCCGACATGAGTAGGCTAGCACAGGTCGGCTCAAGGACAGATTTATTTCTTTAACTTGAAAAATTCATATCTCCCAAAACGCTTGGAGTTTCGGGCCAAGTAATAGCTCATTGGAAAGACAAAATTATGCTCTAAAAGATGGCATAGGTATCAAATTGAGAGGCTGCCTCTAAGATAGTAAAAAACATTTTTTAATGTGACTGGTCATTAATTAGAGCAGAATTTGAGATAGGGCAGATAGGCTTCTCTTGTTAGGCTTCTTCATGGTTTTCGCTTCTTCATTGTTTAACACCTTCATCATAGGATCATGGTGGGACATCAGCAACGAGTGTATTATATAGTGGCGCAATGATATGTTATAGGCAGTATCATTAGGAAGGTATCTTTCAATCATCAATCACGTCATCTCTTAGTCTTCCAATCTTCATCAAACACCATCATTAAGTGTGGTCATATAAGAGTATAGCATCATCACAAGTATGGCTTCATTAAGTATCGTTCCTCACATCATGGCCTTGTACTTAGGGACTAGAGCACTAATCGAACACTTGGCAACTTCTTAGGGCAAGACATCATCATCTAGAACCAGGCATCTCAAGAATATTGACATCTCAGTCAAAGCCATGTTGCCATCAATGACAACCTTGATTAACAAGTTGGAGGGCCTTCTACATTTTCATCACAGAGGCCAGCGTACCCAGCAGGAGTGCGTACTCATCCCAAGAGGGTGAATTTTCGAGGTCAGCCTTTCCGAAATTCCTTCGCGAGTTACTCTGGGTTTTTGGAGGAGAGACCAGTGTCCGAGTTTCAAAATTTTATGAGCAGCAAAGCAACCCCATCTTGCAGTCCCTTTCCAGCCAGCAGCAACATTTCCAGCAAGACTATGTATAAGAGGAGCAGCACAGAGCAGAGATTGAGCAGAGTTTCTGATAGAGGAGGGAGAGATCATTTTAGCCTGCCCAGAGCAGTCCAAGATGCTATCATTCTGAGCACCCTTTGTACTTGTTCCTCATTTCAGAATATATAATAAAATGGCTCAGTTGTTCTGGTTTATTTGCAGCATTTTCTGTGTATGCTTCTATTTGTTGTAGTTTTTATTTATGTTGCTTTGTATTGTTGTCTATTTCCCGTTTAGGATATTATAGTGGTATCAAAGCTCATAGACTTGGCTCAGCCTGTGGAGCAATCAATCTATGACACCCGAAGATAGAGAGTTCATCACATACCGGAAGCAAAGGTACAGGGACAAAGAGCGTAGGCTCGAAATCACACCTGTAGAAGAGGACAGTGTTCCGATTGAGGAAGACAAAGGGAAGGCACCAATGACAAACGAGATAGATGATGGGAAGTAGTTTGGTAACCTCCTCTAGAAATCTGTACAGGAGCTTTCAAGAAAGATACAGGTGTGCAAATTTCTGAATATGCTCAAACAGAAATCCCACTATTAAATTTCTGATTTACTTCTACTTACATTAAGTTATTAATCTGAAAATCTCCAGCATTAACATCGAAGTAAACACATTAACGGCCTACACATACAGATCTAAACTAAATAACATGCACAATAACAAAGTGACACAAGGATTTTCTAGACAACTATCCTTGGAAAAACCCAATGCGGGAAAACCGGTCTTTTGGCTGCTGGAGGGTTTTTATTATTAAGCAGAATCTAAGTACAACAAATCTAGCCACCAAACTGGTTAACCCGCAAAGAAATAAAAGAACTGCAGCTATACATCTGTTCTGGAGACAGAAAATTTGACTGATTCACACCCTCAAACGAGATTTACAAAACTAAGTCCTTTTCAGTCTTCAAAAACCCCAGCGTTGCTCTGAAGCCCTCTGTGTTAGCCCATGCACTGCTCAAGAAGGCCCTGCATCACCCCAGACTAGGTTACGCTGCCCCTGTGTTGCCCTGGTTGCACCTCCATTGCCCTGGTTGGGCCTACGTCAGCCCTGCAAGCCTCTTGATGCCCCTACGCTGCCCTTTCTGGGCCTGCGTAACTGCTAATGCCTCTGCGCTGCCCGTGTTGGGCTCTTGGCTGAGCTGCATAGTTGCTGCCTCGGTCTGATGCTTCTCTGCCCTCGTTGCACTCTTGGCCTGGGATTAAACCATCCCTCTCGCTAATACTGCCCCTCACTGCAACTGAAACACTTCTTAATTCTTATCAAACCACGCCCTAGAATTCCAGCTTAGTTTCAGTGCTCTGCCACAATGTGTGTCCTCCAACTGACACCAAGCCCTCTTCTTATACTTCTCTCGTTGAAACATCAACGGCCATGATCTAAATCTTGAATCGACGGCTAAGATTAGAAGATGCTTGATCCGTGTGACTTAAGTCATTTTCATCACATGTTTAATTTAATTAACTTTAATCTTTTAATTTTCCTAAGTTAGACTTAGGGTCCTTAATTAAAAAGATTAACTAATTAAATATCTCTTAAACAGGATGGAATTTCTTAAATCGCTTTCTGGGTCTTGGAGATCTCATGTACTCTAGTCCCTCCACAAATTCACGTCCAATTCTACCCCAACACCCCAAAATCTAAACACTCCCTCTTAGCGAGGAATGTGCTCTAGCAACAATACTTCTCCCCGAAGTTCTGCACTGATCTCTGGTGTGGGTCTTTGTGCTAATGCTTGGCATGCTGCCCTTCATCACTGCGTTGTTGTTGCTCTTCCGTACTGCTACCCATGACGCTGCCACCGCCACTACCACAATTGTACTGCAGCTCCCTCTCAATTTGCTGCATCGTGTTGCCAACTGTTGCACTGCAACTTAGTTGCTGAGTGTAAGCAACTGAAGTCCTCTGCCCCATCTTTGACAGACAAGTCAGTTGGGTTGCATCTCATCATTGAAGCTCCATAAGTTGTTGCTCTGCACTGTCATCCTGAAGCCTCTGCGCTGCTGAAGTCACATCAGCCCCTCTGCGTTGTTGCTGCTGCATCTACATTGCGTTGCTCCCTCTCAGCATCTAGCTTTGCCTCTGCTCCATCTGCGATTCTCTACACCCACTGCTCCACTTGCCCTGCTACCGTCTTAAGGCTCCTGTAGCTCGTATGTGAACCAAGAGTTGGGCTACTCAAGGATCCTACCCACACTGTGTAGTTGCTCTACAGATCAAGATCGCCCCACTTTCGTGGTTCATGAGCGCTCATGGTTGCGTCATCTCCAGAGCCATCGTTTGCTACAGCAACCTTGGAGCTAGAAGCTTCCTTGTTCTTTTTCTTCTGAGGACAATTGCTAGCGAAATGTCCCAGTTCGTCACACTGGAAACACTTGATCTTCGATAAATCACGCTTATTTCTCCCTTGCTGCCTCTTTGATGACAAGGTTGCATTTTCCTCTTCTACCTTCTTCACTTTGCTTGAACCAGTGTTGTACTGTCTTTTGGTCATCCGACGAATTTCCTCTTGTCGGAGGATAGCCCACATGTTGTCCCATTTGGGAAGGTTTGCTCTGCCCCAGAGACTTTGGACAAAAGTTTCTCAGTCCTCTGTGACTGCATTGAGAGCAGTCCTCACCATGACATCATCATCGACCTTGACCCCCATGCCAGTCAGCTGATCCGGATCGATTGTGGTCTAGATAGAAAAGGGTCGATCTCCTCTCCCTTGGCCATCATGAATAACCTTTGTTGGTTCTCCAAAAGCATCTTTCTCTGGACGGACCTTCCTTCATACAATGTGGTTAGAGCTACCCACATCTCATGAGTCGTTGCCTTCTCGGCTATGTGTGGAACCACATGATCTTTGATCCCGTCCATAATGAAGCGCTTGGCGTGTGCCGCTACTTCTTCATGCTTCTCCAGGAGCTTTGCATCGATCAGTGTAGCCAACACTTTCTCTGCATGCTCCCTCAAGCCCTATGCCTCCATGACTACCAAGATTCTAGCCTTCCAGATTGGAAAGTTGGGCAAGCCATCCAACCTATCCTGATCACGTAGTCCATATGGCACCATCTGCTCAGAATATGTGTTGGAACAAATCATCCTCTTTATGCTAGAGACTCGGATCTAGGATCCTTGGCGAGACAGGCATCCTCTGCTCCCCCTGACAACTAACTCCCACTCTTGGAAGTCTGCCAAGCAAAACGAATCAGCTCTCTTTGATCCTTTGATTGATTTACAAATCTCTTTGGCAGGAAATCTTCTGAGAAGTTGTTCTCCTCCCGCTCTTCGTCAACTTAGCTTAGGCTAAATTCTCTACCGACAGAATTTTCACCCCACCAGCAACTGCTGAAGGTCTGCAGTTCAACTTCCGACATTCTGAACAGTAATCATCTTTTGGATTGCATCACCCTGGTTGTAGTCTGTGTGAGCAGACAGTCTTAGCGCAGCTTCTGCGCTGCCTCTGTGCAGTAAGTGCGTGGGGCTGCGTGAGTCTGCGAGGAGAATACGTCACCCTTGCATCTGTTTGGCTCTGCTTCCTTTTGTTGTTGCGCTGCCTTCTCTGGTCTGGTTTATATGTTGTTGTTGCTGCTTTCTCTGTTGCTTTCTGCAACACAGAATTCTTCAACCGTCTTGCTAGAGATCCAGGCTATATCAGCAATCGCTCTGATACCATGTGAAATTTTCTGAATATGCTCAAACAGAAATCCTACTATTAAATTTCTAATTTACTTCTCCTACTTACATTAAGTTTTTAATCTAAAAATCTCCAGCATTAACATCGAAGTAAACACATTAACAACCTACAAATATAGATCTAAACTGAATAACATGCACAATGACAAAGTAACACAAGGATTTTCTGGACAACTGTCCCTGGAAAAACCCAATGCGGGAAAACCAATCTTCTGGCTGCTGGAGGGTTTTTATTATTAAGCAGAATCTAAGTACAACAGATCTGGGCACCAAACTGGTTAACCCAACAGAGAAATAAAAGAACTGGAGCTATACCTTTGTTTTGGAGACAGAAAAACTGACTGATTCACAGCCTCAAACAGGATTTACAGAACTCAGCCCTTTTCAATGTTCAGAAACCCCAGTGCTGCTCTGTAGCCCTCTGCATCAGCCCTGATGGCCTGCGTCAGCACTGATGGCTTGCGTCAGCCCCTGCACTGCTCAGGAAGGGCCTGTGTCACCCCAAACTGGGTTATGCTTCCCTGGCTGGGCTTGCATTAGCCCTGTTGGCCTCTTGCTGCCCCTGCGCTACCCTTTCTGGGCTTGCATCAAGCCTGCGTAGCTCCTGATGCCTCTGCACTACCCCTGCTGGGCTCTTGGCTGAGTTACGTAGCTGCTGCTTCTGTGCTGCGTCGGTCTGCTGCTTCTCTGCCCTCGTTGCACTCTTAGCCTAGGATCAAACCATCCCTCTCACCAATACTACCCCTCGCTACAGCTGAAACACTTCTGAAATTCTTAGCAAACCACGCCCTAGAATTCCAGCTTAGTTTCAGTGCTCTGCCATTGTGTGTGTCCTCCAACTAACCCCAAGCCCTCTTATTATACTTTTCTCGTTGAAACATCAACGGTCATGATCTAATCTTGAATCGATGGCTAAGATTAGAAGATGCTTGATCCATGTGACTTAAGTCATTTTCATCACATGTTTAATTTAATTAACTTTAATCTTTTAATTTTCCTAAGTTAGACTTAGGGTCCTTAGTTAAAAATATTAATTAATTAAATATCTCTTAAACGGGATGGAATTTCTTAAATCGCTTTCTGGGTCTTGGAGATCTCATGTACTCTAGTCCCTCTACAAAGTTTGGGAGCTAGAGCACATCCGATGCTACCCCAACACCCCAAAATCTTAACAAGAGGAAATGGGGCAGAAGATTGCTGGAGAAAACAGGCAACGTGAGATCCCAAGGGAGTTTCACAACGAAGAAGGATCCAGTACTTCTCACCATATTTTGGAGCAGAATGTTATGCGGCAGGTGGTGCTATGCACTCCCCCACGTTCCACCATGCCCACTTTCTTGACTTCAGGAGCAGGAACAGGAGGACCGCAGGAGCCAGAGGTGGCTCATTACGAGGAACATTTTGCAGAGTATCAGTGGTATGGCGGGAGTTTGGAGAGGCCCTCACCTTTAACGAGTTTTGCCAGCTGAAGAACAATAGCAGACCCCGCAGCCAGAATAGAGGAGGAGGGTACATGCAGGGGAATGACCTACAGGCTACAACGTACTTTGGGCAGATTTTTCTTGCCTACCTTTGATGGATCATCAAAGTGTTCGGATAAGGCTTGGATGGAGAAGCTGGACATCTATTTTCAGCTGAACCAAATGGCGGAGGTAGAGCCTATCAAGGTGGTAGCGCTGCACCTAGGGGGGAAGCCCACGAATGGTGGTTCCACAGGATGTCCACACTGGGTCACGCAAGGGTGACAATGTATGTAGAGTTCACTCAGAGGTTAGTGGAGAGATTTGACTAGAAGGACCCGTAGGAACACTCCGTTGAGCTGACGAAGCTCAAGCAATCAGGAAGCCCAGAGACTTACATTTCCGAGTTCCTAAAACTTTCAGTGATGGTGCCAGACTTGTGAGTGGCCAGGAGGGTATATATGTTTATTGACAGGTTGGTAGAACCATTATGTGGGCTAGTCAAATCCACTATGCCTACTACGTTGCAGGATGCAGTAGGGAGGACTAGGGATTTGCAGGATGCCTTGCCAAGGACGAGAGTTCATGTTCCCCACAAACCAGTGTTCCAGCAGAAGGGGAAAGACACGAGAGCTCCACCCCCGAAGGGCAACCATTGCCGAGGGCCATTGGATGATGATACCCGGAGAGACTTGAGATGGAGGAAGCTTTCACTTGCCAGAAGCCATGGACACCGAGTCATCGTTGTGCCGCAGGGAAGGCACACTACATTGAGGTCTTCTCTGACCATGAGGGAGAAGAAGAGGCATATGAGGAGTTGGATGGAGATGCCAGCGTTGGTGCACCAGGAGGAGATCATCCACCACCACCTCCCCCAGTAGCAGCAGCAGTGTTTGCACCCATCAGAGGAGTCCTTGCATCTTTGCAGGGAGTTCTCAAGTATTTGACACTGAGAGCCCGAGGCACAATCTAGGGACAGCGTGTCTCAATGTTGGTGGACAGCGGGGCCACACATAACTTCATTGATGCCCAACTAGTGCGGCGGAGGAGAATACCGATAGAGAGTTTTGATGGGTTCTCTGTGTTGGTTCCAGGTGCCAAGACCATGTAGTGCATGCGGTTTGTTCCAGCATTAGCAGTGACCATGGGGGCATACACCATGACGGATCATTTCTTTGTGGTCAACATCCCAGATACCAATGTAGTATTGGGTGTGCAGTGGTTTATCATGCTTGGTAAGGTCACTGCAGATTGGGAGACATTAGAGATGGAGTGGAAGGATAAGAAGAGTGGGAAGCATGTGATGATCAAAGGCATGCACACATACCCTCCCCAGATAGTCTCAGCAAAGCAGATGGTGGCAGATTTCCGAAAGGGAGATGTAGAGTGGGCAGTGGAGCTGCGTATTTCAGAGGCAGGAGCTACAAGGCAGCTAGTGCATCCTGATGTACAATCTATATTGGACCATTACTCAACGGTTTTTTGGGACATACCACCAAGGCAACCACCAGACAAGGGATTTGAGCATACTATTGAGCTGGAGCAGGGGATCCACGTAGTGATCACGACCCCCTATAGGCACCCCAAAGCCTACAGGGATGAGATTGAGTGAGACATACATGAGCTCTTAGCGTTGGGACACATCAAGCCCAGTACTAGTCCCTTTGCTTCTTCTGTAGTCTTGGTGAAGAAGGATGGCACATTACGAATGTGCATCAACTACAGGGTGCTCAACAAGAAAACCATGAAAAACCGTTACCCCATCCCCAAGATTGATGAGCTAATGGATGAGTTGAGGAGAGCGAAGTTCTTCTCGAAGATAGATCTGAGGTCGGGATACCATCAGATCAAGGTGAGGGACCACGATGTCCCCAAGACTATGTTTAAATGCCACTATGGCCACTTTGAGTTCTTAGTGATGCCCTTCGAGCTGACCAATGCTCCGGCCACCTTCCAGTCTTGTATGAACCACATCATCCGTGGTCAGGTGAGGAAGTTTGTGCTCGTATTTTTCGATGACATTCTCTTTTATAGCCACACATGGGAGGAGAACTTGCAGCATATTGAGGTTGTACTTCATATTTTGGAGGAGCAGCATTTCTATGGTAAGCTATCCAAGTGCGAGTTTGGGCTTACAGAGATGATCTACTTAGGGCATATCATCGGAGTGGACGGGGTAAGAGTCCATGAGGAGAAGATCCAGGCCATCCGGGATTGGCCAGCACCAAAGAATGTGAAAGAACTTCAGGAGTTTGTAGGCATTTGCACCTACTACCAAAAGTTTGTTAAGGGATTTTCACAGCTTGCAACACCCCTCACCTCACCAAGAAGGGGGCTTTTGGATGGACTAATGCTACGCAGAGGGCCTTTGACAGGCTCAAGGAGGTGATGAGCAGTTGTCCAGCGTTGGCATTGTCAGATTTCACATAGCCCTTTGTGTTGCAGTGTGATGCTTCGGGAGAGGGGGTAGGAGAAGTTTTGATTCGGGGGGGCCATTCTATCGCTTTCAAGAGTAGAAAGCTATTGCCGCATGAGAGACTGTACCCAATATATGACAAAGAGATGTTGGCGATCATGCATACGTTGGCCAAGTTCCGGCAGTACCTGGTGGGTAATAGATTTCGAGTGAGGACTGACCACGACAGTCTCCGATTTTTTCTTGAGCAGAAACAGTTGCAGGAGAGACAGCATAAATGGGTCAGCAAAATCCAAGCCTATGACTTTGATAATGAGTATGTCAAGGGGAAGAACAATGTGATGGTAGATGCCTTGTCACAGAGGCCAACGGCGCTGTCTTTGATGAGCCTTGACGCAGATTGGAGAGCCCAGCTGTTGGTAGAATATTCGAAGGATTGTTTTGCTTGTGAGGTGTTGGATGGGCAAGTGACAAATGACAGGTATCGGGTGATGGATGAGGTCATCTATTACCGGGACAAGATTTACTTGATAGGTGACTCCCAGCTCAGGGAGAAGATCTTGCGTGCAGCCCACGACTCACCGTTTTCACATCATCAGGGGTTCACCAAGACTTACAAGGCCATACGGAAGAGGTTCTCATGGAGGGGGCTCAATGAGGACGTACTCCGACATGTCAGGGGGTGCGAGGTTTGTCAGAGGAACAAAGGAGAGTTGAGTCATCCTGCGGGCTTGCTAGACCCGCTTCCCATTCCGGAGGGGAAATGGGAGAGCATCTCCATGGATTTTATCACAAGGTTGCCCATGGTGCAGGGCAAGGACTGCATCTTTGTAGTTGGGGATCAACTAACAAAGCATGCACATTTTTTCGCCATCTTCGCACGATATACTGCTTCACAGGTGGCCGAGTTGTTTTTCAGGGATGTTTTCAAGCTCCATGGTCTCCCAAAGACCATAGTCAGTGATCGTGACAACCAGTTCATGACCAGATTTTGGCAGGAGTTATTCCATTTGGTGGGTACCGAGTTGACACCCAAGACCAATTATCACCCGCAGACGAATGGGCAAACAGAGATAGTGAACAAGTGGTTGGAGGGCTACTTGAGAAACTGTGTCTCGAGGCAGCAGAAGGCATGGCTATGTTGGCTCCACTTGGGGGAATACTACTACAACACAACATTCCATATGTCGATCGGTATATCTCCATTTTATGCTTTGTATGGATATCATGCTGCTCCTCCTCCAGCCCCTCCTCCCGCTGCTCAACCCCCGACCCCCACTGCTCCTGCTCCCGCAGCCACAGCCACTCCTCCCGCTGCTCGACCCCCGACTCCTGCTGCTCCTGCTCCCGTAGCCACAGGCCCTCCTCCCACAGCCGTAGCCCATCCTCCCGCAGCCGCAGCCGCAGCCGCAACCCATCCTCCCAGGATACGTCTCTAACGCATCTCCTCCTCCCGCTACTCGACCCCCGACTCCCGCCGCTCCTGCTTCCGCAGCCGCAGCCCCTCCTCCCGTCCTCCCGCTACTCGACCCCCGACTCCCGCCGCTCCTGCTTCCGCAGCCGCATCCCCTCCTCCCGTCCTCCCACTGCTCCTGCTCCCGTAGCCGCAGCCCCTCCTCCCACTGCTCGACCCCCGACTCCCGATGCTCCTGCTCCCGCAACCGCAATCGCAGCCGCAGCCCCTCCTGCTAGGATAAGTCTCTACCGTAGCTCCTCCTCCCTCTGCTCGACCCCCGACTCCTGCTGCTCTTGCTCCCGCAGCCGCAGCTCCTCCTCCCGTCCTCCAGCTGCTCCTGCTCCCGCAATCGCAGCTCCTCCTCCCGCTGCTCGATCCCGGACTCCCATTGCTCTTGCTCCCGCAACCGCAGACCCTCCTCCCGCTGCTCGACCCCCGACTCCCACTGCTCCTGCTCCTGCAACCACAGCCCCTCCTCCTGCTGCTTTGACTCCCTCTTCCCTTCAGCCGCTACCCTCCCCTTCCTTTCCTCTTCGCTCCCACACCTTCCCGATGCTTCAACTCCCGTTGGCGGGGATGACGGAGAGGAAGGAGAACAGGGACCTCGGGGAGGGGCCGAATCCCCGAATTTCAATGACAAAGGTCCACTCAAGTATCTCAAGCAGTGCCATAACGTGCCGAGAACTGTGTACCGCCCCACTGACATCGCACTGGAAACCGACTTCATTTTCTGGACTTCCCAAATCAAGCAATTGCTAAGGAAAATGGAATCCCTTGAAGCGAAAAATTACAAGCTCTGCTCCGAGATCAAAACCTTGTCTAACAGGATCGGAGTGATCGAGGAAGACAACTCGTCCTTGAAGAATAAGCTCAAGGAGTGCAGAGCAGTTATCGCGATACGCCCACCGAATGAGGTCTTACAGGCGGAAATTCAGGTGCTCAAGGAGAAACAAGAAGAAATCAGATCACAATAGGTATCTTTTAAACAAGAAACAAAATCACATATCAATTCATGGGCACATGTGGTCCGAGGAAAAGAGAAGGCCCCACCCCTTACAGCAATGGCAGAGGTTGTGCAGGCCAAGCTTGTGGAGGAAAGAACCAGGAGAGCAAGAGAGCTAAACCTCAAAGTAAGGGGACTCCCCCCCCCCCACCCCCTCATCGGATATACTAGAGCTAGGCCACGGGTTCCTTCGTGACACACTTGACATACTTGATATAACACTGGACAGAGCATGGGTGGGACATGACTCCACTCTTTTCCTCCGATTCCGCAACTCCACGGATAAACTCCAGGCACTTCGGGCAAAGTGGAAATTGTTCTCCCTCCCAGACAAAGTATTCCTGGATGAGGACCTCACGAGAACACAGGTAGTTGAACTTAAATAGGCTAGAGAATAGGTTGCGACAGCAAGACAGGCAGGAAAGTGGGCAATCATCAGAAATCTTCGAGCAGTTATTAGAGACTCCTTCCCCCGGGATGGGTCCCTTGAACCGGTAGCTCTAAATTACGGGCCCAAGCGGAGAGGAGACGGGGCACAAGTATTTCGGTCCACTGCTGGAATGGAAATGGTTCTTTCTAGTCATCACCTGGTCTACTTTACGACGCCCTCGCTTCAGCAGACATCCTACTTGTTACCGAAACACACGCGAGCCCTGTCCACCCTCTCCCAGACATCACAGGATACCAGTGGACCTCAGCTTGCAAACAGGAGACACGGAGTTCAGGAGGAGTCAGAGGCTCTAGAGGAGTAGCATGCCTTGCCAGAGATGATCTCAGAAACAGAATCTCTGTTGTAGCAACCGATGATCACGCCATATTCATGTGGATCCAAATCAAAGCCACCGTCCCCCCTCTGAGAGACATTTATATTGCAATGTGTTACTTTGCCCCCATCTCGTCATCCTTCGCCATCCATAGCAGTGACGGTGACCCCTTCACGGACTTGTACCCTGACATTACCAAATACTCAACAATGGGAGACATCATTCTCATGGGGGACTTTAATGCCCGAACTAGAGACCTCCAGATACCCATTCATGATCGTACGGAGGACGCATTCTGCACTCGCAGAGTAGATCCGACCTTGATGAACATGCATCGGACATCAAAGGATAGCTTGGGCCCCACTACAGCCTATGGGAAGCACTTTCTACAAATGGGGGAGTCTCACAACTTGATAATCCTAAACGGGCTCCCTTGCTTTCCATCCTCCCACTTCTTTACTTGCCGACCCCACGGGGGGGGTGCGAGTGTGGTTAACTACGCCCTTGCCAGCCCGGATCTCCTCCCACACATCCAAAACTTCTCCGTCACACCTAGCCCCCTGGCTGATCATACACTTCTCTCACTCTCACTTCAGTTTGATGTCGCGCGCAAACCCCCCCCCCCACCCCGCACGTCCCACCCCGTACCCTCTTCCGGTTCGAGGAAGGCGATCCTGACGTCTTCTCTACCCTCAAGCACGCACTTCCACTTGTAGCCCAGTTTGCCTCTCTCAAATCTGCCAATGATAAATACCACTGCCTCTCATCTGCAATCTGCGAGGCCGCGCTCCAGTCCTTCCCTTCCTCCACCCGCTCCAATGTCGCCCCACCCCCAAACCAGGAGTATGTCCTATGAATAAGTGGTATGACTACGAGTGCAAATCTCTACACCAGGATCTTCGACACGCCTTCAGACACTCCCTACCGTCATACCCCATCATCCGTTCTGCCTACCGCCACCTCCTTCGCCGCAAGAAGTGCCATTTGATTTCCCACCAGAGACGGATTCTTTCTGATCTTCTTCTCCACTCTCCTAAGAAGTTCTGGGGCACCGTTCTTTCCAGGCGATCTCCCACCCCTACCGATCTTGACCCCACCTCCATGTTCTCCCACACTTCCAAGTTGTATGACATCCCTGGACAACCCCCCATTCAGGTTGTTTCCCCCCCCAGTCACATGTCATTTCTTCTCCAGAAAAGATATCAGAGAGGCAATCTGGGCATTAACCAGCAGCAAAGCCGCAGACGAAGAAGGCTTCCAGACAGAATTCTTCAAACTTGGGCTTCGTCCTCTGGATAGGTATTTAGCGGATCTCTTTAACCATGTCATCCGAGATGGCTTCCCTAATGGATGGTCCCACCATATTATCTACCCCATCCATAAAGCAAGGCCTACCTTTGACCCGAACAATTACAGAACGATCATGGTCGGACACACATTCTCCAAGCTGTATGCTACTGCCCTCCACAGGGAACTCTCCAGCTTCCTCGAACAGAAACACCTCAGGGCCAGGGGCCAAGCTGGTTTCAGACCGGACCACCAAACCACCGACCATATCTTCACTCTTCGAGCAACGGTTGAAGAGGCCCTGCATCGGTCCTCCAGGGTGTACTGCTGCTTTGTGGATTTCAGGAAGGCTTTTGATTCGGTCCCGAGGGAGGACCTTTTTCAAAGACTGAGAGAGATTGGCCTCTCTTCGACTCTTCTGACTGCTATTATGCGTCTCTACGAGTCCATACTTGGCTGTCTCCACACAGTGGGAGGGATGTCGGAGTTCATCCAAAGCACTATTGGAGTCAAGCAGGGGTGCCCGCTTTCCCCCACTCTCTTCGGGATCTACATTGATGAACTGGAAACTTTCCTCCGAGAGCATATTCAGGAGTCCGATGGGTGCCTTCTCCACCATGTCTTGATCTCCATCCTACTTTTTGCAAACGATATTGTCCTCCTAGCCTCCTCCCCGGAAGGGCTATAGAGACAGTTGGACGCCCTCGCCGCCTTTTGTAATCTTCGGCATTTGACAGTCAACTTGAGCAAAACCAAAGTCATAATCTTCAATGGGGTGAAGAAGACCTCGAATTTCCGCTTCCTATTCAAGGGAGAAGAAATCGAAGTCGTCAGCAGGTACACCTACTTGGGAGTGCAATTCTTGGGCCCCCATTCCAGCCTCTGGCCGGCCCTTCAGCCCAGGATAAACAAAGGATATGGCTCCCTAGCCCTTCTTGAGAGACAGTGCTTCCGCCACCACTTCCAGGACATTCCATCCAAGATGAACATCATGGATACCTTGATCCACTCCACTGTGCTTTATGGATCGGAGGTTTGGGGCCCCTCACTACTAGAGTCATATTGGGCCTCGGCTGAGCGCATCCAGATCCTTCTCTTGCGCCGCGTGCAAGCAGACAGTCCCTCAAAAAATCATCCTAGCAGAGTTTGGGGCTAAGCCTTTCCGCCTGGAGGCAATTTTCAAGATAGTCTCTTATCTTCATCGGCTCTGTGGTTTGGCAGACAAGAGAGAGGGTAAAGACAGGTACCCATACTTGGCCTATTGCTCCTCAAAGAACATTGCTCATACGGGAACAGGCCGTACCAAACGCTGGTTCACCGGAATGACAGAACTTCTTGGTCTTACAGGTATCCAGATAGATCATCTCCCCCCATTCCAGTATTCACTAAACGCCTTGGGACACCTTCTACCAAACCAGCAGGAACTCAACAAAATCATCAAGGAGGACATCTACAGGCAGTACATTCAAACTACATGGGTCAATCCTCCTGGCAGACTGCGCCCAAAGATGGCCTTCTACGCTAATCACTTTTTGGAGATCCGAGATGGACTCATCACTCGACCTCTCTACACCCTCCAACATTGGATGCATGCCATTAGGATCCCTCTTGGGCAGCTCAAAGTTGGATCGCACAGGCTTCGGGTGAAAATAGACCATCATATTGACAGAACGGAGAGGATCTGTCAGCTTTGTCACTTGCAGGAGGTGGAGACTGAGTCACACTTCATCTTCAAATGTCCAGTATACTATGAGATCCGAGGGCATTTTCACTGCTTATTCAGGGGCCCCCAGAGCTTGGCCAGCTTCCTCAAATACCCTGACCAGCGATGCGTGGAACTTTACCTCCAGGAGACCTTCAGACACTGTTCAATTCTACTCCAGCCTCTGTCTGCCTCGGCCACCACACAGAGGATCCCAGACTTCTTCAGAGTTCTCCCGGGATCGTGGGGCACCAAGAGAACCACCGATCGATCTATAGACCATGACTCCAAATCAGTGCAAATCCGGAATCTCATCCCACTAGACACCATCAGCGATCTAGAACCAGACACCCCCCCTCCAGGGGACATCCCAAATCCTCCAGACGGCAGCCACAGTAGTCCAATTCCTCCGCAGGGCAACAGACATTAACAAGTTTCTTTCAGTCCTCTTCTATCGGCCTCGGATGCTAGGAGAAGGAGTCTCCCCCCCCTTAGGAGGCTCATCCTTCTCCTCCAGGACCTCCTCATCACAGCTCATTGTCAAAGATGTTTCAGTCATCTAGACTTTACTTTACATTTACATTCTTTGTAGCTTTGTATTTCCTGCTTTTATAAAGGAAGGGGACCATTTGGTCCACCAGCTAGAAATGTTGTAATCATTGTAACCAGCAGTCCCATTGACATTTTTGTGGTCATTCGTTGGACATTAATAAAATTATCTTATCTTATCTTATCTTATCTAACTTTTGTTGATGTTCTGTTTGGAGCGAGCAAGGCCCCAAGGGCCAAAGATTGGATCCAAGAGAGCCAAGACATACTCCGGGCTCTTAAGGACAACCTGGCCACAACGCAGAACCAGTAGAAGTTGTATGCAGACAGAGGCCGCATAGAAACAGTTTGAGGTAGATGATTTGGTTTACCTCCACCTTCAGCCATACAAACAGTCCACACTGAAGCAGAGGGGAGCAGAGACGCTCAAACCCCGCTTCTATGGGCCATACAGGGTGATTAAACGAGTTGGTGAGGTGGCATATGAGCTAGAACTACCAACTAGGAGCCGGATCCATAACATCTTCCATGTCTCATGCTTGAAAAAAGCTCTGGGGCAGCAGGTGACTACCACTATGGAGCCCCCACCTACAGATGATGAGGGGCATTTGGGGTTGCAACCAGAAGCCATTCTAGACACTCGAGAGAGACAACTGAGGAGCAGGACAGTCAAAGAATATTTGATCAGGTGGAGGAACCTTCCAAATGAGGATGCCACTTGGGAGGGGGAGAAGATCCTACAACATCCATCTTTGCAGTTGCTTAAGGACAAGCAACATTTTGGCGGGGAGGACTGTAATATTCCCAATTAGCAGACAGCTAATTGGAATATTCATTTTTGATTAATTTTTGTCTTTCTAAAGTTCAGCAGGAAATAAAGGGGTGAGGGGGCAAAAATCAACATTAGAATAAAAACACTTTCCTAAAGTCACTACGCAAAATAATTAAAAGGCAAAGCGGGGCCCGTGAGGCCAAGTGACAGCGCAGGAAAGGAGGTAGCTAGGATAGCACAGTGGCAGCGTGGGGCCAGGCAGCACAATGGCAGCGTGGGAGAGGTAGCACAACGCAACTAGGGGACAGCGTGGCAAGAGGGCTAGTAATTAATTCAAAATTCTCTTCTTGATAATTACTTGTGAGGTTACTTGAGTTACTTATGTCTTCCCTTCGTTAGCTTATTAAATCTTTCATCAAGTCAATTATCAAAAGACACGAGACACAAGAATTAGGCTCCTAGAGCCAGGGCAAAACCTCTCCCTCTTGGAGAGGAAAACCCACGAGAAATTCTTCTTATAGATTTTCAGATGACAAGTAACATGACCAAGAATTGGACCCTTGACCTATATATGCATCCAAGACCTTGTCCTTACTTCTTTGATGTCCTTCAATGTTGATCCTTCTTTCATTCACCAATTTGCATTGTTTTGCACCAACACTTCCCTTGTATACAGTTGAAGCTTCGGTTACTTGAGGTATATATAATTGTAGACAGGAAAGTAAATCACATATTTACTTTCCTACTTTCTCCCACTTTCCGACTGCTTCTTCTCTTTGCAGACCACGATCCCAACTTTATATGAGTTGGAGATGAATACTGATATCACCCTTTATCGACAACTTCACCTTAGGATAGTCCACAAACTATCTTTAGACAGATCTGCACTGTAATACTGCCCTTGAACTGACCCTGTCATGTTGTAGCTGCTTCAGGATTATCCGCACTTCCGTTTCAGCAAATCGCAGTACATATGATACTTAGATACCACAAGTATGTGTGTATCTTAACCAGTCCTGAAACTCATCAAAATCCGCACTTCAACTCAGAGAATGACCCAAATTCTTGTCTTGAAATGTACCGCAGAACAAGTGCATATATATAGAGACAGTTTCACTGTGTTTAGGCGGACCTTTCATTTAGCTTGTAGGCCGACTTATTTAACTATTGGAGGGCCGACTTTAACACATCATTTTAGCTTATCTTGCAGTGTTGTTGGAGGGCTAAATTAAGCCATTCATTCAAGGTTTCTTTGCAAGGTTTTCGAGCATTCCTTTAGACTAGATCCTTCATATATATGACACTTAATTACATTTATACCTAGAAGACAAAACCCTAATAGACATCAAGAATTAACCTAAAATAAAATCTTGATCGTGAAACCCATGAAGCAAGTACAACAAATATACATTTTATTATCTGTCTTCTTCTTTACATAAATACATAATTACATGGTCAATATGAAGACCAATCCTAGTTACACTTTTCAACTAGTGGGCCCAAGGGAATGTAGGGGTTCACTAGCATAAAAGGGGATGGAGGCAGCCTTTCTCATTAATTCATACATCTTTTGATTTTCTGTCTGTCAAGACAAGAGCACGCTTAAGCTGTTTAGCTAAGTCTGTAGTGTTGTTTAGCACAAGGGTGTCTCCGAGCGGAGATCCCAACCTCGTCCTCGAGGGACTTCGAGTGCCCACTCAGGAGAGGAGCCATTCCACTAGTTTTTGAGAGCAGCTTAATTGTTTCAGCCACCAGGATTACACATTCATCTCCTAGGCAACACAGTCTCTCAGAGGGTTACGCATTCATAGAGGAGAGCACCTCCGGGAAAGGAGGAACTTTGTGGGATTTCAGTCCAGAGGTTAGTGAAGGGATCAACGCTTCCATAGCTGAGTTCCTTGGATAGTTGAAGGCCCTTCTTTCAGCATTTTCATCACAGAGGCCAGCATACCTAGCAGGAGTGCGTAGTCATCCCAAGAGGGTGAATTTTCGAGGTCAGCCTTTCCAAAATTCCTTCGCGAGTTATTCTAGGTTTTTGGAGGAGAGACCAGTGTCCGAGTTTCAGAGTTTTCTGAACAGCAGAGCAGCCCCATCTTGCAATCTCTTTCCAACCAGCAGCAGCATTTCCAATAGGACTGCGTAGAGGAGGATTAGCACAAAGCAGAGATTGAGCAAAGTTTCCAATAGAGGAGGGAAAGATCATTTCAGCCTGCCCAGAGCAGGCCAAGGTGCTATCATTTTGAGCACCCTTTGTACTTGTTCCTCATTTCAAAAAATATAATAAAATAACTCAGTTGTTCTGGTTTATTTGCAGTGTTTTATGTGTATGCTTCTATCTGTTGTAGTTTTTGTTTATGTTGCTTTGTATTCCCGTTTGGGATATTACATTAGCAAATGGGGCATTTACTTGATCATGTGTCCCACAAACAATAAAAAAGATAAAAAAATTGTTATGGATAAGTTCCACAAATGTACTTGAGAGGAAGAGCTAAGGAGAAAGAAAAAATATTATATTGAAAAGTTTAATCTCACTCATAATCATCATCAAAAAGTGTACATAAGGGCCAATAGTTCATAGAGAGCCAAAATTTGTATTGCTCAATTAAGGACAAATTCTCATCAACTCCGTTGTGAAACAAGGCGCTGGAAAAGGCCAAAAGAAATGTGGGAGGAAAGAGTATGTATTTTTTGCTCTTCCGGAAAAGTGAAAACAGAAAAGCATTTCATTTTAAAATGTGAGGCCTTCAAAGACAGCAGGGAAAGTTATGCAGATATTTTGACAGCTAACTCTGCGAATAATCTATTCAACAAGGGGTTTGTCGAGAAGCTTGGAGAGTTTATTGTTAAACTTTACAGGAAAAGGGCTGAATACAAAAGCCAAATAAAAAAGCAATATGTCCCATAAGCTATCTTTAGCCTCGTGAAAATCACTTCTTCTTCTTCAGGTAGAGCCAAGATCAGGTGCAACAAAATCAGCAACTGCATCATGTGAAAAAAAGATTCGGATCTCTTGAACAAATAAAAAGTGCAGTGACAGTTGGATTTATAAGAATAAGAATCCGAAGTGTAACAGAAATGAAAAAGAACGCTCGAAAAAAATCAAGACACAAAAGTGAGTCTGGTATAGACTAATTGACAATTGGAACTCGAAAATAAAAGCAACAAGGAACTTACGAAGATGCACCTAAAAGACCAGATTGGAACAGGTGGGAAGAAGTGAGTAACCACCAACAGCAATGCAGCAGTTCGGAAGTCTGATACCAAAGAGTCGCAATCTGCACTGAGAACCACAATTGTGTTAACGAAAACAGAACCTTCGCTGTGATAGAGCCACTCAACGTAATAAGGATACTGGCGATCCCATCGCAAAATTAAAACAAATGAGAGCTGGTTTTACAGGAAAGAACTCAATAAAGCCAGAAAATGAAAATATAACCCATTGCATTAACTGCCAACTTTTATCCTTTTATATGAACCCTAAATTTAAGGAATTAACAGCGAAGAATGAAAATCCATATTTTCAACAAAACCCCGGACCAGAATGGAGGGGGAAAAATAGTTGGATAAATAATACTGACACTGGACAGGACAGATTCGAATCCGGCAGAATTTCTAACGGGCAGCTGAATTTTCCGCGATTTTTCCGTTCTGGACCTCACCTATGGGGATTCTGTGGACAAGACCACCATGACAATGAAAGTTGGTAAAATTATAAAACACCACGCAAAAAATAAAGTCGGAATGCCGGCACAGCACGCACCTGTAACAGAGAGATTAGCCACCAATGTCTAGAGAAGTCCCTTATGATTGGTTTATTTGTTTTTAACCTTGGAAAGAAAAATATTGGCGCCAATGTTGTAATTAAAACAACTTGGGAATTCTCAATTAACCGAGACAGGTTAGACAAGGAAATTTGGAGAAGCCTTTCCTCACTCTTCTTTCTTTTTCCTTTTTTTTAATAAATAATTTTAATGTGTATTAAGTTAAAGATAGTTTATGGATTGTTTTAAATGAAATGAAATAAAATGATATTTTAATATTTATATAATTAAAAATAGTATATAGGATCATCAATTTCTTGTTTTTTGTAATTCAATAATTTTTTTATTAAAAATGATGATGAGTTGGCCCAACCTTTCAACGATCCATTCACTGAAAAAACAATGCCAATAAATCAATGCTAACATATTTGTTCAGAAAGAAAGAAAGAAAGAATTTTTAAAGTCCACGAGGCTAAAATAGCCTATGGGACAGATTGCTTCTCTATCTGACTCTTGTATTCGGCCCTTTTCCTGTGAAGTTTTACAATGACCACTCCCAGCTTCTCGACCAACTCTTCGCTGAATAAATTATCCCAAGAATTAGCTGCCAGAATACCTGCATAGTTTTCCCTGATGTCTTTGAAGGCCTCACATTCTAGAATGAAATGTTTTTCTGTTTCCACTTTTCCGGAGGAGCAAAAAATACATACTCTTTATTCCCACATTTCTTTTGGCCTTTTCCAGCGCCCTGTTTCACAACGGAGTTGATGAGAATTAGTCCTTAATTGAGCAATAAGAATTTTAGATCTCCAATAAATATTAGCCCCTATGTACGCCTTTTGTTGATGGTTATGTGTGGGGTTAAACTCTTCAATGTAGTACTTCTTCTTTCTCTCTAGCTCTTTCATCCAAGTATGTTTGTGGAATTTATCCATAACAAAAGTTTTTATCTCTTTATTGTTTGTAGGACACATGCTCAAGCAAATACCCCATTTACTAAACCATTTGTTATTTTGCCGCATCCAAGTCTTCTGTCTTTTGCACAATCTATCACTAATCACAACCTTAGGCCATCTACCCTCTTCCATTTGCTCAATTTTTTTCAGATACCTTATGACTCACGCCATAGCAATTGCTTCAATAGGAGCAGCCCCTGTTTCACTTAGCAGGATAGCATAAGGAACTGCACTTTTAATTTTGAATTTGTTTGTAATCAAATGTTTCTAAATTTTCTCAATTTGTTTCCACTGCATCTTGGTTGTGCTGCTGGCCCACAGTTCACAACCGTAGAGAATCACCGGAATCACTAGAAGCCCAAAAAGAGTTAGAGTGGTTTTCCAGTCCCACAGCTCTGCCTCTCTAAACCTGTTTTGAAGAGCATAAAATGCTTTCCAACCCCCTAAAGTTCTTTTCTTTCTACAACCATCCCAACTTAAATTTCTGTTGAAGTCAATTCCGAGGTACTTGTATTCTGCAACTTCTTCCAAAATGCTACCTTCAAAATAGAACTTATGTTGGTTATGCTTTCTTTTGTTAGAGAAAACCACTACTTTCGTTTGCTAATATTGACTTGCATCCCAACCCTTCTACAAAAATGCTCAAGGGAGCGTAAATGCTCTTGCAAACCAAGAGCCGATTTAACAATCAATATAAGGTCATCTGCGTACAAAAGAAGTCTGATAACGAACTTGCCCAAATGGATACCGTCACCCCCTTGCGAATTTAGCCACTCTTCAAGCTTGTCAATATATAACCCAAAAAGGGTAGGAGATAAAGGGCAACCTTGCTTGACCCCGATATCGCTTCTAAAACTCTTAGAAATGCCAGCTGAAGTTCTGATTTTGACTTTCACCTCTTCATACAACCTATGCACAGTTGCTCTCAAATGCTTGGGAACCCCGAGTTCCTCCATTCTGCCCCAAACCTTATCCCTAGGAACCGTGTCAAAGGCTTTTCTGAAATCAACAAAGTAACAGAAAACTTCTTCCTTTTTTTCCCAAACTTTTTCGATGATGTGCCTTAAAGTTATACAATGATCAACTGTGGAACGCTTAGGTCTAAAACCCACTTGCCCTTTAGCACGTTTATCTCTTTCTTCTGCCCACTTGCTGATTTTCTTTTCTAACATGCTTCCAGATAACTTTGCAAACAAGGGGTTTATCATTATGGTTCTATAGTTGGAGGGATTATTGACGTCACCGCTCTTGAAAAGAGGTATTGCCATACTAGTTGTCCAATCTGTGGGGAACCCCTGCTGTAAGATGTTGTTGAAAATTTTTGTGATGTGAGGTGAAAGAATTTTTAAGCCCCACTTTAGATACTCTGCTTGGATTTCATCTAAGTCTTTTGCTTTTCCAGCGCTCAACTTCTTGATACCCATCTCTACTTCTTGCACCGTGAAGAGTTTTGTGTCTGTGTTGACCAAGGGAGGCGGGTCAACCTTGGGATCCTGCTCATAAAGTTGTCTTGCATAGTCAAACCATTTAGAAGTTGTAATGTTGTTTTCAGTTTGCACCTTTTTCGATTGGAGCTCCTTCCAAAATAATTTGGGGTTATTTTTCCCGAGGAAGATTAGTTTTTCTCTCCTTGAAACCATGAAATCAACTTTTTTCTTTTTTACTGTCTGCTTGTAAGCTTTGAGCTTTATGCTATCCGTGTTTGATTCCTTCCACCTTCTCCTTGCCTTTTTGCATTCCTCGTCAAACCAAGCATTAACCGGAAAGCAATTTGTTTCAAACTTTTTAATTTTTGCTCTTTTGCACTCCGCAAGTGCGCTTTGAATTAAATGTGTTAATCTGTGACTATGAAGGCCATGGGATGGGATTTCCTCCTTCTTGAAGAGCCTCTCTAGCATTATTTTGAAGGTATTACAATTCTCTGGATTCAAAAGAATTCTGACCTTTGGGGGATTTTGTTGAACACACTGATTTTTTGACCCTAATTGCTTCTTTCCGGTCCAAGAGAAACTTAAATAGATTGGCTTGTGATCTGATTTTAAGTCCCAAATTTGATCTCCAATCAACACTTCCTCCATTTTCTCACACAAACTATGCGAGCAAATTACATAATCTACTACACTTGCTCCATTGTAAGTGTTGCAAGTGAAATTACCGGACTTTTCCCATCTAGTCAAACCATTACAAATGACTAAATCGAAAGCCCCACATAGCATAAGCAATTGTTCTCCAAAGAGATTGCAGCCTTTATCCTCTGAAATTCGTTCCCACTGATGATTACTCTCTTCTGTAAGCCAGATAGGGTCACTGTCTTCTTTACAACAAAGAATGCTACCTTGTTCACTTGCAGTTCTAGCATTGAAATCCCCCACTATAAGGACTTCACCTAGCTGAGAATATATTGCAATATCTGTTTTTAGGGCTGCAAAGGGATCTTTGTGGTCAAGCCCTCTACTTTTGTAAAATTTTTAAACTTGCGGCGCAAAATAGCATGCTGCAATTCTAATGTGATTTCCATTTTCTGATATTTTAAGCCAAACAAATTGCTTATTTGGGTCTTCTTTTTCCAGCTGAATGAAACGACCTTCTTTTTCTCTTACTAATACCATGATACCCCCGTGCCCTTTGCCATTCCCTGCTGCCCTGTTCCACATTGCTATCTTCCAGTACCCTTCAAACAAAGGTGTCTTACACCCTTCATGCTCATGTGTTTCTATGAGGCAAATTATGTCTCTACCTTCCGCAATAGGCCCTAACCCAGGTCCTCATCTCCATGGGTAACCCCTGCAGTTCCAACAAACTAATCTTAAGGAAACCTGGGTAAGACTTGATTGCTATTTGTTTTGACATGCAAGACTCACAGTGGAGTCTTTGTCCCTGTTTGCCCATAATGACCTTGCTTCCTCATTTCTTGCTAAAGAGTTTGCTTCATGAATTCAACCTCACTTGTGATATTCAACAAAAATAGTATATTGGAGCTAGCATTCCGTGGAGAGCAAAGATTCTTATTGGTCAATTAAGACCTAACTCACATCAACTTTGGTGTAAAACGGGACAGTGGAAGAGACCTAAAGAAGCTTGGGAATAAAGGGCATGTACTTTTGCACTTTTGGGGCACTAGAATCAAAAAAACATTTCATTTTGGAATGTGATGCTTTCAGTGACATTAGAGATAGTTACTGCAGTATGTTAGCATCAATTCCGTGGCATTGTCTTTTCAGTGAGGGAACTGTTAGAAGGTTGGATCAGTTCATCATCAATTTGAGTAAGAAAATAATTGAATTACAGAACACAAAAAAGCAAGGAAGTTGGTAGTCTCGTGGGCTATTTTTAGTCTCGTGGATGTTAAAATTTCATTCATTCATTCATTCATAATTTTCTTAGATGTCTTTGAACACATCACATTCCAAAATGAAATGTTTTCCGATTCCACTACTACATACGTGTAAAATGTACACACCCATTGTATTTGCCCATTTCCTATGAAGCTTCACAATAAACACTCTCAACTTCTTGACAAACCCCTCGCTAAATAAATTATCTCAAAAAAATTAGATACTAGAAAAATTAATAGATTTACTCCCTCCTATAAATTGTGGTTTTATAAGTTTTAATTTTGCCTTAATGAAAGAAAAAATTTTAATATTGTTGAGTTTAATGCAACCTAGTTAGCGGAATGGGTTTCAAATCTAGATAAAGTCTTAATATTAAGAACACATTCATACCTCCTCACATTTAAAGTACATTTAAGTTCAATTTTGATGGAGTGTTCAAAGGATTTATTTTGTGGAAAGGCGTGTTTAGTATGGATATTTTCACATTATTTTGTTAGTTCGATGCGAAAGAGATTTATTTTGTGGAGAGGGGTGTTTAGTATTTATATTGTTTTCAGGTTAGGTTATTTTATGAGTATATACATTGAGTGTCATAGGTTATTTTATGGGTATATATATATTTTGAGGGTTATAGGTACAATAATTGTTAATTGTTGATAAGTTGACTTTTTTATATTGTATATAGTGTAAATAAAATAGTTGTTTTTTATATATTTAAATTATTTATAGTATTGAAAGTTAAGTTAGTTGTTCGAGTTTCTATCATTAAAGTACATTTGTTATTAAGAGGTCACGAGTTCAATTTTCTCAACACTCTCGAGGTCAAGTTTCATGATTCAGTTGATACGAAATGATTGTTGAAAATGTAGCAAGAAATCTCTAATTTAATTTTATCTCTAATTAAATTAGGAGAATGATTAACTAAGTTATTATCACTCAGTTAAATTAGTTAATTCGAGTTGGGGGAAGAACTTGAGTTGTGTACAGTGATTCCTAAACTTTAGGTGCCTAGGTTGAGTTAATTTTAGTTGTAACAATTTAAATTAGATAAATTGAGTTAAGGTTAGTTAAACTAGTTCCAATTGTTGGAGGAACTAGTGGGAGTTCTGGCAGTGGGGTGTAACTTCAGGGTTTAATGAGTTAATTGATTGATCCAGGAGGATCTTACATCAGTACAGATCGACAGTGAGGTCTAGTCATCTTCAATTTTGTCTGATGAGGGTTACTTCTTCATGGTGATTTCATGGTGTGGCAAAATTGTATTGTCATCATTTATGATGTGGTTCATGGTTATTATGTTGTAATGATGGGTGATAATCCCAAGCTAAGACCTAAGTCATTAAAACCTATGGACAAAATCCTAAGACCTAAGTCTAAGTCCTAACCTAGCGCAAATGACAATGTCAAAAACTTTGGTGTAAATGTTATGTTAAAACCCATAACCTAAGTTTCAGACCTATGTATTAAACCCTTTCGGTTTATGCTTAAAATGACATACAAAACCATATTATAAATCATATAACAGTCGAAATTAACCGCGCGGGGAGCTTGACCGCAGCAAAGTTGACAATTGACATGTGAACGCAATTTGAGAAGTTCAAAGTTAACGCGCCGACCGTCGGGAGACCGCAATCTGTTATCGCAACTGCTGTCACATGTAACATCGAAGCCAAAACCGCCAGAGCCTAACTATTAGGTGGAAATCATCCCGTCGACCGCTAGTAATTCCGCCCTGTCACATGCGACGGTTTAATTGTTCCGCCGGTTAGCAAGTTGTCAACGAGTTATTTTTTATATAACTTTTATTTTAGGTTTTTTTTTTTATGCGTGCTTTGATTGTAATTCAACCACCATGAACCTAATACCAATAGGTGTCCATTTTGTATTAGATCGAGAGATCAAAACATTTTAATGTAAAACCACTTACCTTTTTTTGGCCCAAGAGGTTCAACCTGAACCTGGCCTGCACTATAAAACCACCTTTGCATATGATGGAAGGGAGATGGAGTGATTTCAAAAACTTGTATTCAGATTCTGAGCGAGAGAGGCAGTTTTTGTTTTCAGTGTTTCTTGGTCGTCCGAGCGCGGAATTGGGAACCGAGACAGGCGTTGGAGAGTTGGGGGAGAGAGCTTTCTATTGAAAGTGACCAGAGGTGCCTACGATCATGTTCAGTCTGGTGTTTTCCTGTGTTAAGAATTCCTTAGATCAATCCTTAATAAAAGGGATGCCCATATTGAAAGTGGACCCAGAGACGTAGGCCACCAGGGACGAACTCCGTAATCAATGTTTATTGTCTCTTGTCCCTGTTCTTTGCTACAATTTCATGTTTAATATGCTTCTTAAGTTCTGGTTTAAGTCATTAAATCATTTGTTTTCCTTTAGTATTCCACACTAAGCGATCAAGTTAACAATCAATTCACTGTTGGCAAATAATTAGTTCTACTTCAGTATTAGATCATATCTATTTCAGATCATATATTTTGGTATCAGAGCAAGTTGTGTTGTAGGATTTTTTCCAGTGAATGTTAACCAGGTTCAGGTTGCAACATGGAGAAGGAAGGGTCGAGGAGATAGACTCAAAAGTTGGAAAGCGAAAAGTCGCTCATTAATCGACAATGGGAGGAACCGATGCAGATGAAAATCCTGAAGTGAAGTTCATGGGTGAAGAACAGATTCAGCAAATGTTTTTAAACATGCAACGGATGTTGGGAGAACTCTATGAAGATAAAAGGCGAGAGATGCAGCTTCTTCTTCAAAGGCATTGAAGAAGGAGAGGGGAAAAGGAAAAGTTGTTAAACCTGCTTCTCCTCTATCAACTTCATCATCATCTTCTTCTTCTTATTCTTCTTCTTCTAGTTTAGATTCTGAAACAGAAAAGAAACCTCAGAAAAAACTTTTGAAACTTGATGTAAAATTTCAACTACCTATTTATGATGGTGAAAGGAATCCTGAGAAACTAGATAACTAGATTAAGGAGTTAGAAGTATATTGTAGAATCCAAAACGTTTCTGATGAAAGAACAAAAATTCAGTGAGCTACAATTAGAATGGGGGGAACAACTTTAATCTGGTTGGAAAGTAAAACTCAAGTAGATTTAAAGCGGAAAGGTAAAGTCATCTCTTCATGGTCTAAGTTTTTAAAAGCTCTCGAAAAACAATTCTATCCTTTGGGATATATGCAGCAAGTTGTTATTGATTGGTAACATATGAGGAAGGTAAAGGGAAAAATGTTCAAGGGCTTACTCAGGAGTTCAGGAAGAATCTTTGGCACTTGGTACTCCATTGGATACATGTGAAACTTTGTTAAAGTACATTGGCAGTTTACATTCATATTTACAGCATAAGTTATTAATGTTTAATCCTAATGAATTTGATGAAGTGTGTGTTCAAGCCATACATATTGAATCAGGTGACAGACCGTTCAAGTTTTCACAGAAAGCATCCAAACAGTTGGAAATCAAGGATTCCAAAGACAACAAGAGGAAGAGCAGTTTGAAGGGAAAGAAAACAACGACAGCTCGGAAGGAAGGTGAAAGACCTACCTATACTCACTGCCAGAGGATCGGACATGATGAAGTAAAATGTTGAAAACTTCACCCAGAACTCAGACCAAAGAAGTTCCAGAAGAAGAAAGGTGAAAAGAAGGTTAATGTAGCAATCCAACAAGATTTGGGCTCCGATTCGGGTGATGAAAGGAAAATAACTGCCATGGTTTCGCCAGGTAAAAGTTTTGACACTAATTCTAGTTCTAGTACTTCTGCATCTTCTTCAAACATAAATCACATGGATGAAGGTAAAAGAGTTGAATTATTTCATGCAAGGGTAAATTCTAAGCACAAAAAAATAGATACATTGTTTGATAGTGGATCAAAGGCAAATTTAATAGCTGAATAATTAGTTAACAAATTGGATTTGGAGACACAAAATCATCCAATACCATATCCATTAAGTTGGCTAAAAGAAAAGACTCACATTAATGTCACAAAGCAGTGATCCAGGTGCATATTGGTGGCCACTCACCTATTCCACTTGGGGCCCCACCATTGTCTCTTTCAGTTTTTTTCACAACTTACTATTTTTAGCAGTTTTTTCGAGTCCTGAACTTTCGGAGCCGTTTTGAACCCCAAACGGAGATAATATGCCGAAGTTACGTCCCCGGGAAGTTGAAACACCAATTTACCCAAACGGGGCCCATAGTTTTGGCGCTTCATCTCCTAAGGTTAGGTTTTTTGACATTTAGAGTTCTCCATTGTTTCTCCATAATAAATAGGCCCTCGAGCCTCATTGTAACACAATTCAGAGGTTTGTAGCCACCACATCTCTTCTCATAGATTCGCTACCAGCACCCTAGCTATTTTATTTCCATCATGTTTGTAAGCATATTTCTGTGATTTGATATTAATGAAATGAAGCCTTATTTCTGTTGTATTTCTATATTTATGGTTATTTATGTATTCTGTTGTGTTCTTGCATAAATCCGGATCAGTGCTATCAAAGCGGTCTACTTTTTCTCAATCCTTCTTTGCATGTCCCCAATGAGGTTGGGGTATAAGGAGTTAGGGCTTGATCTGGTGGAACCTTTGCAAGATCAACCTCGCAAACCTCGACGGACGCCCATGGGGGACAAAAAGAAAGATGAGGGAGCAGGAGATCTTATCAAAATATTGCTCGAGGAGGCCCTCGAAAAACAAAGGTACGCGATGATGGATAACTTTGCCCAGATCCTTCAACGACTACCCACCGGTGGCGCATCTGCATCCAGCAGCCACTTTGGAGGCGCGACTCCCTTTAAGGTACAAGTAAACTTTGACATTCCCATATTTGAGGGTCAAATAGATGCAGATGTCGTAGATAGATGGTTGAATCTATTAGAAGGATATTTCTCGGTTCATGACTTTTCCGATCGGGAGAAGATTATTTTTGCACTCCTCAAAAATACCCCCCATGTCAAGGACTGGTGGGAAACCTACTGTGAGAAAAAGGACGAGATAGAACCCTCTCTGTTCTCAGCCGCACCCACTTGGAATTCGTTCTGATATGCCATCAAGGAACAATACTATCCCGTGGGGAGCTATGAGGACAAGTACATACAATGGACCACGTTGTGGCAACAAAGGGATCAAGATGTGCATGAGCTAACGAATATGTTCCATACCCTGCGCAAAAAGTTGGGTATCAAAGATTTAGAGAAACATTTGGTGCTAAAGTATCGCGGTTTTCTGCACAGATACATTTAGGAGGAAATGGAGTTCCTCGACATCTCCTCGCTTTGTACGACATACCAGTATGCTGCCAAGATTGAGCAGAAATTCAAACAGAAGAAGCGAGACTTTGGATCTGCGAATCAAAATCAAGGGAAAGGTGCCCCCAAACCGCAAAACAAAGGACAAAGCCAAGGCATGGCATCCGAAGATAACCTGCCAAAGACACAAGCAAAGAACAACACCGTGAAGGCAAAGAAGGACACGGGAAAGTGGTGTGAGTTCCATAACAGCTCCACTCACAACACAAGTGAGTGTCAGGCCAAGCAGTCGTTGGTGTCCGAGATGAGGGCTTCTGAATCAGATGCATGCTTCGACTGTAAATCAGAACCTAACAAGGTGAATGACAAAGGGAAGCAGATTATTGATGCGGAGCCCAACGCCACTGTTGCCACTACGAAGATCCAGAAGGAGGAACCAAAAGATCCAGAGGAGGCAGAGCGTCTCTTCCACTCCCAGATGTGGGTAAAGGGTTCCCCACTACGATTCATTGTCGACAATGGGAGCCAAAAGAACCTCATTTCAGCAGACGCCGTGAAGCGGTTGGGCTTGCCGACCACAGCTCACCCACATCCATACACCATCGGGTGGCTTCACCAAGGACGAGATCTCCGCGTCAGCCAGCAGTGCCGCCTTCCCTATAGCATCAAGCCCTTCACGGATGAGGTATTATGTGACGTTGCTCCTATTGATGTTTCCGATGTATTATTAGGACAACCATACTTGTGGAAGCGTCATGCTGTGTATGAGTCTCGACCTCGTGCTGTTATTATTACTTTGGGAAATAAGTTGTACAGGATACCAGAGGTACCACCTCCTACGACTATCTCTTTGGTTACCGCAAAACAATGCAGCAAGCTCATTTCCAAATCCGGTGGAATTTTTTTTTCTCACATTCATTTCCTAGGCAAGAAGAAGATCGGTGGCCGCCACCTCCACATGGCTCCTTTCTGCATGACAACAACAAATGGACAAGGTTGCAGAGGAGTACGAGGACATCTTTCACCTCGTACCTGCTGTGGGTGTTTCACAATCGTCAGTCAAGCACCCCATCGACCTCGACCAGTACTGCTACCCAATTGACCGATCTATAAGCGCTCTGTTCTAGAGAATGATGAAATCAAGAGGCAGATTCAGGAACTGCTGCAGAAAGGTCACATCCGGCCAAGTTCATCGCCCTGTGGGAGCCCAATCGTGTTGGTACAGAAGAAGGATGGGACTTGGAGACTCTGTATTGATTATCGGGCGCTAAATAAGATCACTATCCGGAATAGGTACCCGATCCCACGGATTGATGACCTTCTGGACTAACTTAAAGGGGCAAAATATTTCAGCAAGAGCGACTTAAAGTATGGGTATCACCAGATACCAATCGAACCCTCTGATGTGTGGAAGACTGCCTTCAAAGCCAAGGAGGGCCTTTTCGAATGGCTCGTCATGCCTTTCGGATTGACAAATGCTCCCACAACCTTCATGAGGTTGATGGATGACATCTTGCGTCCATTGACCAACTCATTTGTAGTGGTATACTTGGATGACATTTTGATCTTCAACCAGACTTGGGAAGAGCACCTCCACCACATCTGAGAAGTCCTCCAAACAATGCGGCAACACAAGTTGTGTGCCAATTTGGAGAAGTGCACTTTTGGCATGACCCTAGTTCAATATCTGGGATACATTATTGACGAAAGGGGGGTGCATGTGGATCCAGCCAAGATCCAAGTCATTCGGGATTGGCCAGCCCCAACCACCCTAACAGAGCTTCATAGCTTTCTGGGTCTTGCTAATTTCTACCACAGGTTTCTGTTGGGATTTTTGAATATCACTCGGCCCTTGAGTCAAGTCACCAAGGGAGGAGCGAAAGCAAAATTCAGTTGGTCGGAATCTCAATAGAAGGCGTTCATAGAATTGAAACATCGCCTCTGTTCTGCCCTAGTGCTCACATTACCAGACTTGCAACAACCATTTGAGATCGATACATATGCCTCTTACTATGCTATTGGGGCATTTCTTACTCAACAGGGGCATCCAGTGGCATATCACAGTGAGACATTGCCCGACACAGTTCGAAAGTATCCCACTTATGACAAAGAAATGTATTCCATTGTGCAGGCTTGTCGACAATGGAAGCATTACATTTTAGGGAAGGAGAGAATCATCCACATAGACCACCGACCCCTACAGTTCATCCAGACTCAAGGGAAGTTGCAGAACGATCGCCATCAGAAGTGGTCCACATATCTACAACAATTTCATTTGAACATCAAGTACAAGAAGGGTAGCACCAATAATGCCAACCACTAATCGTGGCCATAACCACCGTTCTCAACTCTTGTGGGCATGAGACTTCTGATTGGCCGCTTCTCCACAAGAGCGATCCAGGATTCAACTACACATACAAGGCACTCTTGGGGGGTATGCAAGTTCTAAATGTTCACCTCCAATATGCACTATTATGTCACCTAGGACACCTTTGTGTTCCTTCAAGCGAGCGTGCCAAGATGATATGGGAAGCGCACTACAGTCAAGTCGCTGGGAATTTTGGGGTCGAGAATATAGTGGCGGTACTGCAGAAGTATTTCTATTGGCCGAACCTTCGACAGATGTCGAGAAGTACATCAGATCCTGCACTGCTTGCACCATTGCCAAACCGACCATCAAGAAGCAAGGGCTCTATACTCCACTACCTACCCTTAGTCGACCTTGGGAATCAATCTCCATGGATTACATGTCAGGCCTTCCTTCTACTAAGCATGGAAACAATTGTATTTTGTGATCGTCAACATATTCTCAAAGATGGCCATTATGGCGGCCTGCAAGAAGAATATCACAGCAGAAGCCACTGCTAAAATCTTCTTTGAACGAGTGTGGGTGCACTTTGGGATCCCACAGTCTATCACATTACATCGCGATAGCAGGTTCCTCAGCACATTTTGGTCCAGCCTCTGGTCAATGTTGGACACATAGCTCACCAAGTCCACAGTTTTCCATCCCTAAACTGATGGCCATACAGAGGTCGTCAACAGGATGATTGTACACATTCTATGCATGTACAATTCAAAGCATCCACGCACATGGGATGAGAGCCTTCCCTATGTACAACACAATTATAACCGGGCTCTCCACAGCTCAACCGGCCACAGCCCCTTACAGGTGGGCTGGGGATTCCAGTTATTATGTCCCGTTGATGTAGCCATGCCATTTGCAGCTACTTAGGCCGATTCGGCTCATGTCCAGTTTGAAGCTGACAAAGTAAACAACTTCATCGAGCGCATTTAGCACATCCGCCAACAGGTTCATGACATATTGGACAGAGCCAATGCTAAGTACAAGCAACGACATGATCAACATCGGGTACCACACAACTTCCAGGTGGGAGAAAAAGTGTGGCTACATTTGTAGAAGGAGCACCTCACTAGACCACACCACAAGATTCGCCTGCTCCGATATGGGTCGTACACCATCACTAAGGTTGTAGGGGATAATGCCTTCAAGCTCAGTATTCCACCATTCATTGGTCTGCACCCAGTATTCAATGTAGACCGCTTTCGTCCCTACTTCCCACCTCTATTGGACACCTCTAACATTGCAGAAGAACTCACACCAAAAGAGTTAAACCCAGACTGCATGGAACAAGCCACCACAAACTGTATCATGGAAATGCAAATCAAGAACACTCGCCGACAGAAGATCCAACAGTATCGGGTTGTCATAGCTGACCAACTCCTGCACTAAGGCAAGTGGTTCACCACGGACCAAGTTCAACAGAAGTTTTCTCATCTCATGGAGGAACTCAACGCAATGGGGACCATTGCTTCCTAAGGGGGGAGGAATGATTCAGGTGGATATTGGTGGCCACCCGCCTATTCCACTTGGGGCCCAACCATTGTCTCTTTTAGTTTTTTTCACAACTTACTATTTTTAGCAGTTTTTTTGGGTCCTGAACTTCCAGAGCCATTTTGAAGCCCCAAACGGAGATAGTATGCTGAAGTTACGTCCCCGGGAAGTTGAAACACCAATTTACCCAAACGGGGCCCATAGTTTTGGCGCTTCATCTCCTAGGGTTAGGTTTTTGGATGTTTAGAGTTCTCCATTGTTTCTCCATAATAAATAGGCCCTCAAGCCTCATTGTAACACATTTCAAAGGTCTGTAGCCGCCACATCTCTTCTCAAAGATTCGCTACCAGTACCCTAGATATTTTATTTCCATCATGTTTGTAAGCATATTTATGTGATTTGATATTAATGAAATGAAGCCTTATTTCCATTGTATTTCTATGTTTATGGTTATTTTTGTATTTTGTTGCATTCCTGCATAAATCCGGATCAAGCAGTGTCGTTTAAAATTTGCCATCACAGATAATTACATTGATGAAGTTGATTTAGACGTGATACCATTAGACATATGTGGAATAGTGTTTGGAAGTCCTTATCTCTATGATCGTGATGCAGTGTTTCATGGGAAACAGCATAAATATCACCTTAAGAAAGACGTGATTGGATACATTGTCTGGGCACATAAAATCAACACACACTTAGACTTAGTTACTGCTAATCAAATGAAGCGACTAATAAGTTCAAGTAAGAGATATGTACTCATGGTTGTAAAAGAATAACATAAGGATCAACATGATGCTTTTTTAGGTTGTGAATCTTAGTTTAAATATATTTTAGTTAAAGCAGTAGATTATTTTCAAAGTCTATTTAAAGAACCAAAACATCTGCCTCCTAAACGGGAAATACAACATGAGATACAATTGATGTTTAATGCCCCTCTTCCTAATGTCGAAATGTATCGCATGTCCGTTATAAAAAATGAAGAAATAAAGAAACAAATCCAAGAGCTAGTTGAAAAAGGTTTCATTCGACCAAGTTCATCTCTATGTGGTTCACCCATAGTTTTAGTTCCTAAGAAATACTGGACATGGAGAATGTGTGTCGATTTTAGGGCCTTAAATAATGTAATATTCCCTTTTTTGGTATCATCTATGACAAGGCTAGGATTGACTTCCAGAGTTAGGAGCAGACCGGTCACAGGTACAGGTTGGTGGCATCAGCGGGCCCAAGGGCTTTTTGGAGGAGTTTTGAGGAGTTTATATGTGTTCGGATGGCATTCGCTTGATATATTCCATCATCCGAGCAATTTGGCTTTCGTTCCGATGCATTCCGACAACTTTCAGAAATTTGAGTTATTTATGGGCTTAACTCAACTAATTATGCTCACGATGGCATTCTGGGAGGAATACATGATAGAACACCTTAGTGTAATAGCTCATTGGAACCGGGACGAGGATACCTCCATGATGGGACAGTTGGACATGAGTTTCAGTGACCAGGGGAGACATGGTAGCCAATTTACTCTTTTCTGCATTAAAAAGGAATATTTTAATTAGAGGGAAAAGTGCACCATGAAAAAAATAATAATAAAATAATGCTCTAGAAGGCTCAAAGAGTTCTATAAAAGAAAGGGAGGAGGCCATTGAGGGATATATTTGGAGTAGATCATTTTCTTGTGTATGAGAGGTTTGAGGACGTGGTTCTCTACTTCATGCCGTAGCCCTAGGACGGAAACCCTCGGGTGATTTGTGAGTGTTGGACGGAAACCCAATATTCTTGAGGAGATTTCACTCAGAGATCTCACAGTGCTTCAGTGGAGTTAGAGAGGTCAGTTTTGCCGTAGCCGATTTGCAGCAATCTTCTTGCCGAGCCGTCTACATCATTGCCAGCATCATTCATCAGTTGGGCCAGAGATCTTTTTGGGTTTGCTTCACTTGCTTGACAAGCTCAGGTTCCGCTGTTCCTTTATGTTGATGTACTTTTTACCATGGATTAATAAAATGGCTCAGTGATTTTATTGGCATCCATTGTGTTCTATTAGTAGTTATCTGTACATTTCCATTTATTTTGTTGTTTAAGTTTATTTCTGCAATTTTAGTTAAAACATCCCATTTGGGATATTAATAATTATCGTAGTCAGATTCTGCTGATGAGGTTTACCCACAAATTGGGAAGCCAAGTTCACCTTGGTTGTTCTCAGTCAACCTAGAAGAAAACTGAGGTTTTCAAGACAATTGATTCAAGAGTTTATTGAAGACAAAGACTATTACCCGCATAAAAGTAACACTGTTGCTGTTCTGGGTATTCAAAATGACAAAGAGCAGAAGACTTAATAACCTACTAAGAGGGGCAGAAATTGCCAAGTTTTGTAGCAATTATTGTTTTCATTATCATTGACTAAATTCAAATCGCAAACTGTTTTAAGTTGTGGTGGTAAGTTGAGTCAGAAGAAGAAAGACGTCATCACACAAGAGCAAGTTACTGTTTATCAGACCGTACAGTGAAGTCGACGTGATAGTAGAAATTAATCATAGTAGTAAATAACAGGAGAGTCATGGCTTCTCAATACGCTGAATTTAAAAATTCTGAAGCCGCCTATTTGGGTCGAACAAGCCAACGCCATTTTTCTACGAGAAAGCTAATAGTTGCATCAGTTCCTAGGAGAAGTCAGAGTCTACGTGTTAGCTGAAGTTAGTTGAATCCATGATAGTAGCAATCGAAGGATTGGAGCCAAACAACCAGCGGATTGAAGCGCACGAAATTACAGTGGCGATTTCAGTCATAGGGGGGAGTCGTCCGACGAATTTTTATAAAGGAATGCACCAGCGATTTTGATCAAAAGATGGTGTTGGAAATTGAATTTGGTAAAATCTTGGCCAAAGGCGATTCAGTCAAAATCCCGTGGAAGATCCGCGCTACGTGCCGAAACACCCACTGAATTTGGTATCACCGTAAGCGAGAGTTTTGTGGAGTCTTAGAGCTGAGAAATGAGACTGAGGTTGACCAGCAGTGCTGTAGGCATGGATAGAGGTAAACTAGGGTCTGAGTTGGATGCCACATCCACCGGATCGAGCCACGCAGAGGAATGATCGTGACCACAGAGATAGTTCTATTCGATGTTTGACGGGAGTGTAGCTTGTGGCCCAAATTGCCTCAGGGGTGAACACGACAACACATATAATTAAGTCACAGTGTGTATCATCCCCTTCAGAACAAGAATGTGTCGCGCAAATGATCCCCAGTACAAGCGGAGGAACGATTCAGGAGAAAGACTATGACTGTTTTGGTGGAAGTTGGTGAAATTTGGGCACACGCGGGACGTTGTGGGTTCAGAGCAGACAAAGACAGTTGCCAAATTCCCACCAAGGAGTGTCACACTGTAAAATTTGAATATGCCAGTCATTAAGTGGACAGAGGTTACACTATTCTTCAAGGGACATACACAGAATAAAAAGGCCAAATATTTATTTGCAAAAGTATAAGGCACCGTGCATTTACAGAACTCATGTTTCAAGGGGGTCATGTTATGTTCCCATTTCCAAAACTAATGTTTCAAAGGGACTTAGTTGAGCGAACGTTGTACATGGGTATCAGTGTTTTGAGTCATATGTACCAGACTTGGGCATGAACAGGTGTTGTTTCTACTGTTGAGGAGTATATTGTATCGCTGGTGTTTTATGAGGTGTAACAGCCACTTACAGTCGTACCCATTGATCAGCAAAATGATTGGTATTTATCATTGTATTCCTCTTATTATCATTGGAGGCCACCTTGTTAGGGAGGATGTTGTCATCCTATCATATGGAAGGAAGCAGTGGAATAAAGGGGGTATTCTCGAAAAGCCATCCTTGCTGCGATATATGAAGGTTGGACGCAAATTCAAGGCATTCACAACGCTCAAATTAGGAAAACAATAATGTTGGAAATTACAGCAGCAAGCTAATGCACAGTAACAAATTGCGGCACTTCCAAATCAACATTATATTTTTTTATGAGCATGTAATGTACGAATGGGAGGAAGTGTTCTTTGCTTCATTACAGATGTAATACTGAGTTGCAACAGCTCATAAGTGCAATACTGAGTTGAAACAACTCAAAATTGCACGTGTAACATTGTGCAAGCAATATGTTTGCTAAAACACTTCACTGGAAAATATATAGAAAACTCAGAAAAACAGTGACCACATCATTGGTTGAACCATCGAGGGATTCCTAAACAGATTGATGAAAATAAAAATAGAAGTTGGTTCCTTAAACCACCATGCACCAGAAGACCAGAAAACAAAACCAAACAGCAGGCCCTTTTCAAGAGGAATTTATGCCATCCTTCAGAAAGGACAGCCAAAATATTTACAGGAAGAATTGGGGATTGGACACAAAATCCTTGCACTTGGGACAGATTTGAAACACATGAAGATAACATGGAGAGCTCTGTCCAAACTTGATGAAATTAATGAACTTCTGTCCAAAATAAGCCAAGAAGAAGGGAAGAAATTGATTTGGGCTCTAAAACTAGCTATGCTTGCTCTTATACAGCCCAAATTCTTGGAGGAACCTTGTGAAGGGGTCACACTTCCAGTTGCAGCTTGTTTCTGTAACATCATGAAGTTGACCGCACCTATAGCTCCATACAATGATGATGTTATGAGGAGGATTATGAGATTGATTGTAGATAATTTTCAGGATTTGGAAAACAGTGCAGGCTCTACCTTTTGGAAGAAGCTTGAGATTTTATGGGGTATGGCCACATTCAAGACTTATGTCATCATGTTTGACCTTGAGTGTGATGACTTGATTTTGCAGATGTTCAAATGCTTCTTCAGCATTAGGAGACATCATCCTGACACCGTCATAGCACACATGCAGTCCATCTTGTCATCATGTATGAGAGACCATGAGACCATTGGCCGACAATTTGCAGACCCGGTTGTTGAGCGTCTGGAGGAAAGAGAAGTTGGTCTCGCCCGCTGCTTATGAGCTAGCCCAAGGGCTAGTTGAGCAGAACATTGATTTTCTCCAGAGATAGTTGACCAGGGAGGAGCTGCTCCAGTTTGGTGGATCAGGCAGCAGAAATGAGCTGAGGAGGAAGGGACTTTGCTTCATTTGAAAAGAACCTTAGGGGCATAATCACTCATGTTTGAGAGATGCAGATGATGTGGCGGAGGCAGGACAGGAGGGCATTTCTTCCGTATTCCAGGATGAGGACTCTCCTTCAAATGAGTCCATAGGATCAGTTGAGGACGCTTCTGGGGAGCGAGAGCAGTCATGCATAGATGATGACAGTAGACCGGAGTTGTGTTCCAGTGTGCAGGGTGAGCAGTCACGGGACTCTGCGGGAGATACTATGGGTGAAGAGTCACTTGTGACGATTCAGCTAGAGCAGCATGTGATGGAGCTTGAGTCGGCATAGGAGGACACTATTCCAATCAGGCATGATATTCCTTTGGGGGAGAGTCAGATGGGCACCCACATTGAGCTAATGAGGGATATGCGACTAACATTGGGGTCAACCATTGAGGTGGAGCAGTCAGATGCACTGACATCGAGTACGGTGACAGCAGTTGCGGATCCATATCCTTTGGAGGCATTGGAGGTTGATGGGATTGTTCTGCAGGGGGCTAGTAGGCAGCAGGAGCATGACATTCCTGATCAGGAGTGGGAGGAGCTGTTGGAGATGGTGGAGCATCCATCTATGGGTCGACACAGGGATGAGGCGCATATAGATGTACACGCAGTTAGCAGAGCTGCAGTATTTTCAGTGAGTAGCACTCTCCAGGAGTGCATCGATGGGGCTTGCAGCATATCTTGCCCACTTTGGCCCATTATAGAGAGAGGGGCTTCCTTATACAGGCAGCTTCCATTGGCAGACAGGGCAGAGCGGTGGGAGTTGATTACGGCCTGGCGGCAACACTCTGGGCATGTTCCATGTGCAGTTGTTGCTATATTGGATTCTTCTTCCAGGATGGACTGGCGGGAGATCACGAGTTGGTACCCTCTTGATGGTACGGTATTCTTCGTAGAGAGCACAGCAAAGCAGGGGCCCTTAGACATAATAGATGTTACAGATTCTAGTTGGCAGGAGGGCACAAGTCATCGTTTCTTCAACACTCCATCCTGATTTCAAGAGAGCAGGATCAACGTGGGATTGAGTCAAGACTTGGATTGGAGAGAGGTGATGAGTTGGTACACAGTTGATGGGATAGCCTACACAGTCACAGATACAGCGTAGTAGGAGTCATGGTGATCACCTCTCAGAGCATCAGTCATAGCCAGAGGTAGTGCGCAGTCCGAGCCGTGGGACTTGGGCAATGATTGGCCATGGTGGCGATGGGTTCCGGGAGGATTGTTTGTTGGTTGGTACAGTGAGAGATCAGTCTGGGATCCCGGCATTGAGGGGTCTATTCCGAGTGGTTTGACACAGGTGCATAGCAGCACCCAGAGGTTTGTATGGGATTCGGGCATTGGGTCTCAGTTGCACCGGGTCAACAGAGTGGCCCACATATTTCGATTGCTTGAGGGCAAGCAATCTTGGGGCGAAAGGTCTGTAATATTCCCTTTTTTGGTATCATCTATGACAGGGCTAGGATTGACTTCCAGAGTTAGGAGCATATCAGTCACAGGTACAGGTTGGTGGCATCAGCGGGCCCAGGGGCTTTTTTGGAGGAGTTTTGAGGAGTTTCTATGTGTTCGGATGGCATTCACTTGATATATTCCATCATTCGAGCAGTTTGGCTTTCGTTCTGGTGCATTCTGACAACTTTCGGAAATTTGAGTTATTTATAGGCTTAACTCAGCTAATTATGCTCACAGTGGCATTATGGGAGGAATACATGGCAGAACACCTTAGTGTAATAGCTCATTGGAACCGGGACGAGGATACCTCCATGATGGGACAGTTGGACACGAGTTTCAGTGACCAGGGGAGACATGGTAGCCAATTTACTGTTTTATGCATTGAAAGGGAATATTTTAATAAGAGGGAAAAGTGCACCATGAATAAAATAATAATAAAATAATGCTCTAGAAGGCTCCAATAGTTCTATAAAAGAAAGGGAGGAGGCCCTTGAGGGATATATTTGGATTAGATCATTTTCTTGTGTATGAGAGGTTTTAGGATGTGGTTCTCTACTTCATGCCGTGGCCCCAGGACGGAAACCCTCGGGTGATTTGTGAGTGTTGGACGGAAACCCAATACTCTCGAGGAGGTTTCACTCAGAGATCTCACAGTGCTTCAGTGGAGTTAGAGAGGTCAGTTTCGCTGTAGCCGAATTGCAACAGTATTCTTGCCGAGCTGTCTACATCATTGCTAGCGTCATTCATCAGTTAGGCTAGAGATCTTTCTGGGTTTGCTCTACTTTCTTGGCAAGCTCAGGTTCCGCTGTTCCTTTATGTTGATGTACTTTTTACCATGGATTAATAAAATGGCTCAGTGATTTTATCGACATCCATTGTGTTCTATTAGTAGCTGTGTGTACATGTCCATTTATTTTGTTGCTTAAGTTTATTTATGCAATTTTAGTTAAAACATCCCATTTGGGATATTACAAATAAAATCACAATCAAGAACATGTATCCTCTTCCCAGGATAGATGATTTACTTGATCAGTTGAAAAATGTTGTCTATTTCACTAAGTTGGATTTGTGTAGTGGGTATCATCAAATTTGCATTGCAGAAAATGACATCTGGAAAACTACATTTAAAACTAGCCAAGGACTATTTTAATAGTTAGTGATGCCTTTTGGTTTGTGTAATGCTCCAACAACTTTTATGTTGGTTATGAAAGATGTATTATGCCATACATTGATAAGTTTGTGATATCATACTTAGATGATATCCTGATTTTCAGTTCTAGTGTGGAAGAGCATGTTAGGCATGTTAAACAGGGTTTCAAAGTGTTGCACAGGGAAAAATTGTACCTTAAACTGTCCAAATGTGAGTTTGGGAAAACTTCAATGATTTATCTCGGTTACATAGTTGGAGGGGGTCATTTGAAATTAGATCTAGTTAAAATCGATGTGATTGTTAAGTGGCCAAGACCACAAAATGTGACTAAAGTTAGGAGTTTTCTAGGTGCAGTTCAATATTGGAGAAAATTCATTGCTCGGTTTTCGTTGATTGCATCACCGTTACATGCTTTAATAGATTCCAAAGTTTCCTTTCATTCGGGAGGGAAACAACAAAAATATTTTGATTCAGTTAAGAAGAAAATTTTCATAGCACCAATATTAGCTTTACCATATCTTCAACAACCATTTGAAATTGAAACAGATGCTAGTGGTTATGCAATGGGTGCAGTTTTACTTCAAAGCAAAAAAACCAATTTTTTTTCATTCATAAATTTTTTCTAAGGAAGTTATAAATTATCCGACATATGATAAATAATTGTTTGCTTTGGTGGAGAGTGTAAAGAAATGGAAACACTACTTAATGGGTAAGGAAACAATGATTCACATTGATCATGAGCTGCTTCAGCCACAGATTAAGTTGCAACAATCTCGTCATTACTAATGGATGGGATTTCTTCAGCAATTTCACTTAGTAATTAAGTACAAGAAAGGTGTAACAAACAAAATAGTTGATATGTTGTCTAGACCATCTTTGAATGCTTTAGTAGTGCGGCAGAATAGTTCTTTAAAACTTGAAATTTATTTAGAACAATATAGTACCGATGTTGATTTCAAAGATATTTATGAATCACTAACTCATGGTACTCAGGTAGAAGAAGTCAATTTTCATGTTCATGACAGGTTGTTATGTCATCTGGGTAAGTTGTGCATACCACAAATAGAAAGAGCAAATGTTATTCGAGAAGCACATTCTTCTCGCTTTTCAGGACATTTTGGCGTAAGCAAGACTATGGCGCAAATTAAAAGGTATTTTTACTGGCCTCGCATGTATGAAACATTTGTTAAGTACATTAAAGGATGTGTGATGTGTTCAACAAGCAAACCAAGCAATCAAAAGATTCATTTGTATATGCCACTTCCAGTTCCTTTGCAACCATGGGACAACATTTCCATGGATTTTGTTGGAGGACTTCCTATTTCCAGGAGAGGGCATGATTACACGTATGTCGTGGTTGATCGTTTCAGCAACATGTGCATTCTTGCTCCATGCAAAAAGCAAGTGACTGCTGAACAGACTGCATAGATGTTCTTTCAATAGGTATGGGTTCATTTTGGGTTACCTACTTCCATTATTTCTGATTGAGACTGTTGTGAAACCAGCTCCAAAAATAGGAGAAAAGAGATATCAACGCCTTAGAAATAAGCCACTTCGAGGGGGTGACCTCCAATACATTACATGAAAGAACAATTCTTGGATGATACAAATGACAAAACCTCCTTTCTATATATAGGAGTCCATGGGGCCACAATGTAATCCTAGTGGGGCCACAGTGTAATCCTAGCCGACCTAACAATAATAATGTAAGGGCACAATAATAACAATATGGGGGTTACAGGGGTACAACAATAACAATAAGGGGGTCTACACTAACATAATAAGGGACTACACTAGTAATATAGGGACCTAACATGCCCCTCTCCCTCAAACAAGTGTTGTCCTCAACGCTTGATTATTTCTTGATGCTTCTGTATAAAATTCTCATCCTCCCATGTGGAATCTTCTACAGGAAAGTTCTTCCACTTGCTGAGATAATCTGAAATTTATTGTACTTGTTGAGTTCTTGTTTCTGTGACTGCTTTAGAACTTCTTTCAATGTGATGTTGATCTTCTGATTGTTTCATTTGATTTTGCACCAAAGTTAGGTTATCAATTGAGAGTTGGAGAACTTGTTGTTGATGCTCGATGTGATATTCCACTACTTTATCATCCATAATAGATTTTATTTGATCCTTAAAACAATCCAACTTAGCCTCCATTTCTGCTTTTAAACCATCTATGTCATCTTCAGTTGCTCTTCGTAAGATTGAAATTTGTTGCACTTGGTACCGTAATTTTGATATCTCATACTGCAATTCTTCCTCTTCGTGCGTCATAGTATAGCTTTTTGAGGGCTTAATGGGTATGGAATTATTTTTTGGAGGCATTATAGAACCCATTACTGATAAAAATTCTTCAATATTCCCTTGGAATCACTTCAAACTGCTTTTTCAAACAAACGTTATGCAATTTTAAAAAACAAGTACACACCTTTTTCTTCATTTTGAGTATCTATATATTGAAACTGAATTATCTTTGTGATTTAGGATCTTCAATATCTGAAATTTGGTCTTGTGGTAGCCCTCTGAATCCTCTTTCCAATGCCACAGGTCTAACCTGATTTGGATTCTTGAAGACAAAGTTGTGCCCAATCTCCTATGATGACCTAATTATGGATTGGTTCAGTAGAGCGAACTTGTACGACTTGACACATGTCATTGTTTTGTCCTTTGGCTCTGAAATTGATAGAAAGAAAACTACAATCCGTGTAATTGTGGCCACTTTTTACAGAATTCCAATCTGATGCCCAGAGAGAGAGTTATGAAGAGTTTCCCACGATCACCTCTTTGAGATGAAATTCAGGAGCCTGAAAAAGACCTAAATTCCACAGACCATATCTCCGAAACTGTTGTGAACCAAGCTCTAAAATTTTGTGCCGATGTTCCTTAGGATTTCAGCTTCACGTTATAAAAATTTCAGCTTCTGAGCCTTCGTAGAAAAATAGTTATAGCGAAAATTCCACGATGGCCTGTTTAGGTTAAATTCAGGAGCCTGCAAAATGATATAACTTCCACAGATCATATCTCCGAAAATATTGCTAACCAAGCTATGAAATTTTTGTGACGATGTTCCTCAGGAGTTTTTCTTCATACTCTACAAATTTCAACTTCTGAACCTTCGTAGAAAAAAAATTATAGCGAAAATTCCATAATGACATGTTTAGGTTAAATTCAGGAGCCTTCAAAATGACCTACCTTCCACAGATCATATCTCCAGAAATATTGTGAACCAAGCTCTGAAATTTTGCGACGATGTTCCTCACGATGTTGGCTTCGCACTCTAAAAATTTTAGCTTCTGAACCTTCGTAGAAAAAACGTTATAGCGAAAATTCCACGATGACCTGTTTAGAGTAGCGAAACCCTAGAATCCAAAGCTCTGATACCAAATGTTGTGAAACCAGCTCCAAAAATAGAATAAAAGAGATATCAACGCCTTAGAAATAAGCCACTTTGAGGGGGCAACCTCCAATAAATTACATGAATGAACAACTCTTGGATGATATAAATGAAAAAACCTCCTTTATATATATAGGAGTCCATGGGGCCACAATGTAATCCTAGTGGGGCCACAATGTAATCCTAGCCAATGTAACAATAATAATGTAAGGGCACAATAATAACAATATGGGGGTTACAGGGGTACAAAAATAACAATAAGGGGGTCTACACTAACATAGTAAGGGACTACACTAGTAATATAGGGACCTAACAGAGACACTCGCTTTGTAGGAGATTTTTGGTCCACGTTGTGGGGAATCATGGACACAAAGCTGAAGAAGAGCACAGATTTTCATCCACAGACCGATGGGCAGATATAAGTGGTGAACAAGACAGTGATACATATTCTCTCAGGTTAATGCAGCAAGCATCCTAAGTTTTGGTATGAATCTTTACCTTATGTGCAACATGCTTACAATTGATCCTTACATTATTCAACTAATCGATCGCCATTTGAAACATGTTTTGGGTATCTACCAAAGTCACCGATGGATTTCATGTTCGGTGAAGAAGATAAAAAAGATGGAGACGTCGATTCAAACAAAGAAGTTAAGTTCATTCAACGGATACAACAAATACATGAAGTAGTGCAGGATCAGTAAGAGAAGAGTCAGGCCAAGTAAAAAATGCGCCATGACAAGCATCGAGTCGATCATCATTTTAAGGTCGGTGATTAGGTATGGTTGCATATCAGTAAGACAGGTTGAAAGGTGAAGGTAAGAAACTCAAACCCATCAGGTATGGTCCTTTCAACATTGTGGAAAATATTGGTAATAATGCATTTCGATTAGATTTACCGCCTTTCATGCGTATTTATTTAGTTGTAAATGTAGAAAATCAGAGGTTGTATAAACCTCTGATGATCATTGATCTTGATGAAGATACGCAGATTCCTACCATTGATGATTTGGCGCCTGAGTATATGAATGAGTTGCAGGAAGATACCATCTTGGACACGAAATTTCGCACTTCCGGGCGTGGAGATGTTGAGTATCTTTGAGTGGGACTCAAGGGCATGAATCCGAAGAAGGCGAGGTGGATGGAGATCGAAAAAGTGAGGGAGTTGTACCCTCACTTGATGTCTTCTTAAATCAAACTTTTGTTGTTCCAAAATATTTAAAGTGGAGAGGATTGATCCAGGAGGATATTACATTAGTATAGATCGACAGTGACGTCCATTTATCTTCAATTTTGTCTGATGAGGCTTACTTCTTCATGGTGATTTCATGGTGTGGAAAAATTGTACTGTCATCATTTATGGTGTGGTTCATGGTTATTATGTTGTAATTATGGGTGATAATCCTAATCTAAGACCTAAGTCATTAAAACCTATGGAAAAAATCCTAATACCTAAGTCTAAGTCCTAACCTGGCGCAAATGACAATGTCAAAAAATTTGGTGTAAATGCTATGTTAAAACCCATAACCTATGTTTCAGACCTATGTATTAAACCCTTTCGGGCTATGGTTAAAACTACCTACAAAACCATATTATAAATCATATAACAGTTGGAATTAACTCCGCAAGGAGCTTGACCGCTGCAGAGTTAACCTTTGACATGTGAACGCAGTTTGAGCAGTTTAAAGTTAATGCGCCAACCGCTAGGAGACCGTGGTCAATTATAACAACAGCTATCACATATAACAGCGAAGCCGAAACCACTGGAGCCTGACCGTTAGGTGGCAGTCAGCCAGTGGACCGCCAGTAATTCTGTCTTGTTACATGTGATGGTTCAACTGTTCCACCAGTTAGCAAGGTGTCAGCAGGTTATTTTTAATATAAATTTTATTTGGGGATTTTGGTTATGTGCGTTTTGATTGTAGTTCAACCACCATGTACCTAATACCATTAGGTGTCCCTTTTGTATTAGATCGAGAGCTCAAAACACTTTAATGTAAAACCAGTTACCTTTTTTTGGCCCAAGACGATGGAAGGGAGCTGGAGTGATTTCAAAGACTTGTATTCACATTTTGAGCGACAGAGGCAATTTTTGTTTTCCGTGTTTCTTGGTCGTCCGGAGGCGGAATTGGGAACCGAGACAGGCGTTGGAAAGCTGGGAGAGAGAGATTTCTATTAAAAGTGACCAGAGGTGCTTGAAAGCATGTTCATTCTAGTGTTTTTTTGTGTAAATACTTCCTTGGATCAATCCTTAATAAAACGAATGCTCATCTTGAAAGCGGACCCGGAGACGTAGTCCACCAGGGATGAACTCTATAATCAATGTTTGTTGTATCTTATCTTTGTTCTTTTCTGCAATTTACTGTTTAATGTGATTCTTAAGTTTTGGTTTAAGTCATTAAATCATTTTCTTTCCTTCACTCTTCCACACTAAGCAATCGAGTTAATAATCAATTCAATGTTGACAAATAATCAATTCTACTTCAGTATCAGAACAAATATATTTCAAATCATTAATCAATCAACCTAAATTAACTCATGCATGCATGAAATTCAAGTTACCCAATTAAGATTGGAGTTCAAGGGAAGTGTACTATCAGTTATAGAATATTCAAAATTGTACAGGTGGTGCATGGAATCAAAGAATGGCCTACTAGAATTGCACAATTCTTAATGAGCAATTTCCCTAATTAATAGGGGCTAATTCCTCATCAAATAATGCAAGGAAATAGGAGCTTGGAGGCTAGGAAAATTGGCTAAGTGTTGGCTAAACTCAGTTAGTCAGACAGAGGATAGAAGATACTTATGCAGGTTGTGCTCAAGCTTGAGCAAACATGTTGTATTCATACAAATTATTTGATTAATGCAATATAGATAGGAAGGGGTTTTGAGTAGTGGATTTCCCCTAGACAACGGTCTATGTATGTGTGTTGAATCATGATGCATGCTTCTGATATGTGTTCTTGATCGTGAATTTGCTTCTGCAAATGAGTAGAGTAGATTTAAGTCTTATGTTTTAGTACTTTACATGAACAGTTTTGAATCTACAATTAATTTCTACATGGTATCAGAGCTAGATTCATAGTAGAGAAGAGAATTCAAAGTTGTCATTGCAAGAGGTTTGAATTTCAAGATCAGTGTTGCAGGTTTTCTCCAGAACTGAGAAGACAATTTTCATTGGACTCAGGCTTGAGTATGCTTTGGAAGGAACCACAGATTTTGTAGCATGGAAGATCTGCATGGAGGTAGTTTTGGATGAAATTGGGCTACTATAATACATCAAGGAAGATGTAGAAAAACCCCCAGCATTTTATGCCTAAGATCTTGCTCAGTGGAAGAAGGATGTGGCTAAAGCGAGGAGAATCATATTGGAGGGAGTTCAAGATCATATTGTCTCGAATATCCACAGGAAAGGGACTCCATTTGCGATGGGGAAAACAATGACATATTTGTTTGAGAATAATAATGACCACAGGAATCTAGCACTCAAGGACAAGATTCGAAGTATCAAGATGCAAAATAATGAATCGATTTTGCAATACCTAATCAAGTTTACATAATGTCATGATAAACTTGGCGGGGTCACTGTTACTATCCCCTAAGAAAATTTGGTAGCTGTAACTCTTTTGGGCCTCCCCAAGAGTTGTCATAGTTATCAAGATTCGGTAAATGGTAGAGAGAAACTACTAAGTTGGGAGTGGTTATGGTCTGATCTAGTGCAAGAATAAATAAGGAGGAGCAACAGAGACGAAACTTCATCCAAGGTTGAGGATGAGGAGAATTGTGCCTTGGTTGGAAATGTAAATAAAGGGAAAGGGAAGAAATCCCAATCCAAAGGAGATTCCATACGAGCGGGTAAGAAGAAATACTTGTCCAAAATCAAGTGCTTTCATTGTCATGAATTGGAACATTATGCCACGAAGTGTCTACACAAGAAGGCAGCAAATAAGCCCTAAGGAGGAGTGCTAGGTGAATCTTCGGCTTCAAAATTTGAGTTGGACTTCACCCTCATTACATGCATGGCAAGCATAGTGATGGGGAGTGTGTGGTATCTAGATAGTGGTGCTTCATTCTATATGACGAGCAACCAAGAAATTTTTCGTGACTTGGAGGAGAAAGACCTCCATATGCGCATCGATATGGGAGATGATGGTAGGTATAGCGTGTTGATTTTTTGGGTAGCATCGGATGTGCTCTAGCTCTAAAAATCTGTGGAGGGGCTAGGACACATGAGATCTCCAAGACCCATAAATCGTTTGGAGAAATTCCACCCGGTGTGTTACACAGTAATTTGTCACCGTCCCTACCATTCCCCGTCCCGCACATTGGAGGGCCCATTCTGTGACCTGTGAGCAATTTCATGCCTTGAAACCATTATCATTCCATTCCTCTAAACATGAGCTTCAATTGCCCTGAAGACATCTCCTTGCAAAAAACCATGAAAACATCCCGTTTTTCATTGGCGCGGGTAGCCAGTTCAGCACTCGCGCCAATGAGGAAAATCCTACAAAGAGGCCACGCCAACTGGCGCTCTGTCCTAGAGTCGCAGTTGCGCCAGCCAATTTAAGGAGTGTTTTTTAAATAAGAATGGCAGAAGTTTCGTTTCAACAGACTCAGAAATTGTTACCTATCTTGAGTTGGGAGGTTTGGCTCCGGGAGTTCCATGAAAGGGAAGTGGTTTGCCACCTCTCATGGAAGCTTCCTTGAAGATAGGGCCAATCCCACAATTATAGGGATCCCAACTCCCCTTCCTCCATCTATAAAAGCTTGCCCATTGCCATTGCAAGCTAGTCTTGAAGTGCCCAAGTCTTGAATCTCCAAGTTCTAAAATTCCCAAGAGCCTTAATGCTGCAAGAGCCTTCATTCTTCCCTTAAGGCCAAACTCAAGCAAGGAGACTATCGTCGAGAGACTCTAAGAGAGGCTTGTCCCATCCCTGGCAGGCTTTGCAAGACGTGTACTATTGGAGACCCCTTCGAAGGAGACCTCAGCGTCAAAACATTGGTTGTACTCTCTTTCGATTGTTTATTAATGAATGACTACTGGTTATGGTTCCACTCCGTTTTTCACTTATGATAATGATGAGTTATATCCTTTCTGACTGATATATAGTTGCGTATTCTGGATTTTATGCTTGTATTCGTGTTGTTTCTTGCATGTGCAGGTGTCCATTCACGGAGATCGTGGGGATCGTGATCTGCCGAAGCTGAGGAACGGGAACGCTGTCTCTTCTACGAATCATAGCACTGGACTCCAAGTAGGCCTCCATTGTTGGTCTGTTCATTTGCAATTAGGAACTTGCGCTGTAGCATTTGATGATTGTTGCTAGACCCGTGCTGGGATAGTAAGGATCACCTCTGTCCGCAGAGGGGATTTACCTCCTCAACAATTTGGCGACTCCGCTGGGGATCATCTAGTTTTGATTGTCTCGTTTTGATTGTTTTGCGGTTTTCCTTGCTTGGTTAGCCTTCTGGGCTGGGTTCTTTTGATGTTTTTGCCTTCTTGGTTTGCTTGGATATCATTGATCTGCTTCTGGAGTAGTTCTTTTTTTATTTTTGGCTGAGGAACTCGGCTGGCGCGCTTTTTAGCTCGACAGTCGCGCCAATTGGCGCATGTTGCTTTTGTATTTCCCGCGCCAATTGCTTTCTGGCGCCAGTTACAACCTCACAGTCGCGCCACTCCTGTGAGGCATTAGGGTTTGCTCAGTTCTGAGCTCTCTGGGTCTGATCAGTGTATTTCTTTTTGGTTTTTCAGCTACCTGAGTGTGTTGGAGTCCCGTTTGACTGGGAATTTTCCTTCGTCCTTTGGTTGTTTGCTTTTCTCCATCGATTTCACGTTTTTAGCCCTAGGGCATCTAGTGGCTTTGTGTGTCGAGCCCTCCTTAGGAGTTTTGGTGTTTTGTTAGTCCGGTCAATTCCCTGATTGCTCCCTCGCATTCTCTTAGTGGCTGTTCACCGTTCCGTTGCGATTTTTTGGGTGATTTCTCTTCTCTTCATTCAAATTTCGTTTCATCTTGCTTTGGGCCTAGATCACACGGTCCATTGGAGCCTTTGAGACTTTTTCTTGGTTTTGAGAGACTTTGGTCGATTTGAGATCTGATTGTTTGTGTCATTGAGTGAAATTTGTTTGTTTTTGCTCTCTTAATATCATTTCTCAAATTGCTTCTCTTTTGTTTTCAGTTTGTTTAGTGCATCTAGCCATCAAACATTGAAAATTAAAAAAAAATTAAAAAAAAAATCTCTTTTTGCTTTTGGTTGATTAGTGCAAATTGAAATCTTTTCGATTTTACTAGTAATTAGTTATTTGAATGAAAATTTTTTGATTTCATTAGTTGCATTAGAGATATCATTGATTGTCTTCCGATCATTTTGTTTGTGTAAAAAACTCTCAACTCTTTTGTAGCTAGTTTTCATCGAACGAAATGATGGACTGTGGCATGTAGCTTTGCATTTAGGAGTTTTTGAGACCACACATTCGTTAGGGCCTAAAAACTGAAACGTAATTGAAGATCAACTTTAAAATCTACTCAATTTACACTAAGGCAGCATTGAAATCTAACGAAACACATTTAGAGGTCTAGGCTAGAGACGTGTTCCTATTGCCTTTAAAACCTAGTAGTCGTCGTTCGCCTCTTGGCTTTAGACAAGACTAGTACTATGACTGTGTCTTCGTACTCATCACTATATAAAGGAGACCCCACTAGGTTTCAACTTTATCCATGTAGCTTCTAGAGTCCGTCGCCCTATACCCGTGATACACCGAACACAAACATTCGGAGATTGGTTCGTACGTACGTTAAGTCCTTGGCTGATTTCTCTGGCTATTGAAACCAAGGTGGATATTGGCAGTCACTGCTATTTGGTACACCCTTTTGCCTAGCATTCCAGAGTAGTCATTTCGATCTTTTCTGACTCATTAAATTTGAAAATATCATCAAGCGCTTGTCCTTTCATGCTTGTTTCCAATCTGAAAGCGATAGAGTCACCTTTTGCCTATTTCTCGACTCTTAAAAGATGAAACAGTAGAGTTTTGTTTCAATGTTTTAAAAATTAACTGCCCACGAAATATTCCTGGTTAAAGTTAGTTTCCTTAGGGTGTTGTTCTAAAAGTTGTTTCTAATGGCAACTTTTCCGGAGTTCACCAACCAAGGAATCCCCTCCGATGGGAATCCGGGTCCTTTTCCTCCTTTTGGAAATGTTGGCACTCCTTATATGTCAATGTTGTCCCTTCCTGGGTTAACTGTTGGGTTGCCTGTTTGGTTGTTTTCAACCTCCGTGGTCCCGAATTTCCTGGCTATTGTTCAATCAGTTCATCCGCCTGAACAACGCCATGTTGATTCCAAGGTGGACCCTCCAATTTGTTTGTCGCATCCTCCTCTCTTCTACTTCGCCCGGTGAAAGTCTCCGGATTCGAGTAACCGTGATTAAGAAGAAGAAGAAGAAGACAAAGAAGAAGAAGTCCGACAAAGGAGAGGCTAGCTCTCCCAAGCCATTGCGCCCTGGTGTCTCCTCTCGGAGCAAACCTCCCAACCCTATGCGAAAGTCAAGTTCCCCCGCATGTTGTGCACGGAGACCATCTTCTTCGAGGTCGCCCGGCATTCCCAAGGTGCTCGAAGTGGCTGTCCACCCGGCCGTCCACCATTGCCTTTGGCTCTCGGGAGTCGTGTCGAGGCATGTCTTCGCTTAGTGCCGATAAGACTCATAAGAAACAAAAAGATTACCAATCCATGTAAGTTGTGTGAAGGGCACCATGCCATTCACCTTTTTCCGTATATGGATGAAGCCAAGCGAGTTTTGGACAACTCAGCTATTTCTACACCATGCCTCTCGGTTGGTTATAAGCAACTGTCTTTGAGTCCTTCACCAGCTGATCCTATGATTGGTCAAGAGTCATCTTTGGTCGATCCCACTCCCTCGGAAATTCAAATTCAAGAATCTGTTCCCGACCAACCATTGGTCGTGGGATAGGTTGAGCTGGCCCCGTCTGCGGTGCACCAGGTCTTTTCCGTCGAGAGTGGATCTCACATCCCTCATGTCCTTCTGGTTTATTCAGATTCTTTGAACTTGGAGGAAGATTCTCCTGTCCCTATATCTCAAGAAGTTGCTCCTCCGCCTCCCGTGATAGAGGTCTCGAAGGATTCCCCTCCCACCTTCGAGATGGAGGTCATGGAGCACACTCCTTCCTCTTCCGTAACACCAGGGGAAGACCATCTCAGTTCGATGGTAGCCCCTCCTATAGTTTGGTCGCTTGATTGGAATCGATTTTCGTGATACCGCCTTCCGTCTTATGTGCCTTTCGAGACCGCGCACATGCTGTCCTGCTGTACCCAAGACCACATAGATGAAGGCGCATTTGCTGCTGTTCGACCAACTACTGCGTGCTTGCCCACCGCCGTCGCGCCGTTACACTCAATCACAGCACGATGTAAGAACGAGTCAACCGTTAGGATCCTTCAAGGCGTTCGTTACTTTGGGAGGTAAAACCGTCCATATGGATGTGATGGTTGTTCCAAGCCCCTTGGATTTTAATCTGCTCTTGGGGCGCGATTACACCTATGCCATGGGAGCGCTTGTCTCCTCCCTTTTTCGTGTGGTTTGTTTTCCACATGAAGGATGGATCGTGACCATTGATCAGCTTTCATTCTTTGGTCCTGATGTGGTAGCTGGCCCGCCATCATCCCTTCCTAGTTTTTATCCACCTGTTGTATCTGCCCCACCACAGGTCAACTATGTGGCTACCTACCCCGTGCCTGTACCCAGTGATAGTGCCATTGTGCATCAGGTGCTGGGGGCATTGGGTCCTAACTTCCAGGATATTCTCCCATCCGGTGTGGAAATATTGGAAGCCATGACTTCTTTTTCATTATGATGAGGTCCGTCGGAGCAAAGTTCATTTTCTTGTGTCAAGCTCCTTAAAAAATGAAACAAGCTCATCAGAGCATGGTTCTTGTCTTGTGTCAAACTCCTTAAAAAATGAAACAAGGTTGTTGGAGCATAGTTCCTTGTATTGTGTCAAGCTCCTTAAAAAATGAAACAAGGGTGTCTGAGGATAGTTCTTTTAATGTGTCAACCTCGTTAAAATAATGAAACACGTTAATTGCTCAATTCGAGTCTTTGATGTCTCAATAAAATACTGCCGAGTCCTTGATTCGTAATTTGAACCTTCACTCCATCTGCCTTTCATATGGACTAAAGCTTGGGGGGCATGTACCTCGAATTGAGTCACCATGCCGGGGGCATGCTTACTTTTTCAAGCATAGTTTGTTTCCGTTTCAAGCTTGTGTAAAAATGAAACCGGTTTCAAGCATAGTTTATCTTTGTTTCAAGCTTGTGTAAAAATGAAACCAACTTCAAGCAGAGTTTCCTGATTTCAAGCTTGTGTAAAAATGAAACCATCCCCATTTTACCTCTTGTGATTGTCATTTTATCAGCCTGTTTTTGCCAGATGAACCTTGGTTTTCTCACTCCATCGTCACTATCTGCTTGGCCGATCATATGCCTTCACTTGGTTGTTTTACCCGTTCCTGAGGAACCGCTGCGATGAGTGGTCTTGTTAGCTAGCCTCTTGACTTTTATCATGTTTTGAGTAGTTCCACCATTACCGGAACCAGTTGCTACCCTTTATACCACTCGTTCCTCCAGGAGGAGTCATCTTTCAGCTCTTTTCTGAATCTCTAAACATGAAAAGATTGCCGAGTCCCTTGTCGTTTCGATCTTGTTAAAGTGGCCATGAAACTACATCTACCCAGTATACATTTACCCCTTTTTCAGGTTGGGATAGATTATTTACGAAAAAGGAATACCCTAGCCTATCACGACTAGGAGGTTTTCTCAGATATAGTTTTCTACCTTTTTGGATCTGAGGAACTATTTACGAAAAGGGACTGTTGGAGTTTACTTTTCTGCTGTCTTTTCAAACTCTCTAAACATGAAAAGACGCCAAGTTCTTCCTTTGTCAGACTCGTTAAACCCTGATGACATCGGATTCAGTCGAAATGATGTTCTCCGAGTTCCTCCTTCCTAGGGCTCGTTAAATGTAGTAGGATGGATTCGCCCGAAGGGCAGACTTATATTACAAGCATATGCTATCCCCTTCAAGCTTGTTATCAAAATAATTGGGGTACTCGCCAGAAATGGTGGGGGAAAAATGGAACCATCATCATTGTCATGTCGGCAGTATGTCGCTCTTGAACATGGCACTTGTCTGCATTCGTGTCGGGTTGGGGATATCTCATCTCGTTCTTTCACTTGCCTCCATGGGTTTGGATAATCCCTTTTGACCTCTCCTCTACTCATTGCCTCGTCACCATGACCTCTGATCCGTTGATGTCAAATACTGCCAAAACCACTATTTGTGCCGTTATATGTTCAAGAGAAGTTGACCTCTGCAAATATCAACCTTCCTCTGATTCTCATATGATCCTGATTCACAACAAAAACATCATGTTCCTCTGTCTCGTGTCGATGATGTGGGAAACCTTATGGCCCACCTTCAATCCAGGTCACTTCCTGTCGACTTCAGCTCATTATCCAGGAAGTTGATCTAGAGACTCCCTTATGGTACCTTGGAGCCTGCATGCCTCAATGGTAGGTTCGTCGCATTCGACGTGATGTTCTCATCATTGGCCTCCGATTGAGTGATTCCACGGGTGTTCGACGCCAGCTCATTAATTCACATGCCGTAGATTGTACCTGTAGTACCTTGAGGGCCATCGTCATTATTGGTGGTTCCTCTCGCGTCTGTTAACATCTCTCATCATTGGCTGGTAATCAGACGATGTTCTCGCATGTTCGACTTCAGCTCACATATTCGCATACTTGAACTTGTACTTTGTTCAGGTCGAGATGGAGCGCAAGACCCTGGATTGTGTCTGTTGTAATCCAGGCTGCGATTTTGTGGATTATTATTTACATGACTTATTCACTGGATGGCTGCGACCATACCTGAGCCTATTTATTGATCCTCACTGGATGGCTGCGTCCATACCTTGGATTTGGATTATAGTATACTCTGTTTCGGATGGCTGCGCCCATACCGCATATACATCATGTACTTGAGATATCAGTTGTATTTCTCCACGCAGGTTTTCCGCCGGCGGAGTTTCAGTTGGACACGTTCTCGTAAAGCATTTCACCCCTCTCTCTCTCGGGCCTCGTGCTTTAGGGGTCATCTGTTACACAGTAATTTGTCACCGTCCCTACCATTCCCCGTCCCGCACATTAGAGGGCCCATTCTGTGACATGTGAGAAATGTCATGCCTTGAAACCATTATCATTGCATTCCTATAAACATGAGCTTCAATTTCCCTGAAGAAGTCTCCTTGCAAAAAACCATGAAAACATCCCTTTTTGCATTGGCGCGGGTAGCCAGTTCAGCGCTCGCGCCAATGAGGAAAATCCTACAAAGAGGCCGCGCCAATTGGCGCTTTGTCCTAGAGTTGCAGTCGCGCCAGCCAATTTAAGGAGTGTTTTTTAAATAATAATGGCGAAATTTTCGTTTCAACAGACTCAGAAACTGTTGCCTATCTTGAGTTGGGAGGTTTGGCTCCGGGAGTTCCATGAAAGGGAAGTGGTTTGCCACCTCTCATGGAAGCTTCCTTGAAGATAGGGCCAATCCCACAATTATAGGGATCCCAACTCCCCTTCCTCCATCTATAAAAGCTAGCTCATTGCCATTGCAAGCTAGTCTTGAAGTGCCCAAGCCTTGAATCTCCAAGTTCTCAAATTCTCAAGAGCCTTCATGCTGCAAGAGCCCTCATTCTTCCCTTAAGGCCAAACTCGAGCAAGGAGACTATCGTCGAGAGACTCTAAGAGAGGCTTGTCCCATCCCTGGCAGGCTTTGCGAGACGTGTACGACTGGAGACCCTTCCGAAGGAGACCTCAGCGTCAGAACATTGGTTGTACTCTCTTTCGATTGCTTATTAATGAATGACTACTCGTTATGGTTCCACTCTGTTTTTCACTTATGATAATGATGAGTTATATCCTTTCTGACTGATATATAGTTGCGTATTCTGGATTTTATGCTTGTATTCGTATTTTTTCTTGCATGTGCAGGTGTCCATTCACGGAGATCGTGGGGATCGTGATCTGCCGAGGCTGAGGAACGGGAACGCTGTCTCTTCTACGAATCATAGCATTGGACTCTAGGTAGGCCTCCATCGTTGGTCTGTTTATTCGCAATTAGGAACTTGCGCTGTAGCATTTGATGATTGTTGCTAGACCCGTTCTGGGCTAGTAGGGATCGCCTCTGTCCGCAGAGGGGATTTACCTCTTCAACACGGTGTGAAACTTATTAAAATAATTAATTATTTTAATGGAGGCGCTAAGTCTAACTTAAGGAAATTAAATAATTAAATTGAATCAATTAAAACATGTGTGTGAGAATATTCTAAGTGACATGGATCAATTATTTTCTAATCCTAGCTTTAGATTAGAGATTAGATCATGACCCCTCATTATTCAACGAGAAAAGTATTAAAGGAAGGCTTGGGGTCAATTGAAGAATACACACATAGTAGCAGCACTTGAGCTAAGTCGAAATTGTGGAGCGCAATTTGCTGAGAATTTTGGAGTGAGCTTGCAGTGCAGTGAGGGGCATATCGACAGTGGGATTTCATATCCGAGGCCAAGGATATTTGTACCAGAGCAACGCAGAGACCCAGCAAGGGTGACACATGCGAAGCCAGAGCAGCGCAGAGGCAGCGTAGGCTTAGCCAAGGTAACGCAAGCTAAGCCAGAGTTGCGCAGAGACTGTATAGGCTCAGCCTTGGTGACGCAAGGCTAGGCAGTGCTGCGCAGAGGCTCAAGTAGACCCATAAGGCTGGAAAAATGTTAGGAGAGGCACCGTTGAGGTTCCAGTGGGCCAGAAAGGGCTCGTTTTCAGCAGATCCAAAATTTGTGAAGAAACCACGCTGAAGGGTGATGTAGAGACTGCGTAGGAACATGTGGGGTTCTTCATCCTCAGCTTAATCAACCATATTTTATGTATTCGAGTGATAGAGGTACATATGTCATGATTTTCTCTATTTGGGAAAACCATGTCTGGTGCCCTTGACTATATTCAAAATTCTGCATAATAATAAAACCCTCTAAGAGCTGTTGCACCAGTTTTCCCGCATTGGGTTTTTCTGGGGACATTTGCCTGAAAAATATTGTGTCCTTTATCATGTGCCCTTTATTCTACAGTTCTTGATATATATGTATGTGTAAGTTGCAGTAGTGTTTAATTTGATTTTTTACTGAATATTTCAGAGAGAGAAAAAAAAAAACCTTGTTAATTAAATCAAACTAGTAGGAGAAGTAAATCATAATACTGTAGTAGGGTTTCTATAATTTCAATTCATATATTTTCACATAGCGCGACCAGTATCGGTACAGTTACTTTTTAGAGGGAGTTTGGCTGCCCTCTCAGGCTCAATAATGTGATGTTTGTTCTAGGTCTAAAGAAGAATTTGGTTTCCATCACTGTGTTGGAAGAGTGTGGCTACGATGTGATATTCAACAAAGGAAAGGTATTCATGAGGCACATCGCCACAGGACAATTGAAGTAGATCGGGGTTCAGGTGAAGAACCTCTACAAGGTGGATGTGGCAGACAATGTTGCTATGAGTACAAAGGCGGAGAAGGTGTAGAGTCGATATGTCGGCAAATTATGGCATAGAATACTTGGCCATTTGCATCATGGAGCTTTGAATATCATGCGGCATATCACCATAGGACTCCCCAACGGAATACTAGAGCAACATAATACATGCAAAGGGTGTACCTTGGGGAAGTACACAAAATCCACCTTCAATGATCGGGATAGCAGGGCGCATGCCATCCTTGAAAGGATCCACTCTGATGTTTGTGGACCTTTCTCGACAGCCTCCATGACCAAGCACAGGTATTATGTTATATTTGTAAATGATTTCTCACGTAAGTGTTGGATTTTCTTCATGCAGAAGAAAGCCATATGGGTGTTTCGTTGTGGAGGAGCTCTCGGGGTTACCAACTTGGTGTAGGATCATGGCAGTTCTCAGGCACATGGCAACTCCAATTCAGCATAAATTTGGATTCATAGCGACATGTGTTGTCCGCCGACCACTTTATTAGCACAAGGTTGGTCCTCTCTCCTTATTTTTGTTCGATGGCTTGCAGAACAATCTCGTTTTGGATCAATGGTCATCAATGCGATAAAACCCCTCATGCTCTATCCACGAGTGCCAGTTTTGCGCCTAAGGCACCCCCCGTATTGTTGCAATTCACATTTTCTACCACCCCTCAGGCTACTAGCCAGACGTCGCGAGGCTCAACCCTCCTGTGTAATTTGTATGTCCACACATTTTTTATAAATAATTTGGAAGTTGACACTATGGTTTCCCCCTTCAGGGGTAGATAAATTTTTGTTTTTCTCTCTGGTTTCCTCATTCTCAGGTAGAGATGAACCTCATGGATATAAATACTATATACTTTATTCATTTTATATACCTTAGATTTTTTTACCTAACAAAAAAAAACTATAACAGCAAAACAACAACAATCACATAAATGAGAAATATTTATATTCTTTCATTCAACCACTCTCATAGCACTCCTAAAAACCATCAGTTATTAAATTTGGACACATAATATGAAGTGCAATCTAAATTGTAACAACAAAGAAATTAATTCACTGCCACACTAAATTGAGGGATCGGTTCGGGACTTAAGTTGTCACACCATCCAAAGCTTATTGCAATTAATTAATATTACACATAAAATTAATTCTAACAACAACAATCACATAACTGAGAAATATTTATGCAATCTATCATTGAACCACTCTCACAACACTTCTGAAAACCATCACTCATTCAATCTGCACACATAAAAGGAAGTGCAGTCCAAATTGTAATAGAAAGAAAATAATTCACTACCACGCTAAATTGAGGGATTGATCCAGGACTTAAGTTTCCACACCATCCAAAGCTTATTGTAATTAATATTGTTTATTCATCTAACTCCTCCATCGGGGTTGCATGGATAGTGCGGTCACTCCCGACCAATGGTGGAGCAGTTGAGTTGACGTGTGTGCCACAAGGTTGCACCTACGTTATCCCACCCATTTCATCTTGGCACTTTCCTTAGGCATAATTATAACACCTTGGGGTGGGGACCACTGGGCGGATCCGACGAGTAAGGCCTCCTATCATCCAATAGCATATATTTTTGGGCTTACATGGCAGTTAACACCAACCTGCCTATCATTAGCATTTCCAAACAAGGATTTCCAGGATGCATGGTTTGATGGGCACGACCCCGACCAATGGCATAAATAATGCGATGATACGTCAACCAACTCATCCCGGTCAATTTCATCCTGCAAATCCTTTTGAGATGCAAGCTAACTCTTCTGGGCTAGAAACTTCGAGCCACATCATCATCCTTCATTCAATTACTTGAATGGAAATTCTGGCGTGCCAATCACAAGCTTCCACGACTAGGGTTCTGCCTAGATGAAAGACAAGGTTGATAGTTTCCCTCTGTAAGTATAAATCTCCACCTCCATTGCTGCAACCCATGTCTTGCATTTGATTTCTACCATGGCCAGACGAGAGAGAGATATTCATACCCTACCGAACTCACCCCCTCCATGCATTTATATCCTTCCATCAATCCCTTCCACCATACCTTAGTTGTAGTGGTTGTGGTTATGTATAGATCTGCGCCGACATTTTTCCTAGTCTACAGGGGTTTGCTAAGAAAAAATGAGTTCTAACCCTCTTGATCTCACACTTGAATTAATTTTCCCAACTACACGGGATTCGTGAGGCTCCAAAAGGGCCACACAAATATTGGTGTTCAGACAGGAAATTCGAGTCATGTATGCACTGGTGACCCTTTTTTTGCCCTCTGCTAAGAGTTCATGGACTCTTGAAGGGAATCTGACTCTCTTGCCACCCTCCAAGGTGCCTCCTATGGGATATAATGACACTGCAATCGATGTTGCAGTGATTATTAATGGTTTCAAGGGAATTCAACTATTAATAAGGATGTGCTCATCATCCCTTATGGACGAGATACTTACACTTTGAATGCCCTAACTACTACCAACCTTTTAGGCAAGGAGTTGCCACAACATCTCAGCATCGCAGTACGAGACCAAAGGTGGCTTCTAGCCTACGACGGTTCAACCACCATACAATGCAAATCAATTCCTCCCACGAGGACATGCCTCGATCAAGAATGTACCCAGATATTTTAGAACCATATGGTCAAGTGAACAATGTAGACCTAAAACCACGACACTTATCACAACAAGCTAAGAATTTCGTTATGCAAACTTACATATTCTTTGCTTTAAGAGTGACAAGGGTTAAAACCCCCAACATACATAATGAATGACTTGTAACCAACACTTCAACATAGTGTGTACAAAACTATCAACACGGGTTGTCTTCCATGTGACCATTAAACTTGTGATAAAAGAACTTTATATAATAATTATTGACACGAGTTAGCTTAAGTCATTATCGATCCTTTCAATGCTTTTGAACTTGCACAATACGTTATTTATTTTTATGTTATCAACAACACAACCAACCATTTCAAGCCATAAATTCAACACACTTTTTGATAGTCAGAACATATGCCAATATGTATTCTAATACGTCTAATATATGTATGTACTTGTTCATGTGTTGGTATTTGTCTGTTAATATATTATGGACCCGTAATGGAAATTTGTCATACATTATGATCCAATATTAAGGCATGCATTTGATGAATCATTAGTGAATACTAAGAAAAACAATGATGGACAACAAAAAGAGAGAGAAGGATTAGAGAACATCGAAGAAATTGACATCCATAATGATTTTGAATAAGGTTATGTTCAGGCAGAAGAAGACAACAATACAGAGTTACATGATCTTACATAAGACAACAATATGGATGGTATAGAAAATGATGGTCCATATACATCTGGTAACAATATGGATGGTCTACAGTCATATTTCAATGATGATGAAGATGATGCACGTAAAGACGAGGATGATGATAATATTAACTACTTGAAAGATCATATAAACAATGAAAATTACACAGTAGATGACATTGTTGCAGACAATGATGTTAATGACCAAGACTTTTAAATTTTTCACAATTATCTGTGATTTGTGTTTAAAAAATGATGATTTTTATAGCCTAAACTTTGAAATTCTTCAGTATTATGTTTATCAATACAAATTACCTATTGAAATATCCTTAAAGTTTTCAAGATATGGCATGAATTGTTGGCAGAAAAAAATAGGATTAATCGAATGCTTCTTCCATTCATTTTGTATCAACATATGTTTGTGAAGACATAAAAGTTAATGAAATATTAATGCCTCTATCTCACAACGATTTGAATAACCAACTTTGTTAACTTCATTATTTTTATATTGTTTGCATTTTAATGTTGGTTGACCCGCTCTTACATTTAATTTTCGATCAGGATAGGCATTAATTTTTACAAGACTGTCGCGCAAAGTCTATGCTAATGAAGATGATGACTAGTATAAAATAATCTCAAACCAAAGTCGTTGCACACACACTCTCAACAATCAGCAAAGTTGTTACACACTCCGCACAGAATTAATGCGAATAAATATTGCATAATAACATACTTTGTCATTCAACGATTCTCACAACACTCCTATAAACCATCACTCATTCAATCTACACACATAAAAGGAAGTGAAATTCAAACTATAACATCAAAGAAAACAATTCACTGCTAGAGTAAAATGAGGGACTGGTCCAGGGCTTAAGTTGTCACACCATCCAAATAATATTGTGATTAATTAAATTACACACAGAATTAGCTATAACAACATTAGTAACAAAAGTCACATAATTGAGAAATATTTATGCAATCTGTCATTTAACCACTCTCATAGCACTCTTGAAAACCATCAGTCATTCAATTTGCACACATAAAAGGAAGTGTAATCCAAATTGTAACAAAAAAACAAATAATTCACTACCACACTAAATTGAGGGAACGGTCCAGGACTCAAGTTGTCACACCATCCAAAGCTTATTGCAATGAATTAAACTACACACAAAATTAATTGTAATAGAAGTAGTAACAGTGTTGGATACCTAATCCGCTTAGGGTTATGGTGTGGAAGTTGAATGGTCACTATCGTCCAAGAGACCTTGGAATATGAAACCAACAGTCACAATAATGTGTATAAATGTATATCTATGTTAATAGAAATGTAATTCACGTCTTATTTTTCATATATGTCTATTAGTTTTGCATGTGTCTAACATGGTATCACAGCAGGAGAATTCTTACCCTGCTCAAATTTGAACTTCTAATTTAATGGTCTTTCTCAAACATTTTGGGAAATATTTATGAAAATATTTCTTGGCTAGGAACTCCATGCCATTATCTCTAAATGTCCAGAGTTTTTCCTCTCCTATATTGTAATAATCTCCAAGTATCAATTTCTATATGTTATTCTTATCGATATTTCTTTTTAGATATTGAGTTGTGGTAATTATTATACAATATATGATTTTTGTGGTCTGTTTCTTTTGTCCAAAGCATTATATCCTATTGCAAATAGATCCATCACACCTTTCTATGCATTTTCCGACTGTCATGTCAGGCATGCCAACACCTTTCCCTCGCCCAGGATTTATGTTTAACAAGGAAATCACATGTATCTCAAACTCTATCATTGGCATCATCGATTAAGCATATCGACCTACTAATGGAAAATCACATTGTAAACATTGCATTACCCTACATGTAGAAAATACCAACTGAGTCTGCCAAAGCCAATGAATCTGAATAAGCGTTTCTCTACCCACTACAATTCGAGTAATGACGTGCACAATTGACTCTGAAAATCATGCAATTTTTTTATAAATGGATAACACTACAAAAATTATTTCAAAATCCATTCTTGGTCGTGGGAGTTGAATTTGTAACATTTGTGTGAGTTGAAGCGATGGAAAACGAAGCGATTGCATTGGATTGGTCACCATTATCCGTTTTTGAAATCCGTTAATGTTGTTTATTATGAGGATATGACCATCAACTTTATTGCAATGTGTTTTGATCTCAAGGCGGGCTTCGATATATGACAGAGTAAATGTGACAGGGACTCCTCACCATGAGGCAGATGTCCTAAAGGTTCTTAGTAGGACAGTGAAACTGATGGTAATCCACAACATCCAGAGGTAGGATCATTGTTGTGAATTTGAATAGAGAGCACTACAGAAGTTTCCTTGGCATGTGTTTGATGGCTTGGTTGGAGACATAAATGGCATCATAAAAACCTTTGTTGTGAGTTTTATGTTATAGAGTTTTGGTATGTTGTTTAGAGAAATGACGAGAATCGACTCCCGTTATGAAATTTTACCTAAACATAAGTCAATGTGAAATCTATTTACATTTACCCACACAACAAAAAAGTTGCAAGCATACACGACATATCTATAGATGCCACGATTGTTGGGAAATGAGATATATTCTTTATTTTTTTGTTAAAATAGTTAGTTATGTGTAGTGTATATTGTTGTCCACATGAAGATTCTATACTCTTTGACTAGCATTCAATGACATATATATCTTCAATTTTGTGTATATGAATTTCATCTTCAATTATGTGTATCTCAATTTCATGCTTGGTCGATGAATTCTCTTCAACATGATTTTCCTACTTTGTTGCACTGAGTTTAGATAAGGGAATAAAACCTTGAGACTACTGAAATTTATAGAGGAAGAGTGTTGAAACAAATATTACAAAAAAGGGTCATAACACACATTGTTGTCTTTTAAAAGGCACACAAATGTGGTTTAATTTGAACCAGTTCGGGGAGGCATGAACACTAAGCATAATAAAGCTTCATTTGCGAACTTCTTGGATTAGTTGCTAGTTTCTCCATGAGAAATCACACAATGAATGCAAAGTATGCTAGGTTTTGTTGAGATTGGCTCAGAAGCATACCACTTAATGGAGACAATCAAATGATAGGGAGCATGAAGCAGGTGGAGCTTTGAGAACACGACATAAATTTGAGAGACCTTGCAAGCCTTCTCTCTATTGATACTAAAGAGAAGTGAAATTTTGGGTTACAATATGGGATTTTGAACATTATATAGTATAATATTGAATTTGCCTCGTTGTATTGTTGAAGCTACTCCAATACCATTTAATTGGAAGTTTGATTTGTTTGAAAAATGGCCAAGTAGAAGAAGTATTAGAGTTCTTAAAAACTCTGATATTCTCTACTATTGAAAACACAGTTAAAATAATCAAGGACACTCTCTCTTATATTAAATTTTGTCTACAAAATGCACAAGACAGGGTTGAATATTTGCAGCTAGAATATCAGTTCCAGTGAGACGAATTAAAATAAAAGAGTTGACATCATGAACTGGTTTTCGTTCAAAACAACCCTTTATTTGAGATTGACACATACTCCCATCAGCTCCATAAATTAATCAAATCAATGAAAGAGCATATTTGCATGCAGATGCATAAATTTTTCCAGCACTTCCCATGGCCATTATCAGACTTTGGGAATCAATCAACAAAAACATAAACAAAACAGGTATTGGATATGATAAGGAGGTTTTTCTTCACACTCTAGACAACTCCAACCCTATCCAGTGTCATAGTTCTAGTTTTTTTCATGATAGTTCATACTCACCTGTTCCATCATCCTCCAAAAAATTAGGTTTGTAGATATTAACATTGTGACATAGTTGGCCATATGAAAGGTCATTATTTTGATCTTCACCCGTGCAAGCATTGTGGTCAGCACACTAATTCTTCAAACATATGATTTAGAAATACGCCTCCTACGAGAACAAAGATTCACCTTGGATGGATTGCTTCTTGGAAATTGGCTTCAACAACCAAGAAGATGTTTCACTCATATAACAAAATTTGTTCTATAGCATTAAAAACTCTTGCAGTTGAGTATTCTCCATCTTCTCACCTTGTATATGACAGGGGAAATTAATGGTCATCTACAAGCTTCAAAGAGAAATAAAGCGAGCCTCAAAAACAACTTGAACTTGCTTCTTGAGCCTACAACCAGAGACAAAAATACCCAGATTATGAATTGTATCAAGAGACAGAAAACCCCCTAACCATGCCTTTGGTTGGAGGCTTTCCTTAAACCATTGCAGGTTAAAGACGTCCATTTTCAAGTTGAGGTTCTCCCATTTTTACACGGGTTGAAGACCTCCCTTTTCCAGGTTGATGGTCTCCCTCTTCAAAGCATTAGGGACACTTCCTATACCACAAGACTTCAACCTCTTTCCATATTTAGAAGAGTTATTTGAACAACAATAAGCGTTACAGGCTTAGACCCCAATGGTCCCCTTTTCAAAATAATAGGGATAAATTCCTCTAGAACAAGATTTCATCTTCCTGTTAGATTTAGAAGAGTTCCAGGAATTTCCCTAAGCATTCCAGTGTTGGTGTTCATCCTTAAACCACCACCGGTTGAGGCCTCAACTTCTCCCACCTTATATCTTCATTTGAGAGAGAACATTCAACCATTGGCTACCAATTTTGTATTACATATCTCTTATTGGACTCATATACACCCATTCGGATAAAGGGGGGGATATTGGACACCTAATCCGTTAAGGGCTATGGTGTGGAAGTTGAATGGTCACTAAAGTCCAGGAGGCCTTGGAATATGAAACCAACAGTAATAATAATGTGTATAAATGTATATATTTGTTAATAGAAATGTATTCATGTCTTATATTCCATATATGTATATTACTTGTGAGTGTGTCCAACAAACAACAATCACATAACTGAGAAATATTTATGCAATCTGTCATTCGACCACTCTCACATCCCTCCTTAAAACCATCACTCATTCAATTTTCACACATAAAAGGAAGTGCAATCCAAATTTTAACAGCAAAGAAAATAATTCACTGCAACACTAAACTAAGGGACCGGTCCAAGACTTAAGTTGTCACACCATCTAAATCTTACAGTAATTAATTAAATTACACAAAAATTAATTGTAACAACAATCACATAACTAAAAAATATTTATGCAATTATGTATTCCTCTCTAACTAACCAGTGATCCCTATTAAGAAGGAGGGCCCTTCTTCCTTAGTAGGGGTTGGTGCACTAAAAATCACACAAAGTACTCATAGGAAACTATTGAACCACAAAGTCGAGATTCGAATTAACAAAAGTATCAGGATTAGAAAGCTCTGGTGTTTCCCCTTTCCAATCTTATTCTCCAATTCTTCGCTCTAGCCCTCACGGGAAAACAATATTCTCTTTTATAGATCTTAATTACAATGAGAATATCATCATGAGAATCTTTCGATTCTCATGTGATCTTGAAATAAAACGATATCTTAACAATAACACAATTATTTCCATGGAAGGGGAAAAACGATAACAGTTTCCTTTAGTTACAAACAGAGTTACAAAAGATCTCAACCAAATGATCTGGAAGCTCCAAAAATATTTGTGAGTGATGAGTTGTTTCTTTTGACTTTGGCATACTCCTAAATCCAATATGATTAGGAAAGGCAACACGTGCTTAAGAAATTGTCTGTGTAACAACAATGACTTCTAGAACCTTAATTAACCCAAATCGGTAAAGGAATTGAAATGTAATTCTGTAACAACAAGCTTCGACAAACCATTGAAACCTGAAACACCCCATACACTAGTTTTATGATAAAAATCAACATGGGAAAGTAGTTCTAATGTCAAATTATAAGTAGGATTGTACTAAGAAAGTGAAAAGTGAAAAATGACATAATTAGGTGAATAAGGGTTGTTACAGTAATAAGGTATGGTCCTGTTGCTAAAAAAGGGATCAAATAAATAGGAAAATAAGTAGGAAAAAAATGACAATTTTGTGACCCAACATCTTCCCCCAACTTAAGCTTTTGCATGTCCTCATGCAGACTCGTGTCATTGATGCCTGACATGCTAAAAGTGAAGTAGTGTGAGGTTGTATTTTCTTGCCATGTCTTCACCTCTAACCGTGTATCTTTGGGAAATAACCAATTCTCCCTCCCAACACTTATCAATAATACTATACGGATGTTGATACCGATAGGTGGGTAACCAAACAAGAGGGAACTTGAATTTTAGTCCTATCCAGCCTGCTTCCTTCTAAGGCACCAGTTTTCATTCCTTGTATATTTCTCTAGCATCTCTGTATAATTTATTCTTGATGGTTCATCAACACTATCTTAGTGGCTGAAAATTGCCATACTTTACTGTATTTATGCACAACAACTTCAGTTGAACTAGATTCACCTCTAATAAACAACTCTACCCATTCTTCATTGGTTGTTATAGTATCATGGGCATCTTTCCAGCCTATCTGATTTTGCATAAAAGAAACAAAATCCCTGAGTTGTACATCTCCCACATACGATGTCAAATTTAATGATTCGTCCCCAAAGCAAGAGAGATCATGCAGGTATAGCTCGCACCAGAAATGTTGTTCTGAGAAATTAACACTTTGAAATGTTTCCAGGAAGTCATGTACTCCCTTGTCTTATATGGTCGATTTTCCTTTGAGGTTGTTAATTAGAGGAGAAAAGGATAAGAAGGAGAATGAAGCCCACCGCACAATAAGCAATTAATGATCCTATAAATGAGATCATTTTATTTATGTAAGAAATTAACCTCTCCTTACAGTTTCTTCACCTCTTTCATTGCTTGATTCCTCTCCTTATGATTTTTCACAAATTATACAATTCTTAAATTTTTATCCTACCCCTTCTTAAGATTATTCACCATTTCCTCGTGCTTCTTTAGGAATATGAATTCATATTTGGGAAAGAGTGTTAATTTCTCCCATTGCTCTAGTACCCTCATCAAATCTTCAAATTTAATGTGATTTGTTTCAAATGTTGTTTCATTATCATCCTTCTGATCCCTTTTCTCCTCCTGCTGATTTATCTTAATTGTTGTTTCTTGTGTAACAACAACATCATCGATAGGTTCTTTTGGTGCAACAATATTTTTATTTTTAGTCTTCTCTGTTTCAACTGTTGGTTCCTGTGTAACAACATCATCAAAAACATGTTCTTGTGGATTAGAAAAATGTTTTTCTTCTTCCTACTCTACTTTGACTGTGGGTTCTTAAGTAACAAAAATGTCATAAGCAGGTTCTTGTGGAATAGCAGGTCGAAATTCATCGTCATGTTCCCCCACTTGTACTCTAACTGAAACAATAATATTCTCCATGATTTTAGCCTCCTCAAGGATTTTTTGGCAGCCCTTACAATTTTTTTCTTGAGATAGTAGATGATGCCATTTTTATGGCCTCTACCAACATAACCAATCCAGTTTCATTCTTAAAATGAATTTGTTCTTTAACTAAGGTAATTTTTTTCTTTAACTCCTTATTTTCCTTTCTTTGATTTTCAATTTGAACGAGAGGGTCAATTTTCATCTTACCTAGTGAAGTAACAACCTCTTGTTCATTTGTCAACTCTTCCGTTACTAGTCCTTTTGTCTCATGTTGCTTCTCTGGTTCTTGTTCAGGCTCCAGTGTAACAAGCGAGATTTCAGATGTAGAGGGGCCTTCCTCTGCAAACTTCTCCTGCTTTTATTTTTCATGTTGCTCCTTAAAACCATCAAGTCTAGCTTTATCAGCACATTCCCCCTCAGCTGTAGCAGTAGGTATTTGAGTCTCTTCTGGTATAATAGTTACTAGCACCCTTTTCCAAGGGATTCTTCCACTAATTGGCATTTTTCACTTTTTTTTTTTTGCAGTATTACCTTTATTGATACTCTCCTGGTCCCTTTAGGGGTCTTCACTCCCTCAACTCCAGTTTTAGGCACAGTTGTTGTTCCAACTAATTCTTCCTTTGGCACATCCTTTACAATCGGGAACCCACCCCGTCTTTCCTATGATGAGTGACTAGACACCACCACAGGTTCTTCTATCTGCATCTCCTTTCCTCATGAGGATGAGCTAGGGGTCGTTCTAATGGAACTCCACCTCTTAGGGTTTCGTCGACCAGTCATAGGAAGTGTATCAGCCCTACTCCACTTAGAGTCTACGGTTGTCTTTCTCTTAGAAGATGTAGCATTTTCAGTAACAATCGTTGTTTCAACATAGGGTGTTGCTTCAGTACTTGGTGTTGTTTCAATGTTAGGGGATGCCTCAACACTCTTTTCATGCTCCACATTCACACCAGCACAAGGTCTCACTATCAAAGCATGCCATGAGCTCGCTCGTCGCTGTAATGAATGAATTGTGATTAATTTAACGAGTGCACGGTTAGTGACACAAGTTTTTGGATGTTTTTCCCCTTTCACAGCCTATGCCATGTGTTGTACTGACTTCAACAAGTAGTATGGTAAATTAATCAACTACCCTGTCCTTAGGTGTGCCAACATTTGAAAGTGATAATTGAAAATAATCCCAAAATGGCCCTCACAAGTAATGAATTTTTGGATTAAGAGAGCTACATATTCCCAAGGGTGAGGAAGAGATGTTTTATCAAAACCCCTGTGCTTGGGCATCAATTATTCTCCCTTCTGTAAGAATATGACCTTAACTTCATGATTGGCCACTTTTTGTGAGAACCACCATTCTTCTGTCCTAGGCATCTTTGTCACTTGTGTGATAACTTCTTCTGTAACAATAATTTTGAAGCCCCTTACCACAAAGTGTTGTTCAACTGAGGCTTGGGAAAACACTAAAGCAACCAAATCACTTAAACCTTGTAATTTTTCAAAAAAACTCAGCCATCCATCCCTTCAAAAAAATTCAAATGCTTTTGGATGTTGTAAAAACACATTAACAGAGTCAGGTTCATGTCTTACCACTGCTCAACCCATGACTTCTTACAAGCACACTACTCAACAATGCAAGGAACCTGTTACAGAGCAACTTTAGCGCACAAAAATGATTTCTTAGGGGAGAATGTAAAGGTGTTGGACTTACTACTCCTCCTTGTTACCAATTCATAAAATTTAAATCAAAATGAGTTTCTAAACAATTGCATTGATCTTCACATTTAACAACACGAATAATAAATAAACAAAATTAATAATGATGAAGGAATATTGTTACTAACAGTGGCAGTTACAATGGTTTAATTGTAAAATATAATGGCATCAGAACATTCTAATCATGCAGTATTATGGCAGGGTGAGGTATGTATTAATTGGACGAATAATTGGACTTCCTAGATACGGTCTAATTAGGAAAGGCAACACATGCTTAAGCAACTGTCTGTGTAACAAAAAAAACTTTGGGAACCTTAATTAATCCAAATTAGTAAAGGAATTGAAATGTAATCCTATAACAACAAGCTTCGATAAAACATCCAAGCATGAAATATTCCAGCCATTAACCATTAATCTACCTAACACGTAAGCACCAAATCCCTTATTTATTGACCCTTAATCCCTTAAACCATAAACCCTAATCCCTTAACCCTTAATCCATGTACCCTAAATCCTTATACTCAAATTCCCTATCCACTTAACCTCTAACACCTCAATTAATTAACTATTTAGGCACATCCGACGCTAAATCTAAGGTTTAAAAGGGAGCTAACCAAGGAGGTAATTTAGGTGCAAAAAAAGTAGCTAAACCCGGTGCTATCACTAGCGTTATTTATGGGGAAATTGATGATGTTATTTAGGGCGTTATTTATGATGTTATTTCTAGCACTATTTGCGACAATATTATTACCTAAATTAGCGCCTAAATCTTTTGGCCAACAAAAGAAATGCGAAAAATAACACCATCTACATAAATAGCACTGAATTTTAAAAAAATGGAGAAAAATACATTAAAACAATCCTTGGAAGCAAAAAAGGGGGCTAATCACAGGGATTTGTTTTAATGAGTGCACACTCATGTACCGCTTTCAACAAAGGCTAAAAAATATAAAAGCCAGACTCAAGCATTGGAACCAAAAAACTTTCGGGAATATCCTCCAAGATAAAGCATTGCCGGAAAAGAAAATGGATCATATACAACAACAAATGGTCATCAACTACAAAATAGAAGATCTAATTAAGGAAGAAGCCAAATTAAATCACAACTAGAGAACGATTACAAACAAGAAGAAATTTTGTGGTGATAGAAATCAAGGGTTCAATTGCTTCACGAAGGAGAAAAGAATACAAATTTCTTCCACCACTCCATGATTGAGTATAGGAAATCTAGTCACATTGCATCCATTAAGAACTCTCACGGATTGGAATTTAAAAATCATAAAGACATGGAAACTAAGCTTATCAATTTCTTCATAAATTTTGTCACATTACCTCAACTTGACAGACAACAACAAATCAACAAAATAATTGCTAATATCCCTCGGTTAGTAAATAATGAACACTATGAAGCTCTTATGTGACCAATCTCCTTACTCGAAGTGGAAGTTGAAATGACCGTAACTAAAGTAGGTAAAGCTCCTAGACCATATGGTTTTATTACTGTTTTTTTTCATTATTGTTGGAGTTTTATCAAGGATGATGTATGGAAGTTAGTGGAAGAATCGAGGATAACCGTAGGAGTCAAGCCAACTCTAAATGTAACATTCCTCACTTTAGTTCCTAAATAACTTCACACCAATGATCCCCATAAGTTTTGAATGATATCACTTTGCAATGTCATATTTAATCTTATCACAATAATATTGGCCAACAAACTTAAACCAGTCCTTCTTCTCATTATCTCCTTGGAACATATTGGTTATGTGGAAGATAGGAATTTTTTTTTAATACTTTCACTCTCTCAAGTCTTTGAAATCCATGGAGATATTCATCAAATTAGACATGTCAATTGATCTGAATGGGAATATTAGTTTTGTTGTGCTAAGATCCAATTCAGAATATAACCAAAGTGATTGAGGATTTAGAGGTTAATTGCAAGTTTAATATGAGTTTTTATGTGAATTTCACGAGCAAGTTAACATAAACAAAACATTGAACAACGACATCTAATAGACATGAACATCACCATAAACAGTAACACAATAGAACATGATGAAGGAGTTCATCCTTCTTGGTCTCACTTCCAATGGCTTGGCCCTCTTCTATTATGCTCAAAAGTGTGATTACATGTGTTTACAATGCTCAAACAACTTTGAAACATGTTCCATCAGCTCCAGAATGCCCAAAATTTTATGTGTAGCCTCTTTCTGCTTCAAATTTAGCCAAAAAATGATCAAGTTATGACTTCCCCAAGTTCTTGCACTATTCGCTTCACAGTTTCCCCAAAATCCAGCACCGAATCCACAATTTCACCCCAAAGAGTGCTAATAGAGCACCAATTCTGCCAAAAATGGGGAAAAATTGTCGGGGCATTAAATTTCCCTCTAACGCCTAAAAACCAAATTTAAAACCATATGAAATATGGTCAATAAAAATCTTTTTATATATACAACTCTGTGTGGTTTTGGCTAACCGCCGAACTTGGCATAACTGTGGCCGCATTGGCGGAGTGAAGTGTAACGATTAGTAATAGCGGTTAACGCTGCAGCTTCTTAACCAGCGGTCCCCGCGGTTTTCGTCAACAGTCATCACATACGGTATTTTAATGCTGTGGTTACGGTTAAGTACAGAGGCGCGGGGCTAGCCTCCTGCCCGTGGTCCCGCCTCCAGCGATGACCAGGGCTAGGCCTAGACCCCGGCCCCCAACTCCCAATGCATATTTGACATTATATTAAAACCAACGGGAAATCATAGTATGGTAAGCAAAACAACGTGGGGCGCAATGGCAAAGGCTCTCTGATCGGTCTTGGAGGTCGCGGGTTCGACCCCCGCTTGCTCCATTCGGATTTGACCCAAATTTTTGTGGCCTCCCGTGCTGCCACGTGGCGGGCTTTGGTTGGGCCACGTGGCAGCATGTGGTTGGGCACATGCCCAAGCAATAAAAAAACTTGCCACACTCAACCAATACCAACGTGCCACTTGGCACCATCACATACACTTGAGTAAAAAGCCTTTTGACCGGTCAATCTGCCACGTAGGCATGCCCAGTCAGTTATACAGACTGCTCACTAGATTGTCTTGCATTTTTTTTTTTTTAAGTTTGCCTGGTTGACAAAGTGGACAAAATGTGTTTTTGAGAGCATAGAGTGTCGGTTTTCTGCAAAATGAGTGGCTATGAATTCATAATGACGAGATCTATGCGGTCGTTCAGGTTCCACACCATTCCGACAACTTTGACTCTTGAGCATAATTTTGAGAATATAATCACTCCTCCCCACTGGAAGCAAGCTTTTGGACCCCAAAAGACCACTTTCAGTTGTTCAAAATATGAGGGTGCAACTCCCTCACTTTTCCAATCTCGATCCATTTGGACTTGGATGGATTTGTGCCTTTGAACCCCACACGAAGGTAGTCTAGACTCCCTCGTTTTGATGTCCTTGTTCTTCTCTCGAGAATTGTGTCTTGTTGAATCTCATCAAGGTATTCAAGAGAAAAGTCTTCAATAGAAGGAATATGAACCTGTTCTCCTTGATGTTCAACTAATGGAGGCTCATACAACCTCAAGCTATCAACATTAACAATAGAGTAAATTTGCATGTATGAAGGCAAATCTAACTTGAAGGCATTTTAACCAATATTTTCCAAAATTCTTAAACGACCATAACGAACTGGTTTTAGTTTTTTATCTTCCCCTTAAAGCCTCTCTTTGCCAATGTGAAGCCAAAATTCATCACCAACTCGGAACTTGTGATCTACACAATGCTTGTCATTCCTTGCTTTGTACTTGCCTTCACTGTTTTCAAGTTGATCTTGAACTGTTTGATGTATCAATTTGGTTCATTTTATGAACTTATTGGCTTTTTCTATGTCGCTATGGACATCAATAGAAACATCATTCCCAAAAATCAAATCCAATGGCGATATAGGAAAGTATCCAAGACATGCCTTAAATGGCAATGTTTGTGTAGAGGAGTGTTTTGCACGGTTGTTAGTGCAAGTTTTCATCCCACAACTTAGGATGCTTGTTGTAGTATCCTAAAAGAAGATTATGAATGTTCGATTGACCACCTCAGTTTTACCATCTATTTGTGGATGAAAGGTTGTACTCTTCTTCAACTTGGTGTCCATCAAGTCCCACAAACTTGACCAAAAATTCCCAACAAATCAAGAATCTCGATCACTAACAATGGATGTGGGAAAACCAAAATGAACCCAAACATGTTGAAAGAATAAGTGAGTTTTTTGTTCAGTTGTGATTTGCTTTTTACATGTCATTAATAGATACATCTTGCTAAACCTATCCACAACTACTTACAAATAATCATGACCTCTTTTTGACAAAAGAATACTTCCCACAAAGTCGATATAAACAATCTCCCATGGACGTGAAGGTACAAGAAGTGGTGTGTATAATCTTAACTTCCTATTTATAGGGTTACTGATTGCACATAATGAACAACCTTTAATGAAACGTGATACAATTTCAAGCATACAAGGCCAATAACAATACCTCTGGAGATGTGCCACTATTTTGCTTACACCGAAATGTCTAGCAATAACAAAAGTGTGTGCTTCCCTTATGACAATCACTCTCTCCTTGTGTGGAATAAAAAGCTTGCCCAAATGATACAACAAGTTATTATGTACATGGTAATCCAATTCATCTACTTGCTTTCCTTTACTCAAGCTTGCATAAACATATGGAAAGCCATTATCACATGCATATTGCTCGACATAACTTTCATGTAAAACATAATTATGCTTGAGTAAAGTAGCTACATTAATAATAGGCCTAGAAAGCATATCAAGAACCTTGTTGTAAATACCTTTCTGATACCCAATGACCAAGTGGAATTGTTGTAAGAAACCCATCCATCGAAAGTGCCCTGACTGCTGCAACTTAGTTTGGAGCCAACACAATAGGTGCCCCACATGGAAAATCGCTTGGTCAGATGACCCCTTTGTCCAAAAACTCTTGGATTTGCTTTTTAATTGCAGCACTCTCCATCACCGACATTCTATACATGCCAATGTTAGGAAGAGAACAATCTTGTTGCAACTGTATTTCATGTTGGATTCCCCTCTTGGGAGGTAAATCCTTTGGCTCCTGAAACATCTCATTATTTTGATTAACCACTTCAATCAAATCATATCTAAACTTGGGATAACAACCTTAAAATTCTTCATAATTAACATCATTCTTTGGTTTAATCATAAGAAGCACAAAATAATTGCTTGAATTCACTAGTCTTTCCATTTGCCTTGCATTAACTATTGAAAGATTTAGTTTCTTGCAATGAGCTCTCACAATATGCTCCACATCATTTTTGAACAAGTGGTACTTGTTTTCATGGCAGCAGAAGATATATTTTCTATCATAGAGGTAAGGACTACCCAAAACAGTTCGTGAAATATCAAGCGTTACAACATCTAATTCAACTTCGTCAATGAAGTTTGTTATGATTGCAAACTGAAGAATACACTCTCTTGTAACTTGAAAATTTGTGTTCTTGCATATCCAACCCAATGGATATGGTTTATGATGAGGAATGGTTTCAAGATTAAGTTTATTCACTAAGTCTTTAGATATCAAATTGGCTTGAGACCCACTATCAAATAGTATGTCGATTTTTGTATGTTTTGAAATAACCTTCACATGAAATAATTCAATTATTGTCTCTTCGTTTAGAGTACTAGTGTGACAATTTGATGAACTAGTGCTAGCAATGGATTATTTTCTCTTCATACCCATGGTTGTGATTTTAGTTTTATCACCCGAGTCAGGTCCTAGATACTATTGAGTGGTTGCAGTTTCTTTTTGTTTTCCCTTGTTGTTGAATTTCTTGGGCCTCTTCTCTAGATGAAGCTTCCAACAATGGTCTTCATCATGACAATATTTGCAACAATGTTTGCATTTCATTTAATCTCCTTCCTTTTTAATGGATGCATTTTTCTTTCCCTTTCCTTTTTCTCCACCCTTAAATGGCTTCTTTTTACCCTCTTATGGAATATTTTTCCCTCTTGCCTCAAGGTGGTTGGCTTGCACACAAACCTCATCTAGACTAGTGGGATTGAACATAAGGATAGTATGCCTTAGGTAGCTATGTAAACCCCCTATATAATTCAGTAATATGTCTTTTGAATGCAATTCAACACCTAACATAAGAGCTATTTTGCTAAATTATTGGGTGTAAGCTTGCACACTTTAACCCATAAGTAGTCTGGAGTTTTGTCAATTCATGATGGATTTTTGCATATATTCTAGAGGGTAAAATTCCCTTTTAATTGAAACAATGAAATTAGACCAAGAGAGTGAGATATTACCATTTTTTTTAATCTCATCTCGTGTCTTGGCTTCCCACCAAACTAGTATTGCACCCTCCAGTCTCAGGGAAGCTAGTTGTATCTTTTTATAATCATCTTGAAGGTTTTGAATTCTGCAGTAGACCTCCAAGTCGAACATAATTTTCAAGCTTCTCTGCATTCAATTCACAATTATACATAGGCAACTCAAATTTAAGATCAAGTTTTAACAAGGGTTGTTTTCCAATTCATTTTGAGGTAGGTTGATGAGTATGTGTAAGGGTTGTAGCAGTGGGAGAGGACGAAGATGAAGTGAAGATGATGGTGGAGTAGATGGTGGCTTATCACCATTTCCATTACCTTCTCTTCCTCGATAACCCTCTCCTCTTGGAGGCTTGGAGCTTTCACCCTGCAACCTTGTGTTCCTCTCTTCATAAAGGACCTTCACCATCTCTATCATGTCAAAGAAAGCCTTCCTAAACGCCTTCTCATCCTCAGACATGTTACCATTTCCTCCTTCATGAGACATACTTACTGAAGCTTCTACTGCAATTGGAGGTGAATATTGTGGTTGAAATTTTGGCAATTGTGCCCTCCTTCTCATTGTTCTAACTAGAGAACCTGCACCCACAAGCTTGCCTTATCCTCTCTTGAGCTTCAACCTTGTAAAACAAATTAAATCCTCCTTGCACAAGTAAACATAGTGCTCTGATACCAGCTTGATCTGAATAGGAATATTAGTTTTGTTGTGCTAAGATCCAATTTATAATATAAACAAAGTTCTTTAGGATTGAGAGGTTAATTGCAATTTTAATATGAGTTTTTATGTAAATTTCATGAGCAAATTAACATAAACAAAACATTGAACAACAACATCTAACAGACATGAACATCACATAAATAGTAACACAATATCACATGATGAAGGAGTTCACCCTGCCTGGGCAACGTCTCCTTGGTCCCACTTCTAATGGCTTGGCCCTCTTTTATTATGCTCAAAAGTGTGATTACATGTGTTTACACTGCTCAAGCGGCTCTGAAACATGTAAAATCAGCTCCATAATTCCCAAAAATGTCTTTGTAGCCTCTTTTGGCTTCAAATTTGGCCAAAAACTGATTAAGTTATGACTTCCCGAAGTCCTGCACTATTCGCTCCACATTTTCCCCAAAATCTAGCACCGAACCCATAATTTCGCCCCAAAAAGCGCTAATGGAGCACCAATTCCGCCAAAAACAAGGCGATATTGTCGGGGCATTAATTTCCCCTCTAATGCCTAAAAACCAAATTTAAAACCATATGAAATATGGTTAGTAAAAATATTTCTATAAATAAAACTCCGCACGATTTTGGCTAACCGTCGGACTTGAAATAAACATGGTCACATTGGCGGAGTGAAGTGTAACAATTAGTGCTGGTGGTTAACGCTGAGAGAACCGGCAGTCCCGACGGTTTTTGTTAACGTTCATCTCATGCAGGAGTTTAATGTTGTGGTTACGGTTAAGGATGAGAGTGTGGGGATATCCTCCCACCCATGGTCTCACCTCTGGCGATGACCATGGCTGGGGCTAGACCCCGACCTCCAACCCCCAATGCATATTTGACATTATATTAAAACCAAAGGGAAATCATAGTATGGTAAGAAACACAATGCGGGGCGCAATGGAAAAGGCTCTTTGTTCGGTCTTGGAGGTCACAGGTTTGACCCCTACCCACTCCATTCGGACCTGAGCAAAAATTTTGTGGCCTCCTGTGTTGCCACATGGCGGCCTCTGGTTGGGCCACGTGGAAGCATGTGGTTGGCCACATTCCCAACCAATAAAAAACTTGTCACACTCAATCAATACCAACGTGCACTTGAAACCATCACATATGCCAGAGCAAAAACCATTTTGACCGGTGAATCTGCCATATAGGCATGCCCAGTTAGCTGTATAGACTGTTGACTGGGTTGTCCTACATTTTTATTTTTTTTTAAATTGCCTGTTTGAAAAATTGGACATAACGCGTTTTTGGGAGCATACAGTGTCAGTTTTTTTTTCGCAAAACGAGTTGCTCCCGATTCAAAACAAAGAGATCTATGCGGTTGTTCAAGTTCCACACCATTCTGACAATTTTGATTTTTGAGCATAATTTTGAGCACTCGATCATCAAATGTATTTGACAAGATCAACTAGAAATGTACAAATAAAATCCTTCTAGCCTTTGGCTTTCAACACACTTGGTTTCATTGGATTGTATATTTCACCTCTTTTGTCATCTTTTATCTCCTTATCAATGCTTCATCCTCTACTACTTTCAAGCCTTCTAGAGAAATTCACCGAGGATGACCCCTATTTCCTTTCCTTTTTATTATTATGGCAGAAAGAACTGGGTGCCACATATCTTTAGCAATTCAAGCTCAACATTTGAAAGGTCTCTCCCTTCACCAATTGAGCCACCTTCTCTCCCATAATCAAATTGGTTATCATGATAATGGGATATCCAACTACTAAACAAGCCAAAGTTATATAATAGTTGCTATATGACTTTATGGATGCCTCGGTAACTTCCATCAACAAAGCTAAGTCTAAAATCTTCTTTTCCAACACTCCCCTTAAAATTCAAATGAACATCTCCTAAATTCTAGGTTTCACAGGAAGCCCTCTGCCTTTTAAATACCTGGGCATTCCTCTTATAAACAATACTCTAAGACAAGCTACCTAGCAAGATATTATTGGAAGGATGGAAAGTTGTATCTCCTCTTAGGCATTAATATCCCTCAATTTGGCTATAAGAGTGATCCTCTTAAAATCTATCCTTCAAGCTATTCCATTCTATTCTTTTTTTCCCCTCTCTTCTCCTAAGATGATCTTAAAAAACATAGAAGTATCCACCATAATTTTTTATGTCGAGACACAGGAAAGGAACACAAATTGGCTCTTATTGCATGGGATACTTTATGTCTTCCCAAATTTAATGGAGGCCTTGGAATGAGAGATCCATAAAATTTAACAGAGGTTTTAATAGCAAAGATATGGTGATGACGGTTGAAAAATGATAAAGATCTTTAGGCTTGCTTCTAGAAATTCAAATATGCTAGGCATATTGAGCATCAAAGATTACTTTGTATAACAAATTAGTTTAGGGTTCCACTCTATGGAATGTAGTATGACAACAAAAAGGCCTAATCCATGATCATTTCTTTTGGAAATTGTAGGATGGTTTGGAAGCTCAATTTTGGACAGACTCTAGGCATAAATTCCCAAGTCTATGTTCACTTCCACAACTAGCCAAATAAAAATGCAACTCCTTTGAACCTCTTTGTGGCATGTGCTGGACTTTTGGAAATACAATAATAGGTCTCATAGCCAGTGGCTCATATGGATCTCTGATTCCACCCATTTAGGTAGGAATCTGCTTGTGGACATTTCTCCTCTCTAGGAGGAACTACAATAACGTCAGATTAAATAGCAAGTAGAACCAAACATCCTTCACTCAGGATACTCTGCACTAGGATAATTCACTCTCAATGATCCCTACCACATTTCCATAGGACACAAAAATCCTTAGAAGGAAGAAATTTGTTACAAGATCTGGCACTCAAAGCAATGGCTGAAAAACATTATTCCAATGACAAGTGGTGTGTGGAAAAATACTATGCCCAGATAGTCTTATGAAGCATGGTTACTTCATTCCTTCAATCTTCTCCTGATGCCAACAATGGAAAGAATGAATCATACTTGTCCAGGATTTGATTTAGTGTAGGTATCGAAAGAATGAAATGGAAGGATATTTCAAGGCAAGATCACAAACTCCCAATCCCTTTGGGCTAAAAAAAAAAAAAAAACCACATATAGGAAACTATGAATCTCCAAGATTGGATAGACAATGATTTTAAGTCTCGAGACTCTAAACTTCACATCCTTCAAAGTTGGAACTTAAATGTCACCCCTTCTCCACATCCTCAGAAAGTTAAACGTATGTTCAACGAAAGTCCCTCGATTTGGTCTCTGTCTCAAAAAGGTTTTCACAAAATTAATTTCGATGGTGCCTTTGAAGGAAATCATGTTCAAGCAGGCTATAGAGGAGTTTCTAGAATTTATAAAGGCCATGCTCTTCACATATTTGCAGGTTATTCTAGTTACAACACCAACAATGGAGCGTAACTATTAGGCTTAATTCAAGGCCTCACACTTGCAACAGATAAGGGATTAACAAAAAGAGTGATTGAAGAATACTTTGACATCATCCTGTCAATGTGCTAGAAGATAATCTAAGGTACACCCCCGACCAAAGTATCCTAAGAATTAGGGATTAACGATTGATTTGAACAAGTTACCATAGCCCGTTGGAAAATATTTAGGTTGTATTAATTTATCATGTTAAAAGAATTGCAAACAAATTCGTGGACATACTAGAAAATCATGGCACAAAACAACCTTCAGATAATCGCAGTCTCTCCTTTACAGGAAGCACAAATACGCCTTTACTCAATGACTATAAAACATTAGCTGAACAAGTTTCTTCTCCATCATTAGCACACACAGTATCAACTAGTTAGGTACAAGATGCTCTACAGTATAATTCTTAGTGTCTTAGCAGTAATAATTTAATTTATGATATCGTGATAAGTACAATCCAATCCTCGAGATCAATAAAGCAGATTTTGGGGATTTTAGCAGAAACTTCATTATTTTATGTGCTAAACAAGACTTGGTTTCCCACTAGACAAGCCTTTTCAATGTAGAATTGGTATAATTTGACTTCTATGTGGATCGGATTTCCAAAGATGCAGAGCCAATCTAGTCTCCATTTAGTAAGATTGGCTTTGAATCACCTACATGTATATTACATTTATGTTTAAGTTAAATTTTCGAAGTTCAAAAAAAAATAAAGAAGCCATTAGATGAAAAAATCCAAACCCCGAAGAAAATAAATAATACAAACATAGTTAATTAGAAAAAAACATAAAATTTTAAATCCAATTGAAGCAAAGACGTGTTTAGACATTCAAGTACAAACTATGGGGTACAAAAGCCCTAACAAATTCAAATGTCCCTTCTAATGAAATGATCAATAGAGAAACATAATCCTAAAAATGATCTTGTTACAAGTTCACCTTATTGACATCCTAATGACAAGAGCCGCACACTACAATGAATCAACACATCGACATTACTTTTGGAGCCAACATTGTAAGCACTCAATGTGTCAACATTGCTTCGAATAAAGGCAATTGACTTTGTTGAAGAATATTAATGCTAGTGAAAATTGGGTCTCAAAATAAAAGCCGTATTTGGAATCACAATAAATAAACTTCATCTTAGGAGACACATATTTTCAATGATCGTATTATCTCATATTTTCAACCTCGAGAAATGAAGAATCTGGACAAGTCATTATAGGCTAGAATGAAAACATAACATTTTGCCATAAAATGCTTTGCGGACGAAGCATTTTTGAAGAGAAGGGCAATGTAAAGAACATCAAATATAAAAATAAACAATAAATAATAATGTTGATAATTGGATGGTCTAAAACACACAACCTAAGGGACATGAGTATTCACCAACATGACACCATCATGACTACTCAATGTGTATACATATACTATCACGTGGTATTGTAACAATCAATCACATCCCATATGTTATATTTATACTGATTATTTTATGTGAATTACATCTTATTGTCTTTCTTATATAAGATATTTAGATAGTTCTTGATCATTACACATCATCAAATTTATTTTGTGTCACTTGTATGTTCAATTTGTATACATATACTATCACATGGCATTGTTACTATCGATCACAACCCATATGTTATATTTATATTTATTATTTTATGTGAATTACATCTTATTGTATTTCTTATATCAGATATTCATAGTTTTTGATCATTACACAACATGAAATTTCTTTGGTGTCACTTGTATGTTTCTTTTTCCTTTAGTTGTTGATGCAACTAAGCACAAATTGTGAAATAGTTTATTTTTAAATAATTCATAAATTAACAATGAATTATGACGAAAAATCAAGATCAAATGTGATGATTCTTATTGGTCAAAAATAATATTTTAAAATAAGCAATCATCGACATGAGATATTCTTCTAATAACGTTGGGTAACACCAGCCACTTCAATGCACCCATAACTAGCCATATTTTCTATTGAACTCACATTATTACAATCCAAGAGTTGGTGAGACTTGGATATTGTTTTAAAAGTGTGGTCATTTCTTCACAACATGACTAACAAAGTAAGAAAGAAAGAAAGAAAGAATTTTTAATGTCCACGAGGCTAAAAATTTCCTAAACTCTGCCTCTCTACACCTATTTTGAAGAGCATAAAATGCTTTCCAACCCCCTAAAGTTCTTTTCTTTCTACAACCATCCCAACTTAAATTTCTATTGAAGTCAATTCCGAGGTATTTGTAGTCTGCAACTTCTTCCAGAATGCTGGCTTCAAAATAGAACTTATGTTGTTTATGCTTTCTTTGGTTAGAGAAAACCACTACTTTCGTTTTGCTAATATTGACTTGCATCCCAACCCTTCTACAAAAATGCTCAAGGGAACATAAATACTCTTGCAAACCAAGAGCTGATTTAGCAATCAATATAAGGTCATCTGCGTACAAAAGAAGTCTTATAACGAACTTGCCCAAATGGATATCGTCACCCCCTTGCGAATTTAGCCACTCTTCAAGCTTGTCAATATATAACCCAAAAAGGGTAGGAGACAATGGGAAACCTTGCTTCACCTCGATATCGCTTTTAAAACTTTCAGAAATGCCTGCTGAAGTTCTGATTTTTACTTTCACCTCTTCATACAACCTATGCACAACTTCTCTCAAATGCCTGGGAACCCCAAGTTCCTCCATTCTACCCCAAAGCTTATCCCTAGGAACCGTGTCAAAGGCTTTTATGAAATCAACAAAGCAACAGAAAACTTCTTCCCTTTTTTCCTAAAATTTTTCAATGATGTGCCTTAAAGTTATACAATGATCAACTGTGGAATGTTTAGGTCTAAAACCTACTTGCCCTTTAGCACGTTTATCTCTTTATTCTGCCCACTTGATGATTTTCTTTTCTAACATGCTTCCAAATAACTTTTCAAACAAGGGGTTTATCACTATGGTTCTATAATTGGAGGGATTATTGACGTCACCACTCTTGAAAAGAGGTATTGCAATACTAGTTGTCCAATCTATGGGGAACCCCTGCTGTAAGATGTTGTTGAAAATTTTTGTGATGTGTGGTGAAAGAATTTTTAAGCCCCACTTTAGATACTCTGCTTGGAGTTCATCTAAGTCTTTTGCTTTTCCAGCGCCCAACTTCTTGATACCCATCTCTACCTCTTGCACCGTGAAGAGTTTCGTGTCTGTGTTGACCAAGGGAGGAGGGTCAACCTTGGGATCCTGCTCATAAAGTTGTCTTGCACAGTCAAACCATTTAGAAGCTATAATGTTGTTTTCAGTTTGCACCTTTTTCGGTTAGAGCTCCTTGCAGAATAATTTGGGGTTATTTTTCCCAAGGAATATTAGTTCTTCTCTCCTTGAAACCATGAAATCAACCTTTTTCTTTTTTACTATCTACTTGTAAGCTTTGAGCTTTATGTTATCCGTGTTTGATTCCTTCCACCTTCTCCTTGCCTTTTTGCATTCCTCGTCAAACCAGGCATTAACCAGAAAGCAATTTGTTTCAGGCTTCTTAATTTTTGCTCTTTTGCACTCAGCAAGTGCACTTTGAATTAAATGTGTTAATCTGTGACTATGAAGGCCATGGGATGAGATTTCCTCCTTCTTGAAGAGCCTCTCTAGCATTATTTTGAAGGTATTACAATTCTCTAGAGTCAAAAGAATTTTGCCCTTTGGAGGATTTTGTTGAACACACTGAGTTTTTAACCCTAATTGCTTCTTTCCGGTTCAAGAGAAACTTAAATAAATTGGCTTGTGATTTGATTTTAAGTCCCAAATTTGATCTCCAATCAGCACTTCCTCCATTTTTCTCACACAAAATATGTGAGCAAATTACATAATCTACTACACTTGCTCCATTGTAAGTATTGCAAGTGAAATTACCGGAATTTTACCATCTAGTCAAACCATTACAAATGACTAAATCGAAAGCCCCACATAGCGTAAGCAATTGTTCTCCAAAGAGATTGCAGCCTTTATCCTCTGAAATTCGTTCCCACTAATGATTACTCTCTTCTGTAATCCAGATAGGGTCACTGTCTTCTTTACAACAAATAATGCTAGCTTGTTCACCTGCAGTTCTAGCATTGAAATCCCCCACTACAAGGACTTCACCTAGCTAATAATATATTGCAATATCTGTTTTAGGGCTGCAAAGGGATCTTTGTGGTCAAGCCCTCTACTCTTGTAGATTTTTGAAACTTGCGGCGTAAAATAGCATGCTGCAATTCTAATGTGATTTCCATTTTCTGATATTTTAAGCCAAACAAATTGCTTATTTGGGTCTTCTTTTTCTAACTGAATGAAACGACCTTCTTTTTCTCTTACTAACACCATGATACCCCCATGCCCTTTTCCATTCCATGCTGCCTTGTTCCACACTACTATCTTCTAGTACCCTTCAAAAAAAGGTGTCTTGCACCCTTCATGCTCATGTGTTTCTATGAGGAAAATTATGTATTTACCTTCCGCAATAGGCCCTAACCCAGGTCCTCGTCTCCATGGGTAACCCCTGCAGTTCCAACAAACTAATTTAAGGAAACCTGGGTAATACTTGGTTGCTATTTGTTTTGACATGCAAGAATCACAGTTGAGTCTTTGTCCCTGCTTGCCCATAATGACCTTGCTTCCTCATTTCTTGCTAAAGAGTTTACTGCCTCTTCTTTGTTATCATTTTTCTGCATTGTTTTGGAAGGAGGTCCAAATTGCGCAATCACGACTTTACCTTTATAAATCCATGCTTTTTTTAACTCATATCTTGCTGCCCTAACTTTTGTTATTTTGTCTGTCCTTTCCTCTTGTTGTCTTACAGTTAAATCTTCTTCTAGAAAAAACCGAGAACCCCTCAAGAGTTGCTTCTTGCTTAGAATGATATCTTTATCATGCAAGTTGGGCATGATGACTTTTATGGGCCTGGCTCTCTCACCGTTAAGCTTACCTACTCTCCATGCTTGACATATTTTTCCTTTCCATTGGAGCTTGTCTTTCAAGAAGTCTCTTGCAAGGTCAAGAGTACATTCATTTTTCCCATAATATTTCACCCCTTTAATAATTATGTTTTTTGCTCTATCTAGTCTTTCCTTGCTTTCTCTATCTTGCATGTTGTTAACCTGAATGTTTGTTTCTCCTTCCCTCTTAGCATAATTGCTAATAAATTGAGCCCAAGTTTTGGAAAGTTTTGTGGAATCTCCTTTCCTCCCTTCTCTTGATGTTTCTTCATTGTTGTCTATTTGGGCAACTGCTTTCCCCTTATCCTGGGATGGCTTCGCATTCATCACCTTTCTATTCTCCACTGCAAATTTCTTCATGTTTTGCACCTCCACTTTCATGCGTTGCCATTCTGTTTTCCCTATTCGGAGAGCTTCCTGCAGTAATGACACTTGTTCCTCCACAACTTTGTTGCTTTCTGCTAAAGCTTGGTTTTCAGCTGTTATTATATGGATTGTACAATCTCTTTCCAACTCTTTAGCTTCTACTACTTCCAACCTTTCTTTTACATTTAAGAGTTCTTTCACATAAAGATCAGATGACCAAGTGAGAGGCATGGATGTGGGACTATATAAAGCATAATCATCAATGAATTTTTCTTTTCGTTTGGACTTGTTGCCACATGCTTGCAAAGAAGACTTGTTTGAATGTTGTTTCTTGCGAAGAGTACTCTCCCTTTGAGACCTTTTTTTCCTTGTTTGCTCCCATTTTAGACGAGCTAGACTCTGTTTTAAAATGCCCCGATATTGTTTGGCATTGACCCAAACCCACTTCCTAGTTTTGGTTGATGAGGCAATTTTCACTTGCCCTATATCATTTGTTTCCACGGGTGCTAAAGTTTCTTGTCCCATTATCATGATGATATTAAGGGAAATAAAAGTCCCTGCCAAAATCTGACCCTTTGTTTTATTCTTAACTCTTCAATATTTGTTGGTCTGACCACTGAAAACTTAATGCTCTATCCTTGTTGCTCTGCCCACTGTGCACTGAAAACTTGCTGCTCTGTCTTTGCTGCTTTGCCCACTGTCCCTGTCCTCTGTGTTGCTCTCTCCACTATCCACTACTGTCCTATGTGCCTGAAGAATCACATGTGCACTCCATAAAAAAAACTCACAAAACCCACCCACATAGAAAAATTAAAGGGCTTTGAGATCAAACGGTGATTTTATCTTGTTCTTGGATTAAAATTGAGTACCCAGATGATTACTTGAGCCAGATGGTCAGGGCTGAAATACTCTATTCTACCTTTAGGCTCGAATCCCTGTGATGTCCAAATTTTTTAGTTAGAACCAAAAGAGTTACTGATACTCAGCTTTCACAACGATACTTGACATGGACAAAGAATGAAAGGCTATCAGTCCAAAAATTGATCGTTTCTCAAGGATGGATGGTTGCAAGCAAAAGCACATCAAGCTAGCAGCTGTGCTTTTATCTGTAAAAGGGTGGGCAACTCGTGCCAGTGGCTTCGAACTGGACATGTTGCATTAATCATAATCATAGCCTGGTCCTTCCTTCCCAACCTCTGCATGGTTTAGTGTTCTATGGATAGCATAATTTTATATCCATATGTTTTTTCAGTGTTTTTCGCGGCCAAAATGGAATTACATGTAATCAAATTTTCTATTTTGTGCATCTTTATGTTTTTGCAGTGTCATTCCTGGCCAAGAAATGGAATTACATGTAATGAGGCGCTTACCCTATTTTCTCTCCTTGCTTTCAAAGGGAGGAGTGGGCTGAATTTTATTCTTAAACATGTCAATTAATTGTTCTTTTCAAAGCTTCAAAGGGGTGAGCGAGGTGAATCTTCTTCTTAAACATGTCAATTAATCATTCTTTTCAAAGCTTCCATATAAACTTATAAACTTTGTGTTTTCACCATCAATCCAAATAAAAATATGGGCACCCCCAAAGCTTCTAAGCCCCACAAATTCCAATGAGAAAAGATCAAAATTTGAGATTTCAATTGTTAACATCATGGTTGGATCTTGGAATTTACTTTGACTATTATCTATGCATGGGATTATTTAGAACTTGGAAAGCCTTATAACACCATTTCCAAATGAAAAAATCAAATACATTTGCTTCTCATCTCTCTTTTTTTTAATCCTAAGAACCATATGGACTTCTAGATAATTAAATAGACACAAACTCATATCATTAAAATTTACAAAAGTTTGCATCTTCATCCTTATGGTATTGGATCCGTGAGCATGATATCCATAGAGGCTATGATTTAGTTAAGTACAAAATCTCTTGACATTATTAATATAACTATTGTGAATATCTTGATATTACTATTAGTATAAATATTATGATTGTCCTCTTTGCTAACAACCTCATAAAATTTGATTTGTAGACTTTCTCATGGGATTTGAATTAATGCAAGAATCATTTGAAAGTTATGATTCTACTATTTAGCTTATTCAAATTAATGCATAACATAATTTGCATTGACATGGTTGGAATATATTTATCATTCAGACTAATTCATATAAGGTTTGTAGCCTGAACTTGGCCAAACAAATAAATGCACTAAGCTTACTGAATGACGCATTGAATTTTGTATAAAAAAAAAAATTTAATTATTTCACGTTTCTACAACCACTCTAATGGTAGTTGATTATGTTGGAAGATTTTTTTTCCATTGAACATGATCATTGTTAACAAGGTCAGAATATCATGCATGGTGGTGGAGGAGTGGCAGTAAGTGGTGCACCATCACAACCACTATAGGTAGAAGAATAGGTAGACTATGTACCACTCGTCGATGCCCTGGATATCCATGGGGGTCATGGCCTCACCTCTCCACCAAATTCACATCACCATGTTCATCACAATGGAATTGAAGCTGTAAAAATTATTGTTCGATGCCTTTGACCAGATACTTTCCTTATGTGCATCCATTGCTTCATGATTTCCTATGTGTACCCCCTGAGGTATAAACTTTCTTGCATTGCTTGCTTAAAGCATACAAAATTTTGTGTAGGAGGTTAATTTGACTTGGCTCAGTCTCGTACAAGATCTCACCCCCATATTAAGGGTTAGTCACTCCATACAAACTTCTATTAGCATCAACTTATGTGCATCATCAAGTTGTTGCATTTGAAAGGAGGCTTCTAGGTTTTTGTAGTGAAGCATCTAACGCTTACATTTTAAATTTGAAAGTTTTATATATAATTTGAATATCAGTGATGTTATTCTCAGATAATAGTGTAGGACTAAATTAGTCATATCTTGTATGAATTTTGATGATAGTGCCAACCTCACATTCTGCTGAATGTACCCCCACATTTACTGAAAGGGCATAAATATCTTTTGCATTTTTGATACAATTGTTGCCTGTCAAATATTTGTATGAGTGTCCCAATATAAAATGGGAAATGAAATGAAATGATATTTTAATGTCCGCGAGATTAAAAATAGTCTATGGGACCATCAGTTCCCTACTTTTGGCCTTTTGCAATTCAATCCTTTTATTATTCAAATTGATGATGAGTTGGCCCAACCTTCCAACAATCTCCTCGCTGAAAAGACAATGCCAATAAATTGATCCTAACATATTCCCATAACTTTCTCTGATTTATTTGAATGCATCATATTCCACAATGAAATGTTTTTCCGATTCCACTTCCCCAAACATGCAAAATGTACACACTTGTTCTTCCCAAGCTTCTTTAGGGTTTACACCGAAGTTGATGTAACTTGGTTCTTAATTGAGAGATATGAACATTTTCCCTCCACGAAATGCTAACTCCATTGTACTCTTTTTGTTGTAGATCACACGTAGGGTTGAATTCCTTAATGTAGTGCTTCTTCTTTCTACCCAACTCTTTTCTCCATACATGTTTACGAAACTTCTCCATAACAAAATTATTTAGCTCCTTTCTATTTGTGCGACAAGCATTGATGCAGATATTCCATTTTTGCATCGATGTGTAGTTTTGTCTCATCCATGTTTTATTTCTTTCACTCATGCCTTTTTTGAAGATAGCATTAGGCCATCCACCTAGTCCCATTTTCTCAATTCTTTTTAGATATCTTATGGGCCAAACCATAGTAATTGCTTCAATGGGAGTTTCTCCTATTTCACTCAACATTATCTCATAAGATACCGAACTTTTTATTTTGAACTTGCTCATGATCAAGCATTTTTGGATTTTTTCAATTTGTTTCCATTTTGAGATGGGGGTGTGGCTAGCCCAAAATTCACACCCATATAGCATCATTGGACAAACTAGGAGTCCAAAAATCACTTTAAACATTTTCTAATCCCATAACTTTACCTCTCTGCATCTGTTTTCAAGACCATATAATGCTTTCCACCCTCCTAAAATTCCCTTCTTTTTGCAATCCTCCCAGTTAAGTTTGGTGTTGAAATAAACCTTGAGGTACTTGTACTCATTTACTATTCAAGAATGTTGCCTTCAAAGAAGAACATATGTTGGCTCTACTTCCTTTTATTAGAGAAAATCATTATTTTGGTCTTGCTAGTATTGACTTGCATCCCCACTGCTCTACAAAAATGCTCAAGGGAATATAGGCGCATTTGTAATCCATGGGCCAATTTAGAAATCAATACAAGATCATCAACATATAAAAGAAGCTTTATCACATACTCCCCTAACCGAACACCATCTCCACCTTATAGATTTAGCCACTCTTCCAGTTTATCAATATTAGTCGGGCAATTGCGCCACGTATTGGGAAGAGACATCATAGAATAAATCTTCATTAGAGAAAGCGAGGAAAGTGAGTAGTAGAATATAATAGCACTTCATAATTACAATCGTGGTAAGTTCTCAGTGAATTCATATAAAAATGTTTCTAGCCTTTTAAAAGTATGTATTTATAAGCCAAATGAAGTATGTGATGTATAGAGTGTGTTGCATTTTATTTAATGTGTTGTTTTAAAATATGTTGGTGCAAGCATGACAATGGTCATGTCATTTATTGTGCCATGAATTGTAACTAATTAATACTATTTTGAAATATTATATTTGTGTCACGTGTGTTTATTCATTAAAAAAAAAAAAAAAACTATCAAAGATATATATGAAAATATCAAATTGTCTGACATAAATAATCCTCTTGGGAATTATTCACTTGTACTCTTGCTAAGTATCTAAAACTGCATGAGGCCATACAAATGCCATTGGAACCCCAAATCTCTGAACATATCTGATAGCCATATTCGCTCTGAACTCCCCTGGAGACTTTTATATAGTCGAAGTGAACATATGTGCTCTCATTTATTAGTTTTCAAAGATGATGAACCATTGGTGGATTTCATGAGAGCCATCTAACCTAGTATTTTAAATCATTTTGCAAAGAACTATTATATATAACTGGCATATTCATCCAACAAACTTTTCACAAAGATGTTAAAATAAGCTTTCTTAAAAGGCACGCCTCACTGAGTTGTTGTGATCCAAGAGCTTTTCACAAGTACTTTCACAACATTCATTAATACAACAATTCTATCTGTAGTCTAATTTTTGCTCATCTTCACAACAACTTACTAATAAAAACCATTTCTCCCAAGTGCATGTGATATCTTTATTTGATAGATACCTCATAATTTTTGTGTTCAAAATTCGTTTCATGCCATTTTAAAAAACCCCTAAGAAATTTAACTCCTATGATATGTACCTTGTGCCTGCAAGGACTCACATTATCTTGGGACATTTATGTTAGTGTATCTTTCTTCTTAAATTTAACATCCTCCTACATTCTTTAAAAGATATATAGAAACTCAAATTTTGACTGTATTTCATTGTCCATATATTTCGCTTCATTATTGCTTTCCACCCCCCTCCTTCAATTGCTACTATATGAAATGCAGTGGACTCTAATAATATCAAGTGAATCAAAGTGCATTTCGAAAACAAGTAAGAGAAACGTTGGTCTTCGAATCCTAAGTGAATGTAAATTATTGACGTTGATCCAATATCAATATTGATGAAACAAATATATTTTTTTATCTATTTAAAAATAAGTAAAAATGTCATACATGTGAATTTGAAGAAGATTAAGTTATATACTTGTAAATTTTCACCAAATAATCTAAAGATATATTATATAACTACATGCATACGATCTACATATTTTCTAAATATCTCAAAAATTTATTAAGTGAAACTTCTTTCATTTTCTTTTAAATATTTACATCTGTTAGGTTTATCTCCAATTTGGCAAGTTCATATTCTAGACCAATCCTTTTGAGAGAACAAATACATTTGCAACTATTTTAGTCACCACGTTCAATTTTTGTCCTCCAACTGGATGGTTAAGGCATTGTTAAAATACACAACATTCATTCTTTGTTGGAATGTCAATTTAATGTTCTACTGCAGCAACAAAAAGGAATTAACATCATAAACAATAAATATAGTTTATCACAGTATTAAAAATTATTATTACATATTAATTAAACCAAAACTACAATTTCAACGTGATATCTAAAAAGAACAAAATTATCCATTGAGCTCATAGGAAGCAAGAATAAGAAAATGCAAAAAAATTATGATGACGATGACGGTTACCGTCTGTTAAGACCAATGCGGTCTATCGGACCTTAAGAGAGGAGAAAGAATCTAAGTTTGATTCTTCAAAATCTTGTTTCTATGGTCAAAGAGAAGGGAAATAAGTGCTCCCACATCACGATAGGTGGGTTGGATTAATAGGTCAAGATGAATGGAAGTGTGGCAGATGGTAGGGAATTGAGAGCGAATGTGAGTAAGAGTCGGGCAGTCTAAAAGGAAGCAATTTTCATCCCCCATCTTCTTAGAATTGCAAATATGACAGATTCTATTGTTCCAAGGGGTCTTGCGTATAGACCACTACCCAGACTCACTCTGAAGCTCATGGGAATTATTTCTTATCTTAGCGATGTCCATTTTTTTCTTATTGTTAGACAACATAGAGAGGTAATTCTAATTATCAAGCGTGGGGTTGAGCACTTCCTTAAAATTAATTTTTTAAATTATAAAAAATAATAATAATAAAACATATATATATATATATATATATAAACAAAAATTAAATTAAAATAATAATAATAATAATAAATTAATTAAAGCATATATTCATTTTACCGCTTCGGGGCTCGGCCACCAGGGCTCCGCGACCCCAAGGTGGCAGTAAAATGAATTTTTTTGTTTTATTCATTTATTAATTATCTATTTATTTATTTATTTATTTATTTTTGTTTTTAAATTAATATTTTTTGTTAGATCTAAGACTTTTGTGATCCATAATTTAGATAAATGTCTTTCGGATTAATCACATCATAATGATTTGGTCGACGTTTCGAACCAACTAATGTGGTTCATCCTCAAAACAACCTTGTCTTGAGGATGAACCACATTAGTTGGTTCGAAATGTCGACCAAACCTTGTCTTGAGGATGAACCACATTAGTTGGTTCGAAACGTCGACCAAATCATTATGATGTGATTAATCCGAAAGACATTTATCTATAATATATTTTTATTTTTAATTTCTTTAAATTTATTTATTTATTTTTTAAATGAATTGTGTTTTATTTAATTATTATTTGAAAATGTATATATCTCTGTGTGTTTTTAATTAATTAATTAATTTATTATTGTTACATATATTTTTAAAGTAATTATAATTTTTATTTATTATTTTGTTTTACCATTTTATTTAATTAATTATGTTGTTATTTTTTTATTATAACTTAAAAAACAAATCTTTTGTTTTTGGTTAATTTTATTTTTTCTTAAAATTAAGAGTTTTTTTATTTTTTTTCTCATTTTTATTTATTTATTTAAAATTATTTTTACAAGTTATTTTTGTTTTTTTGTTTACACTTTTATTGGATTTTTTCATTTTTTTTATATTTGAATTTTTTTGTCATGTTTTTATATTTTATTTTGATGTTTTATTACCAAGATGAAAATCACCACTCTAACAAAAAAAAAATTGATGGTGCATCAACACTTTTGAAAATTAGCATGAAAATCACTAAAATTTTAAAATGAATGTTCATACTTGATTAACAAAAAAAAATTAAAGTGCCAAAAATCACCATTTTCTAAATTGACGTGACATTTTAAAAAAATCAATGAAAATTTAAAGTTCCAAAACTATGCTCCAAAAAAAACATGTTATTCTACATCACCACTTTTCAAAATCGACATTAAAAAAAAAAAAAAAGAGTAAGAAAATTTAAAGTGCCAAAACTATGCTAAAAAAAGGGTGATTATGCATCACCACTTTTCAAAATCGGGTTTTTTTTTTGCTATCTCAAAAAAACCGGGTACCATGTAATTTTCCCGTTTGTTCGGTAACTATGTTTTGCATGTAAGTTGTTATTTTGATTTATGATGCCTACATGTGTTTCATGATTCTGATTTATGGTGGTTGCATTTGAGCTAAGTATATGTGATATGTTTATATGTTTATACATGATAATTTGGTAAAAGATCTAGTTTGACTTGTTGTAACAGGAAGTAAACAGAATTTCACGTGTGCCTTATTGATAGGCCACCAATGAGGTATGATTTGGATTTATTTCAATTCCTTTTAGTCTAATGGAAATTATGTGCTTGGTACAGGAAAGCATGAAAATTCTCAGTTGGGTAGTTGAAACCAACTGCAAGAATTAACAACGTCAGTGAAAGAAATTGGAACATGCAACAATATGCTCGTAAATCATTCAGAAGCAAGGCCATTGTGGGACATTGATACCCAATAGTTTCCATTGATTTCCATGAGCATGTTATGACCAGTGTGATGATATTGAGGTATGGACATGCCTTAGTTGTTTGACCTGCAGATGTGAGGAAGCCTTTCCAAGGGATGGATCGCCTAGGAAAGGGGATGTCAGGGAACTTGGAAGGTGAGTGACTGCATGGAGCGGGGGTTACCGGATTACTGGAGGGATTGTGTAGCAAAGAAGGGAAGGTTGGGGGATGGATTTGTTTTGGTCATTAGCATTTCCAGATGAAATCATATGCACATTGGAAGTGTTCCCTGGAAAAATGAGTCCATAATTGTTCACTGAGAGGACAAGTAGCACAAGGATTGTAGCACTAGACATTGAATGCAAGTTTTACTTTAATAGTGGATTTTGGACTTCCATAGACAATATGGTTATTTTTTGGTTGAAGCAAACGTGCATAAATATATGTGGTGTCCATTGTAAATACCACAATGAGCTGTGTTATAAAGCTCCAATAAGCGGTATGGTTGTCATGTTGTCATGAGTGTCGTGATGGTTTTTCTTTTGAGCAGGTTTTTCATTGTAAATACTGCAAAAAGTTATGTTATCAAGCTCCATAGGAAGTATGATTTTGGTTTTCAGTGATTTTGTTGGTTGTAGGTGTCATGGATCACAGAGGATAGTGTTTCCCTAAGGGGTGGGGGTTTATAACAACCCCGGGTTAAAATTTCATGTAATAAATTTAATAAAGACAAAACAAAAACACGATCAAGGGACACTTATTCCAAGTTGAATGTTGGGCAAAATATCCTAGTGGCCATCACTTGATGTGTTTAAGGCTAAGGGAAATCGACAAAGGAAATGGAAAAGGCTTTGAAAAGGAAAAAAATGTATTTTTGGCACATTATTTATGAAAATAATGGAAATTAGGAGAAAACAGAGGTGAAAGGTCAGAAGTTGCATGTGAGGAGGAAATTGAAGCAAAATTATCGCAAATGAATATATTAGAGGCATCAAGAATAAAAAGACATGACAACATTGCTTAGAAGACTTTTGTCAGTTCAATTTTAGAATTAGTCTTAGAGAGGAGAAGAGTGCTAAGAGGAGAAGGAAAGCAAGAAAACAAAGAAGGAGAAGGGAAACAAAGGAAGGACAAGGAAGACAAAGGAAAGCAAGGAAAAGCTGGATCAGGCAACTTCAATGGGAATACTTGTAGGTAACAGGTTGCATGTATGATTTCCTAGCTGGTTTTGGCATGCATGGTATATGCATGTGTGTATTTGGTTCATTTGTTGTCAGTGTGATCCAAAATATTTTGCTTTGAAATGGATTAAAGAATTACATGTAAAATTGCATCTTAACCATGTAACTTAAAAGGCATGAAACAAGAAGAGAGAAGCACATAAAATCATGCAAAGAAGATAAGAACTTGATATTGGAGTTCGTCCAAGAGGGACTACGTCTCCAGACCCTGCTCAATCAGTGGGGAGGCCCTCTTTCATTAAGTGGCAAATAAAATGAAAGTATAAGAATCAATGCAAAATTACACCCTTATACCTCCATAGTTGAAAGTGCTCGAAAATTGGAGACCTCTGATGAAGAAACAAACATCATCGTTGAACTTGTGTCGCCGAGAGGTACAGAATCCATATAAAATTTGCCTGATTCTGACACCGGACAAATCTGGGCCCTCTGGAAATGAGCTCAGTTCATGGTTCTACCCCCCTTTGCAACGCACTCAAGGTTTCCACTATGCCTCATTTAACGTGCCACTCCAGGTCTGCCTGGGTGCACTTCAAAAGTTGCATGTGAGGAGGAAATTGAAGCAAAATTATGGCAAATGAATATATTAGAGGCATCAAGAATAAAAATACATCAGAGCATCACTTAGAAGACTTTTGTCAGTTCAAATTTAGAATTATTCTTAGAGAGGAGAAGAGCGCTAAGAGGAGAAGGAAAGCAAGCAAACAAAGAAGGAGAAGGAAAGCAAAGGAAGGACAAGGAAGACAAAGGAAAGCAAGGAAAAGATGGATCAAATAACTTCAGTGGGAATACTTGTAGGTAACAGGTTGCATGTATGATTTCCTAGCTGGTTTTGGCATGCATGGTATATGCATGTGTGTATTTGGTTCATTTGTGTCAGTGTGATCCAAAATCTTTTGCTTTGAGATGGATTAAAGAATTACATGTAAAATTGCATCTTAACCATGTAACATAAAAGGCATGAAACAAGAAGAGAGAAGCACATAAAATCATGCAAAGAAGATAAGAACTTGATATCGGAGTTCGTCCAAGAGGGACTACGTCTCCGGACCCTGCTCAATCAGTGGGGAGGCCCTCTTTCATTAAGTGGAAAATAAAATGAAAGTACAAGAATCAATGCAAAATTACACCCTTATACCTCCATAGTTGAAAGTGCTCGAAAATTGGAGACCTCTGATGAACAACCAAACATCATTGTTGAACTTGTGTCGCTGAGAGGTTTCAGAATCCATATAAAATTTGCCTAATCCTGACGCCGGACAAATCTGGGCCCTCTGAAAATGAGCTCAGTTCATGGTTCTACCCCCCTCCTGCAATGCGCTCAAGGTTTCCACTATGCCTCATTTAACGTGCCACTCCAGGTCTGCCTGGGCGCACTTCTAAATTGCAGGTTTAAATACATGAAGGCTGGGCGGACTCCCCAAGGGAGCCGCTAGCCGAGTTGGTTGGGATCCAAGGTTTGAGGGAGGGGGTCATGGTTGTTGGCCCACCTACTTTTTTAATAATATTTTGTTGGTCCGTTGGGGTATATATATATATATATTACAACCTACCTTTTTTAAAATTTATGGAATTTGACCGAAGGAGTCAAACTAACTGTCCCACAAATTCTCTTGGAATCTTGCCGGAATTGGCCAGAATCCGGTGGTTGGATTTTTGCAAATTTGTTGCCTCCTTAAGTGCCACATCACCAAGTCAACCCATAAAATTTGATTGCTTCTAACTCCTCCATACGGACTCAGAATTGAGTGTCGTTTGCGCCGTTGGAATCAAAAAGACGAGATCTTCAACTTGACACTGAGTTTGCCACATTTCTGACACTTTGATTTTTTAGCCTTTGTAATTAAGCCACTTGTACTTGGACCTGTACGATCCTCTTGTATCATTCCTCCCCACTGAGAAGATTTTGGACCACCAAAGGCATTAACATACTTAGCACATTGTTTGTCCGTCCAAAACCACACTTCCAGTACCCTGCACGCAACTCTGGTACAACATTTGCAACCATGTACAAACCACACATGACTCAATAACCTTCCACTCTCCATGAGTTCATAACACATACTCATTGGGCAAGGATTAAATAATAGAAACCAATACCTCAATTATTCATAAGAAAAGGCCAAAAAACATCATCCTTTCATTTCGAAGCGATGGGAACACATCATCACTTTTACATTTATTTGCAACACATGATTTACAACTATGGCCATAACACTAATACCTCTAAAAAACCATATTTTACTTAATAAAGTAAATGGGTCATCTCCTTGTGGTGGATTTTCCTGTGGAATAGCTTTCGAGGACTGGAATCTTCATGGGTGCTTTTCGGTCCTGACGTGTTTGACATGCAGGTTTCTGGGGTTCATCCTGGTTGTGATGATTCTTCTTCCTCCGTACTTTCTATATCTTCTTGGAATGCCTTCCCTTGGTGTTCCTCCGGTAAGTGTTCATGGAACCCTCACTATTGTTGGACTGTGAGGAAGTGATTTCATCATCTGTCACTCGTTGGTCACTAGCTGTGTTGGAGGTTTCTCCCAATTCCTTCCTGGTGTATCTGAGTCCTGCATGACGTGGTAATTCCTTGACTTCTATGGGGTTCATGATGCCTTGGCCATTGATGTTGAGGCCCTTTCCCTGACACCCCATCTTCTTCAGCAGTTTGAATCTGATCACTATAGTATGTTTTTCAAAAGCATCAAATTCATCATCATGAAAAGTAGAAGAAATTGAAGGGTTGATTTTTACCTCGAGTTGGTTATGTCGCAACTTTTCCAACTCCTCATCCTTAGCTTATAACTAGTGTAGTAACCTTTGTTTTTCTTCCTTCATTTCTTGTAGAAGCCTCCTTAGCTCAGTATTCTCTGCTTGGATGCTTTGGTTGATCTCCTCAAGTTCTTGGAGCCCTGCCACAGGGAGTGTCCTTTCATCTTTGGTACCATGTATGTTGAAATTATAGTTTCATCGCCTAAATCGGAACCCAAGTCTATGGGTCCTCCTATTGTGATCCCAAAGGCTGCAAGCTTCATTTCATCGCCAGAATCAAACCCCAGGTCAATTGGTCTACCTCATGCAAATCCTGCAGCTGTGACCTTCTCATCTTCCTCTGATTCAGAATCTTGGTTTTGCTGCACAGTGGCAGCGGTCTTCTGCTTCCCCTTTTTGTCATTCCTCTCAGGTCTCAACTCAGGGTGTAGCTTCCATCAAATTTCCTCGTCATGTCCCTCTTTCTCAAAGTGAGTACAAGAATAAATTAATAAAAGTATCTATTCCATCATTGTTCATTTTTTGTTCTAAATATAAGTGATCTAATTGGTAAAATTAAAAATTGAAAAGAAACACTGATTCACCCCCCTCTTAGTATTTCCAACAATAGGTTTTAGAGCCAGTGCCTTCACTCAAAGCCTAACAGCTTGAAGGTTGATCATTAGAACACAAATGGCAAAGCCAAGGAAGAAAGTCTCCAATCCTCCTAAAGATGTGTCTTCCTCAACCATCAAAATTGAAGTCAATCAATTTGTGAAGGCCCCATTGTTCAATGGAAATTTTAATATATGGGAGGCAAGAATGAGGAATTTCTTGAAGACTCAAAGAATGGAAGTTTGGAAATCAGTGATTACTAATGACACGATGGACGAAGAATCCAAGGAGTACAATACAAGAGCAATGAAGGCAATTTTGAATAGGTTACCAAATTCTGTGAAGGCCAATTTTGAAAAATGTTCGTCAGCAAAAGTCATATCGGAAAAACTTCATGATATTCACTCAAAAGGAGCATTGACAATGATCTCTAGTCAAGAAGATGATGGAAAACAAGAAAGAAGTCCAAAATCCATTAAGGAAGTTGAAGGTAAGAGAGATGACAACAAGGCTAAAGAAGACCTAGACGATGAAGAGAACAAAGAAGACTTTGAAGAAGATCTCTTGAATAAACTTATGGCTTCCATGGAAGAGATTAACAGTTTGAAAAAGGAAAATGAGGAACTTAAGAAGAAAGTGCAGGATGCTAACCAAGACAAGACAAGGAAGGAAGTTGACTTTTTCAAGCTTCAAGTACAAGAAAGAGATGAGGAGCTCGCCAAACTTAAAGAGGAATTTCATCAAAACAAAATAAAGCATCACGAAGAAGTCACATTTGTGACAAATCAACTGGATAAGGCAAAGAAAAGTGAAGAAACTTTGTTAAGCCACCTTGAACAAAGACTTAAGAGCTTGAACAATCTAGAAGCAGAGATTGGTCAATACAAGAAAGAGGTCTCTTCTCTTAGATCTCAACTAGAAGAATCAAGGAAACAAGCACAAGGAGCCGAGAAGGTGATGGAAACTTTGAAATTCATAAAAGGACAAGTTAATGAAGCAGAAAAGGAGATAAACACCATGATATGCCAACTAGAAGAAAAGGATGAAGAAATCTTAAAACTAAAATCAGACATCAATCTTCTCAAGGCTGAAACATGTGAAGCTACAAGAATAAAAGAAGAAATGGAGAGAATTCTAGCAAAGGAGAATGAAGAAGTCTTCATAATGAAATCAAACGTCATCTCCCTTAAAATCGAAGCACATGAAGCAACAAGGATGATGGAAGAAATGAAGAAGCAACTAGTTATGAAAGATGAATTGTGAAAAGTTGAAAGGAGAAATTGTCTTTCTTAAAAAGGATTTTGACTTGCTGAATAAGAACTTGAAAAGCTCTCAAGCCCTACATGAAATCCTAATTCATCAAAGGTATCCCCTTGATAAATCAGGTGTTGGCTATGTAGGTGAATCCTCAAGCAAGAATGATAATGCTTCAAACAACAAAGATGTGAGGAACCTAGAAAGAAATGTTGATGCTCCCAGTTCCAGCAAAGGCAAGGAGAAGAATCAAGACAACAACATAAGAAATTCTACTCCAAGGAAACTTGCAGATGGTGTCAAGAATACAAAAGGCAATGAATATCATCAAAGAATCCCAAGGAAAAAAGACTTTAGAAGGACATCAAGGAAAATTCGATCTCTGAGGTACCAAAGTATATTTCTTGGTTATTACTATTCTTGTACAAACTTTGGGCACATGGAAAAATACTGTAGGGCATATCACAAAGACAAATATAATGGTACCCTTCAATCTCCTCGAAGCAATTTTGCAAGAAGAAGTAATGATTTCTTATTCATGAACAAGATAGAGTGTTTCAATTGCCATAATATTAGACATATGGCACGTGATTGTTACTTGACTTGGGTCCCTACACAAGCTAGAACCATGCCAGAGAAGAAAGTTACACAAGTATGGAGAAGGAAACAAGTTGAATCTGGAAGTCTCTTGAACACTCCAGCCAACAACCCATGTTGTTGATTTGATGAAGACATCCTTGATATTCCAAATGGTTGATTATGAGACTCTGCTAAAAGAGAAGACCATGCATACTATTATGGGGAGCCTATGATTGTTAAGAATTTTTGCAGAAGTTATCCATGATTGGGCCTTATGAAATCCTTGATGAGTTACAGATGGAAAATCATTTTTTGATAGATCATCTCTCTGGAGAAACTCCATTGAAGAACATAATCCGTTACTCATTTCATGGACCATTGTTGAAGATGTCTCCCACTTGATCACATTGCAAGAAATCTTTCTTAAGAATCTAAAGGAGTTTATGGAGGCAAGGGGAGTTGGTTCATCATATGAAGAAATGTTATCTATCATGGACCACATTTCCAAAAATGAAGAGTACCATGACAGGGGGAGCAACATACTTAGGAAGAATTATTATTGATGAAGAAACTATGATGAAGAGAATCAGCTTGATAGGGGGAGTAATTTGGCACCCTATTGCCATTGATGTCAAAGGGGGAGAGAATGTTGGAAGGGAAAGAATATTGCCATCAATGAAAAAGGGGGAGACTGTTGGTCAAGGTTGTCATTGATGTCAATACGTCATTAACTGAGATGTCAATTTTCTTGAGATGTCTGGTTCAAGATGATGATGTCATTCCATTAATGAAGATGTCAAATCACGAAGAAGTCAAACAACTAATGAAAGAAGCCCTAAGAAGTCCTTGATCTAATGTTGCATGCACTTGATGATCTAGATCTTAAGCCTTGATGTCATGTGATGATGTAATACACTTTGATACTTGATGATGACATATGATGATCATGGTTGGAGATCATTTGAGGGTTGGAAGACTATTTTGGAGTTCTCCTAATAATGTTGCACTATAACATATCACTGCACCATTATGTGATGACATGGGTGATGCACTCATTGCTGAACATTATCATGATGACGTGGATGTCCTACATGTTCCTATGATGATGAAGAAGCCAAATAATGGAGAAGACAAACAATGGAGAACCAAACAAAGAAGCCATATTGTCCTAATCATTTTCTGCACTAAATAATTCAAGGGTAGTCGCAAAGAAAAATGTTTTTCACCACCTTAGAGGAAACCTTTCAAAATGGATCCTATACCATCTTGTAGAGTATATTTTTCCCTTTCTAACGAGCCTTTACTTGCCTTGAAACTCCTAGCGGTTTGTGAGAAAATGCTTTTTTAAGTTTAAAAATAATAATTTTTTAAGGCTACCCGATCTACACTCAGACATTCATGTCGGCCTCCTTCCAGGAGACGTGTATCTTTATTAAAGGTTGAAATCTAGTATAAATTGACGTCCAACACTTCATTTCACCATAAAAAGATTCGGTGATCATTTTAGAGAGAAATCACAAGAGTAGGACAGAGGTCGAGGAAGACTAAAAATTACAGTTTGGGGCAAATATTCCTCTATTCTTCTAGCTCAAGAACAATATATAGTTACAGTCCTTAAAAAAGTGGAAATAAGGGAGCTCGGTGTTTTGGATCAGCATTAAGTCTTAAAAAAAACAATGAGTTTGATTGCAGACCTATGGTGAATAAGAATATACTTCAAAACTATGTAGACTCTCTTTTGTGGAGACCCTCTTTTGCAGATTTGTGGAAAATATCAGTAGTTCAGATCTGTGAGAAATTCAGACTTGTGCCTTTGAAGTTCAACCTCGCAGATTGATCATAATTTGTTGAAAACTGTAGTTGGTAATTGGGCATCCTTTGAGGGCAGACTATTGGAGACTTTTTGGAGCAGCCTACTGATACCTTTGAGATCAAACTTGAAAATTTCTTGTAGCAGTTGTTGGAATTTGTTGTTGTAGCAAACTTAGTCTTGTTAGAAACTTGATTGAGATTTGAGTATTAAAGTCAGAGACTTTAAAAACTTGTTTGGAAAGGACCAACATAGTTGGTGACCTCTTGAATCATATTTTGAAATCTTATTGTAGCAGGTTGTTAGAGCATTCTTGAAGGCATTTTTTGGACAAAAACTAGAAGCCTTAGAGCAGTATGGTGTGGACATCTTGACACTGTCGTAGAAGCAGCTAGGAGAAAACTTGGGTTGACAGCTACTTTGAAACATTTTCATTATGACAAATTGAAGGATTATTTTTGAACTTGTGAAGACTTGCTTTGAAGGCTAATCTTGGTATAGCTTATTTGAGCATTGTTTGACAGCAGTACATCAGACATTGCTTTGAAGACTTCTTGAAGCAGGTCTTGAAGAGAAACTTATTGAGGACAATATTTTTGGACCAAGGGAGATTATTAACGCAGATTTTTTGTTACATAACAGTCCTTGAAGATCCACTTAAGTCATCCCTTGGTTGAAAACATTGTGAAGCATTTAGAGGAACCGTTGTGAACACACCTTGAGGCATCTTGGAAGAAGTATCTTGGAGCATTGTTGAAGATGCCCTTGGAGAGTTCTTAGGGCAACATATTGAAGACAGTTTGAAGGATTCTTGAAGACATTATTGGAAACCATGATGTGTTGCTGAAACCATCATGAGGTTACCTTGAAGATTTTGTTTGGGTGAAATGAAGAGTTGTGAAGAAACCTTCATGATAATACAAGGTTTTCACTGATAAAGTTATGTGGAGACTAAGTGATGGCATTGTAGAGGATTGACAGGGCTCGTTGAAGAAGACATTGGGAGCCGTGAAGAATAACCAAAACATATTTTGACAAAGTGAAGTTAAGGGTTGGTGCCCTAGAGGTTGGAGCCTCATAGAGACAAGGTTGGTGCCTTGGAAGATAGGGTTGGAACCTTAGAGGATAGGAGTCCTCAAGAGACCAGGTTGGAGCCTGTACTAGATATAGGGTGGGAGCCCTTAAGGTTGGTGCCTCAGAATTGACAAGGTTGGTGCCTTGGAAGATAGGTTTGGAGCCCTAGAGGATAGGAGTCCTAAAGAGACCAGGTTGGAGCCTGTACTAGATATAGGGTTGGAGCCCTTGAGGTTGGTGCCTCAAAATTGTCGGTGCTTGGCACAATACAGGTTGGAGCCTGGAAGATTGGAGTCTTCATCTAGGGTTGGATCCCTATATCATTATTGTACTTTACTTATTGTAAAGAATAAATTAACAAAAGTATATATTCCATCATTGTTCATTTTGTGTTCTAAATATAAGTGATCTAACGGGTAAAATTAACAATTGAAAAGAAATACTGATTCACCCCCCTCTCAGTATTTCCAACAGTTCTTCTAGAGGATTTTCCCTTGCACTTTCTAGTTTCTCAAGCCTTGAGAACAACTTCTCGACTTGATCCGCCATTGTGTAGAATGTTTTGCGGAAATTTATATCCTCCTCATTTCTAGCATCGTCATCCATGTTTCTTCCTCGATGCGCATGCCCCACTTCGGGATCAAAAGACATTAGTTTTCCTTCGCCTCTTTGTAGCATGTTTTTGGTTAGCATACAAACATGCAATTCACATCTACAAATAATTGCTCTGATACCACTTGATCCAAAATCTTTTGCTTTGAGTTGGATTAAATAATTATATGTAAAATTGCATCTTAACCATGTAACTTAAAAGGCATGAAACAATAAGAGAGAAGCACATAAAATCATGCAAATAAGACAAGAACTTGATATCAGAGTTCGTCTAGGAGGGACTACGTCTCTGGGCCCTGCTCAATCAGTGGGGAGGCCCTCTTTCATTAAGTGGCAAATAAAATCAAAGTACAAGCATCAATGCAAAACTACACCCTTATACCTCCATAGCTGAAAGTGCCCGAAAATTGGAGACCTCTAATGAAGAAACATACAACACCGTTGAACTCGTGTCGCCGAGAGGTGCAAAATCCATATAAAATTTCCCTGATTCTGATGCCAAACAAATCTGGATCCTCTAGAAATGAGCTCAGTTCATGGTTCTGCTCCCCTCCTGCAAGGCGTTCAAGGTTCCACTCTACCTCGGTAAACGTGCCTCTCTAGGTCTGCCTGGGCACACTTTTGAATTGCAGGTTTAAATAAGTGCTTTTTTGTTTGTTTGTTTTGTTTTGTTTTGTTTTTTGTTTTTGTTTTTTTTTACCATGAAGGCAACATATTAACTCTCTTTGTCAATATTTGACTCTATGCAACAAGAAAGAGGTTGTACTCATCCTATGACTTGACTTTTTATTAGAAAACGAGGATGACTATATTCTGAGCAAGTTTCCATATGTTTTTCTTAAAATACTGTTTTGAAATTACCACTTTTAAGGCCATTTCAAACTGATTATCTCCTTCATGGTTGCTTCTTCTTTTAAAAACATAGGATTCTTTTTTTCATTACTTATAGATTTCCTTGAAATCTTGTCTCTACATTAACTCTAATTTTTTTTTGCAAATATATATTTTTTTATTATTATTTACATTAGTTATCCTTACTTTCTCTTGTATGAAGTTTTTCAAGGAGAATTATGCTCAAAGCGATGCTCTCTCTTTTGTCTTTGAAGGGTAAAAGAAAAGGTGAAATCGAAAGGGTTTTTTTTATGAATGAATGGAAAGTTTTATGGCGGATTTTATGCACGGATGGAGGGTTGTATTGAAAATTTTACTCTTCATGCACCAAGATGTTAACTAGTCTTCAAATATATAAGTGTTATTTAAAAATCAAGAGCATTAAAATGAAATTTAACTTACAAAACTTTGTGTCAATTGCCTTAGGTGTTGAATTTATTTTGTAGCTAAATGGCTCCTTTGAAATGAAGTGGTATTTCTAACAATGAAGTCTTTTTTCAAGTTCCTTATGATTGGATTAAAATTTCAGGTCCCTCTGATTGAACTTAGAATTTAAGGTCCCTCTGCATATACCTCTTTGACTGCTAAAGTTGAATGATTGTTGTAGTTGAAGTAGAAATTTCTTCCATGTTGAGTTTCTTCACGCTTGAATTTGAAATTTGGTGAAAATCATAACAAAGCTTGAGATGATCAGGATAACAAAGAATTTTAGTAATGAAACTAATGCTTTTGTTTTCTTGTCCCCTTTGCTTATTTCTAGACTCGTCCTCAAGTCTTTGAAGAAGATGATTCATAACTTTTTAGAATATGAGATGATTTACTTTATTGTGAGAGTAAAAATCATAAGTATTAAAACAAAATAGAACCATTTTTTTTTTTAATTCATATTAGCCAAGTAACTTGGTTTTCCAATATGAATTCATGTTTGTACTGTGCGATAAATCTTGATTTTCACAGCCAAACCTCTTTATTATTATTATTATTATTATTATTATTTATTTATTTATTTATTTTAATCTGAAGGTAGGGTAGGCACATTTTTGTGATTTTCCGTTTTAGTAAAATGATGAGTATTGCCGCCTATCACGCGGGTGACCCGGGTTCGATCCACGGCAACGACGCCAAAATTGTTAGTCCAATTTATTGAGGTAAATTAGAGCATTTATTTTAATATCAATCTTGGTTGGTAAACTTAGAAACATACCCAAAGTATATGGATCTCAAATCTAACTAGTTTAGAAATTAATTGCTTAGATACTCATAAATGAATAAATGCATGTTACAACTTGAAAATGGAAAGTTACATGTTTAGTTGAATATGAAGAAAGCATAAAAATCTGATCTATGAAAGCATGTGAAAAAGTGAATAGTGATCTTTTTCAATTTTAGTTAACAAGGAAGAAGTGCTAGTCTCACTAGTCCTGGTTGTCCTTCCTTATCATTTCTATTTATTCAACAAAACCAATTTCACATAGCTAAGTTACCAAAGCATAAAGCATCTATTTTAAGAAAGCGGGAAGAAACAAATACATGAGTATTGATTTCAATTCAATCTTAGTTAACACAGAAGAGTCTCTAACTTAGTGACCTAGTTTTTCCTTCTTTATTGAAACTAATAATCCGAGAGAAATAATTTCCATTATCTCAATATCCATGGAAAACAGGTTAGTCTATACAAGAAATATTCACAATCGATTAAAACATAAATTCGATATTAACACAGAAAATAACAATGCTTAACATACATTTATGCACATAAATTAATAATAGTGTACTTAGCTCAGCATTGGGGCCCTCCACCTTTTGCTGGAACACTTCAAAATAATCAGCTACAACAAATGTCCATTCACATCACACACGAAAGTATGCACAAGAAATAAGAAGGCAAGTCTTCAACTTATACTTCAGAAAATAATAGTCATAATGTATTTCATAGTTGTCGGTTGCCTTTCTTAAATAGGCTAAAAATATAACAAGATTTCTATTGTTTTTTTAACCACCTAAAAGAGTCATATTACATCTTGATGCAGGGGCATTAGACACTAGCCAGCAATGTAGGAGGTTTGTCCACATGTTGTGGCTAGGAGGGTTCGAAATCCTTGAATTGTAACAACTAGGTGTCAATACCTCAGCTGACTGTTTTTATTTAGATTAGTTAGGATTGGTAGAAGTCTAATAGTTGGATTAGATCCATCTGTCAGTTCAGTCATTTGAATAAGTTGTAATTAGACCTTTGATTTCTATAACGATCCTCTCAGAGGAACCGAAGAGTCATATATTGATGTATATATGTGTATTCCCCGGATGCATTGAAAAAAAAAAAGGAAAAGGGAAAAAGAGTTTATGTAATAAAGTCTCTGTGTTCACAATTGCTTCCAGTTAAATAATTTCTGTACGCATTGGCCTTAGAGTTGTTTCGAATCCTTGATTGTGAAGAGATTGTTTAATTGTGAGGTGATTGAACTCTATGCACATATAATTACTAGGTTGAACTATTGTATAGATTCTGCATATCTCTGTCTATCATTTCCCTCAATTTGTTCAAACAGACTCTGTTGAATAAATCCCCACTCATAAAAGAAGTCTGCGAAAACTCGTGGTCATTTAACTCCATTTGATGATAATAGAATCCCGCTTCATAACGAGATAATTTTGTTTTACTCTCGGGACCCTGACCTGAGTTAAGGACCCAGGAGGATCGCGCAACCCCGGATGAACCTTGGTTAGTCACTGTTAAAAAAACCACAAGTGGATTTACAAAGACGGATTGCCCATATCGCACCGCTTTTGGTGAGTAAGCGGTATTTTCCAGTTGGGGAGCGATTCCATAGGTCTGTTGACACGTGGCGAGGTAGACCCACGAAAAACCACCGTTGCTACGCGCCATCGCACGTTAAAGTTCGTATCAGGACGCCGAGCGATATGTGTACATGCCGTTGATTTGGAAAGGGGCCATCAGACGGTGATCGCTTGCTATAGATGCGCGGAGGATAACGAGGTACGGTGCGTGTGTTGGATTGGGCCGTCGATTACATATGTGGGGCCGGAACCGAAGGTCTATTTAAAAATCATTTATTCAAAAGGGCGTTGGTTATTGATATAAAGCTCAATTATATAATTTAATTGCCAAAGGTTGTGGATAACGTTTATTTATCAAATTCCACGAATTTGATAAATAAATTTCCGAGAAAGAGAAAGTTAGGCCACGTGGAGTCAAAGAATGGGGTTTGACAAGGAAGATGCTGACAAGACCACGTCTACAGTAGACCATCTCTCCTTGGGGACGACTTTCAGTTTTGTTGGCGTCATTTGTGGTATCAAAGCTGTTGTTTTCGAGTTGTTTTTGCAGAGAGATGACATGGCAAACTGAATTGGTAGAGGTACTGGCAGAAGGAGACCTGTTGCCAACACAGAGGTGTTGGATATTTTGTAGAGGTTCGAAGCCAGAGTGGATGCCATGGAGCGAAGATAGACCAGAGATCCTGAAGACATCAGCGAACCTGAAACAGAGGAAGCGGAAGAAAATTTTGAGATTCCTCCTGACACGAGGCTCCTTAGAACTGTTCTGGGGTCTGCAGTTAAGCCCAGAATTGAAGTGTCGAGTTATGCAGGGGGACTAAATCTAAAGGAACTGGTGGACTGGATAAATGAAATGAACAAGTGCTTCGATTATGAAGAAATAAGTGAAGATAAAAAGGTCAAGTTTGCGGTGACAAAGCTGAAAGGACATGCTTCACTTTGGTGGGATGGAGTGCAAGCAGAAAGGAGGAGAGTTGGAAAGCAACCTATCAAGAGCTGGACGAGAATGATGGCTAAATTAAAAGGTAAATTCTTGCCTAGTGATTATCAGCTGACATTGTACAGGCAAATGCAGAACCTGAGACAGAAGTTGCTGACAGTAAAAGAATACACAGAGGAATTCTACAGAGTAAGTATAAGAGCTGGGCAATTTCAAGATACACCAGAGAAGACTGCCAGATATGTGAATGGTCTCAAGCTGGAGATCCAAGATGAGATTGGTCTTCTCTCTCCTAAGACAGTGGAAGAGGCCTACCAGATGGCCTTGAAAGCAGAGGAGAAACTCCTGAGGGAAAGCCGATGCCGCAGAAGAGGTACTGAGTGGGAAGGGGAAGTCGGGGTGGTAGAGGAAAGCCTACTACACCCGGGGATGGAGCTCTTGTTAGCTCACCTCGGAAATGCACAATTTGGAGGATGATGCGGGGCGAAAGAATTTGGGGGGAAGGAAGAGAGGAGGCGAGACGGGCGGAGGTAGAGAGTTGAGGTGTTATAGATGTCGGCAAGTGGGACATAAGCACTATGAGTGTCCGGAAGATGTGAGGCAGTCGAAATCTTGTTGCCCCGGAGAAGTTTGAAGAAGAGGTAAATTGAAGAAGAAATTCTACCAGAGAGGGGAGAGTCCTTGGTGGTAAATAAGGTCCCGTTGAAGCAAGCCAAAGAGGTCACTGAGCCTGCACAAAGGAAGACTTTGTTTAGGAGAATATGCAAAGTCCAAGGGAAATGCTACCATCTAGTTATTGATAGTGGTAGCACAGACAATCTGGTTTCCACTAAGGTGATAGAAAAGTTGAAGTTGAAGACAAGGGAGCACCCAACTCCCTACAGGGTGTCCTGGCTACATAAAGGGCACCAGCTGGTTGTAAAAGAATAGTGTGAGATAGAGCTGCAAATGGGAAAATACAAAGATAAGGTCCTGTGTGATGTAATTCCCATGGATGTGTGTCATATACTGCTGGGTAGACCTTGGTAGTTTGACAGAGCAGCAGTGCATGCTGGAAAGAGGAACACTTATAAGTTCTTCAAGGATGGGGTACATCATACATTGATACCCATGGAAGAAGGAGAGCCATCTAGCAGAGTGATTGATCCAAAGGCCTTGTTGCTGAGTGGGAAGGAATATTTGCAACAGATAGAAGAAGAAGAGGTAAGCTTTGCTTTAGTTTGCAAACCTAAGGTAGTTCTTACTTCTACAAATATTTCTGATTTGCCAGTAGAAATCCAAGAGATGTTATATGATTATTGTGACATTATTGTGGATGATTTACCTGATGAGCTACCACCTATGAGAAAGATCAACCATTAGATAGATTTTATCCTTGGTTTAAATATGCCAAATAAGGAAACCTACAGAATGACGCCCAAGGAAAATGAGGAAATCAGGAGACAAGTATAGGAGTTGGTGGACAAGGGGCTGATCAGAGAAAGTTTGAGTCCATGTGCAGTACCAGCAGTATTGAGCCTAAAGAAAGATGGAGGCTGGAGGATGTGTACTGATTCTAGAGCAATCAATAAGATCACAATTAGGTACAGATTCCCTTTTCCCAGAGTTGAGGATTTGATGGACTATTTGAGTGGTGCTAAATATTTCTCAAAGATAGATTTAAAAAGTGGATACCATCATATTAGAATAAGAGAGGGTGATGAGTGGAAGACTTCCTTTAAAACAAATGAAGGATTATATGAATGGATGGTAATGCCTTTTGGGTTGTCAAATGCACCTAGTACTTTTATGAGACTTATGAATGAAGTATTGAAAGAATTCATTGGTAAATTTGTGATAGTATATTTGGATGATATATTAGTTTTCAGCAGAACTAAAGAAGAACATTTAAGGCATCTTAATCATGTCTTAAAGAAGCTGCACCAAGAGAAACTGCTGATAAATTTGAAGAAATGCTCATTCATGAAAGAAGAGTTGGTGTATTTGGGTTTTGTTGTTTCTGCAGAAGGATTGAAGATGGACCCAGAAAAGGTTAAGGCAATTGTGGAGTGGCCTTCACCCAGGAATGTTTGTGAGGTAAGAAGTTTCCATGGACTTGCTAGTTTTTACAGAAAATTTATAAGAAACTTCAGTAAGATCAACGCACCCATAATTGAGACAATAAAGAAGAGAAAACAACCATTTAAGTGGATTGCTGAAGCAGAGAGAAAATTTAAAGCTTTGAAGCAAAAGATAACGGAGAAGCCTGTTTTGATTCTGCCTGATTTTACTAAACCATTTCAAGTAAAGTGTGATGCCAGTGGAGAGGCCATTGGAGCTGTGTTGAGTCAGGATGATAGGCCTGTGGCATATTTCAGTGAAAAGCTGAATGACACCAGAAGAAAGTATTCCTCTTATGAGAAGGAATTCTATGCAATTGTTCAGGCACTGAAAAAGTGGAGACATTATTTGATGTCCAGGGAATTTGTATTGTATTCTGACAATCATGCTTTGCAGTATATTGTACAGCAACCCAAGTTGAAACATAAGCATGCTAAATGGGTTGAGTATCTCCAAGGTTTTAATTTTTTTTTGAAACATATAAGTGGCCAAGCCAATAAAGTAGCTGATGCTTTGAGTAGGAGGCACATGCTTGTTCAAGAAACAAATTTTGAAGTTGTAGGATTTGATTTTCTCAAAGAATTGTATAAAACAAATCCAGATTTTAAAGAAGCATTTGAGGCATGTAGTAACCCTGTTTTAACAGATAGAAGCCAGTGGCTGGATTATTTCCTGCAGGAGGACTTGTTATTCAGAAGAAGCCAACTGTGTGTACCAAGATGTTCCATGAGAGAAAATTTGATCGAAGAGAAGCATAGTGGTGGACTTGCTGGACACTTTGGTACTGATAAGACTTATGAGCAGCTGAGTCACTTTTATTACTGGCCCAGGATTAGAACAGAAGTGGAAAAGTTTGTGAAGAATTGCAAGATCTGTCAATATGCTAAAGGAAGGAGCCAGAATGCAGGATTGTACACTCCCTTGCCTATTCCAGACAGGCCTTGGGACATGGTGAGTATGGATTTTGTTCTAGGATTGCCCAAGACTCAGAGAGGGAATGATGCAGTCTTTGTTGTGGTGGATAGATTCTCCAAAATGGCACATTTTATTCCATGCTATAAAACTAGTGATGCCACCCATGTTGCTAACTTGTTTTTCAAAGAAGTTGTTAGATTGCACGGGTTGCCCAAGAGTATTGTTTCAGACAGAGACACCAGATTTGTGGGTCACTTTTGGAGGACAATGTGGAAGAAACTTGGTACCAAAATGAGTTTCAGCTCGGCTTATCATCCCCAGACTGATGGACAAACTGAGGTAGTGAATATGAGTCTGGAAAATTTGTTGAGAAGTCTTGCAGGAGAACACCCCAAGCAGTGGGACCATATTTTGCCTCAGGCAGAATATGCATTTAATGACTCACCAAACATAAGCACAGGGCAGAGTCCATTCCATTTTGTTTATGGAATGCACCCCAGAGGAATATCAGAGTTGAGAAATCTGGGAAGGGCAGAACTGAGGAGTGCAGATGGTGAGGAATTTGCTTCATAAATCCAGGCCATACATGAACAAGTGAAACAGCAACTACAAGGCAGCAGCATCAAATACAAAAGCAGAGCAGACTTGAGCAGAAAAGAAGTTCATTTTGAAGTAGGAGATTTGGTTTTGGCATACTTGAGAAAGGAGAGATTCCTAAAGAAGCAGTATAACAAATTGAAGTTCAAAAAGATTGGGCCATGCAAGATACTTAGAAAGTTTTATGCAATTGCTTATGAGATATAATTACCTCCTGATGTTGGAATTTCTCCCATTTTTAATGTTGCAGATTTGTACAAGTATGAAGATGATGGTGCAGAAGAAATATCAGTAGACAAGGGACAGATTGAGTGGAAAGAGCAGCTACCTCCAGCACAACCATTGCAACCAGAGAAGATATTTGACAAAAAAGTGTTCAAAAGGACCAGAGGACAAGAGTACTTTCACTACTTAATCAAATGGAAGGACAAGCCAGAGGAAGATGCCACTTGGATGACTGAAGGAATGTTGCAGAAGATGGGCAGATCAGTGGAAGAGCTCATGGACAGGAGCCCATGAAGAAGATTGCCCTCGGGAGTCTGATGCAGGGGCATTAGACCCTAGCCAGCAATGTAGGAGGTTTGTCCACATGTTGTGGCTAGGAGGGTTCGAAATCCTTGAATTGTAACAACTAGGTGTCAATACCTCAACTGACTATTTTTATTTAGATTAGTTAGGATTGGTAGAAGTCGAATAGTTGGATTCGATCCATCTGTCAGTTCAGTCATTTGAATAAGTTGTAATTAGACCTTTGATTTCTAGAACAGTCCTCTCACAGGAACCGAAGAGTCATATATTGATGTATATATGTGTATTCCCCGGATGCATTGAAAAAAAAAGGAAAAGGGAAAAAGAGTTTCTGTAATAAAGTCTATGTGTTCACAATTGCTTCCAGTTAAATAATTTATGTACGCATTGGCCTTAGAGTTGTTTCAAATCCTTGATTGTGAAGAGATTGTTTAATCGTGAGGTGATTGAACTCTGTGCACATATAATTACTGGGTTGAACTATTGTATAGATTCTGCATATCTCTGTCTATCATTTCCCTCAATTTGTTCGAACAGACTCTGCTGAATAAATCCCCACTCATAAAAGAAGTCTGCGAAAACCCGTGGTCATTTAACTCCGTTTGATGATAATAGAATCTCGCTTCATAACGAGATAATTTTGTTTTACTCTCGGGACCCTGACCTGAGTTAAGGACCCAGGAGGATCGCGCAACCCCGGATGAACCTTGGTTAGTCACTATTAAAAAAACCACGAGTGGATTTACAAAGGCGGATTGCCCATATCGCATCGCTTTTGGTGAGTAAGCGGTATTTTCCGGTTGGGGAGTGATTCCATAGGTCTGTTGACACGTGGCGAGGTAGACCCACGGAAAACCACCGTTTTTGCGCACCATCGCGCGCTAAAGTTCGTATCAGGAAGCCGAGCAATATGCGTACATGCCGTTGATTTGGAAAGGGGCCATCGGACGGTGATCGCTTGCTATAGATGCGCGGAGGATAACGAGGTACGGTGCGTGTGTTGGATTGGGCCGTCGATTACGTATGTGGGGCCGGAACCGAAGATCTATTTAAAAATCATTTATTCAAAAGGGCGTTGGTTATTGATATAAAGCTCAATTATATAATTTAATTGCCAAAGGTTGTGGATAACGTTTATTTATCAAATTCCACGTATTTGATAAATACATTTCCGAGAAAGAGAAAGGTAGGCCACGTGGAGTCAAAGAACGAGGTTTGACAAGGAAGATGCTGACAGGACCACGTCTACAGTAGACCATCTCTCCTTGGGGACGACTTTCAGTTTTGTTGGCGTCACATCTCATAGGTCAAATTCATCCTTTTAGTTGCATAAAATATGGATAAATACCAAAAAAATCCTAAATATGCCCCTTAAATCAAGGGATTTTTTGAAAGAGTGGTCAGGTTTGACCAACATTGACCGGGCCTATTTTAACTTATTTGGAGCGGGCCAAAAGGTATTCCACCATCCTTAGTTCCTGTAGTTTCTGAAAATATCTTCCAATTGCGCCAAGGTGTCCTGCAAACATGACTTCAAATGAGTTATTATGAGCTTTTCCAATTTTGTCTAAATTTAATTTTAATAAAAGACATAGTTTAGTTACCTTGGTATGCATTAGAAGACATAAAATATGGTGAAAATAATAGAAAATGGATGACAAAATATGACAAAAATGATATAATAGGTGTGGCAAAAAGAATCAAAATCGAGAGCTAACATTCCCCCTTCTTGATTTGAAAGCATATCCTCATGCTTGTCTAGTCATGTTGGACCTTTTTCCTTTACCTGCTAACCTGCGTGTTGATCTAGATGTTTCAATTTGTGCTGCCTATAGTAATATGTCAATTCCCTCTTTCTCCTTTTCCTCTGTTTTATAAATTTCACTTTTCACCTTTTGTTTTTCATACTTTTATTGCCAATGCTTCTTTTCCTTCAACCATCGGTATGCTTGTTTGGAAATGAGAATATTTTGAGTTTCAAGCTTCTTGGTTTTCTTTTTGAGTTGCTTAACCTGTTTTATGATTTTGTTGTTTTGTTCTTTATACATCTCAATTTCACTCTTTAAGTGCCTCTTCATTATCCCAGTCACCTGCAATTTTGTCCTCAATTCTTCTAATTCCTTTGCATCATCCTCCTTATGAATCTTTGATGTTTCTCCATGTGTCTCCTCAGAGATCGTTTTGATTTTATTACTGATGTTTTCATAATTTGAATAAGAGGATGAGTCAGATTTTTCATTATCTTCATGCCACTTATCTTCCTCAATTTCTTTAAGACTTTCTTGTGCTCGCCTATCCTATTCTTCAATAAGATCAAGATGTTTTTTTTTTAGCTTCATCAATAAGAAATTCTTCAAAATTCTATTGTTCAATGGTGTTTTTATTAAAAAAAAAAAGGGTCTTTTGATATCTTGGTTTCTTCTACCATCCTCTTCCTAGTATTTATAGGAAAAGATACAAAGGGATTTTCATTTTCAAGGCTTACCTCTTCAATTTTCTTCTTTGATCTTGTCCTAGGATAAGAAGGAGAGTACATGATTTCTCTTGAGAAACTTGGTTGTTCATGTGATTCCAAATCAAAATGTGACTATTCCTCAACTTGATTTTCAATCAAAAAAAAAAAATCTCAAGAAATATTTTCCATGTTTTTGTTGTGTTCGTCAACTGATATTTAGAGAGCATTTTGATTAATCCATGATGGTAGTAACCGGTTTCTTTCTTTTCATTTTTCCCATTCACTCCTTCAATAATTTTTAACAAATTTGTTATAAAGAAGTAGGGAAGATTTTATCTTGTTATCCCCTCTGATATGTTGAAGAAGTTTCATAGATACATGTGCACCACACTATATCTTCCATCACAGGTAAGATATTTTTGAATAATAAGCGTGAGCTCTCTCCATGGTTCTTGTAACCATTCCCTTGCAATTTAATTTTTCCAGTTGAGAGTTCCCTTTATGGATTTTTGCAAGAAATAATTACAGCCTTTCTCTTTGAAATGTTTTCCTACGTGATACTTTTCTCTTGTTTGTGGCAATCCTGTAGCATGAGCTATGTTCTCATCTGTTATAGGGATAGTCAAATCTCCTATGACTGTCATCCCATTATTAAAATTTGTGACAAAAGCTTAAGTCACTTTTCTATTATAGTCATTAAATTTTCCCATAAATTCAACTAAATTGGCCTCGTGAAGCTCTTCCACACATCCCTTTGTCCATTTTTTAAGATGAAACCTCATTGGTTCAAATCTACATTCCATATTTGGGTTTGATGACTGTTATTATATATATATCATCCTCAAACCCAAATATGGAATGCAGATTTGAACCAATGAGGTTTCATCCTGAAAAATGGACAATTCAACTAAATTGGCCTCGTGAAGCTCTTCCACACATCCCTTTGTCCATTTTTCAGGATGAAACCTCATTGGTTCAAATCTGCATTCCATATTTGGGTTTGATGACTGTTATTATATATATATATATATATATATATATATATATATATAGCCTCTGTATCATTCTGTTATTCAAAATTCCCTTAAATGATAAATATATTTATGAAAAACCCTTTTCTAAAATAATTTCCCAAAAAAATAAACCTTTTAATTACATTCTCTGTCTATAAATCTCATAAATTATGTGTTGAGGAAATGATTTTCGAGGAAGATCAATTATTCACTTACTAGTATTCCTGAGTTTTGAAGAAGAACAAAAATTTTATGTTGTTATTGTCTCGAACTTCTTCAATCCCTTGTGCCAGTATTACCATGAAATCACTGCGATCAATGCTTTGCTTTACACCCCAGTATTACCATGAAATCACTGCGATCAATGCTTTGCTTTACACCCATGTTACCATGTTGAGAAGTAAACTATTATCCTGAAACAAACTCTAGCACGCTTCATTATGCAATTTATCCATCTAACTTCCTTTTCGTAATGAAATTTCGATACATGCCAAGCGTTAAATCATGTGCATTCAATCTGGTGTTTAAGTTGGAGTATTTACATGCATATGTTGCCAGCCAACTGATTCTAAAATCCACAAGGTTTTTATAACCCTCTGTTGACATGTTAACACCACTTAATCACGAAATTTACGATATTTCTCATAGATTCTATATTGAAATTTTGGGAATTTTTACCTTGAGACAGAGGTAATTCTGAGTCTTAGGGGTCTTTATTTAATGTATGCCCTAAATTTGATACTCCACAGCCAACTCATTCAACGATTTTTTATTTTATTTTTCCTTTGGTAGCTATAAAATCGATTTGAAACTGAGGATTTTCGCTTCTTACCCCACCTCCTATAGCTTCGTTTTTTTCTTGCTTTACTTCATGTAGCTTCGAGCCTTCCGTTCTACTTCTTGTGGCCTCGTTTTTTAGTAGGTGTATATGTTGTTTTTTTGTCGAAACTCGTTTAGTTTTTTAATTTTCCTTTTCTAAGCTATGTTTCATAATATTCTTTACACTACTATTATGTCCATATAATAATGCTGCCCACTCTGTCTACGACATTGTCACTTCACTTATTTTTTTAAAATGTTGTACCCTCATGCCATAATTTATTTCTTTCTTTGTGCAGGTCAATTCGATTTGGCAAGTTTGAAATATGATTGGCTTGATGGTTACCTTAGTGAGCAATTATACTAAGGTTTCCAAATCCGTGTAATGATTTGTTACTAAATTTATATTAAATCCATCAAATGTCAAATAGATTTAAGTGTTTCTTGTTTTTTTTTCATGAAGGAAACATATTAACTCCCTTTGTCAATCTTTGACTCTCTGCAACAAGAACGAGGATGTCCTCATACTATGACTCGAATTTTTATGACAAAACGAGGATGATTGTCTAATGAGAAAGTTTCCATATGTTTTCTTTAAAATATACTTTTAAATGACCACTTTTAAGGTCATTTCAAACATAATATCTCCTTCATGGTTGCTCCTTCTTTTAAAAACAAGCGATTGTCTTTTTCATGACTAATAGATTTCCGTGAAGTCCTGTCTTTGAATTATTGTCTCTACATTAACTCTAGTTTCCTTTTTAAGAGAAAAAATCTTTTATTTACAACAATTATCCTTCTTTTCTCTTGTATGAAGATTGTCAACCAGAATTATGCTCAAAGTGATTCTCTCCCTTTTGTCTTTGAAGCGAAAAAAAAAAAAAATAGGTGAAGAAAAATGGTGAAATAGAAAGGTTATTTTTTTTTTTTAAATGCATGAATGGAAACTTTTATGGAGTATTTTATGTAAGGATGGAGGGTTTTATGGAAAAATGTGTAGAAACTTATTAATACTGATGTATTACTGGATTCTCTCGATCTAACAATATTTATCTTCTTGCTAAATATAGAATCCTTCCACTGTTAAACTTGTGGAAATTTAAAACTCAATTGCAAACACATGTGAATAAATTCAATCGTACATAACGCAGTTGTTTAACGGGAAAGCTTAAAGCTAAAAACCCCAACTATCATAAATTATGTATATTAATGGAATCATGTAATAATCTCATACAAATCTTAATAAATTAAGCTCTTAGTACAATCAACAATCGTTACACACTGTCATGCAGAAATTTACATCTCCATGCACCAATTTCTTGTCTCCTGACAGCCTGCCTACACTGCACAATCCTTGCTCAAGAAGACCCTTGAATGAATTAAAATTGCCCTTGCCTTGACTGCGCAATCCTCATTGGCAACTCCAATGTGTGTCAGATGCATTGAATGCATCACTATAGTCACAACGGATAGTCCATCTTACCCTTTCACCTATCTCTCCATTGGGTCTCCACTGGAACTGACATGCACTGTAGTTAACTGTTATTTCTGTTCAGTTGTTAGTGAGTTATTAGTTGTGAATTAATTTACTAATTAATTCACTAAACTCTCACTAGTGTATCTTTCAGTTAGACTATATACAGCTAGCTCAACTGAGTTAAACTAAATAACAACTCCATAAACTACTCTTCCAACTCTGTCATAACTTTTCCACTATAGTTCTAACTTAGTCCTCCATGCATGAGCCATCAATAACCCTAGGATTTGCGTAATTCCTTTAGCCCACTGATTTTCCATATCTATTCACTGAAATAAAGTGCTCCAAGAGAATAAGTTGATGTTTATTGTCGGATTATTATTAAGAGCTAATAATAATCGAAATGCATATATTTTTATATCGACGATCTATAAATAGACTTCACCCGATATTATAAAAATATAATTTCATCTATTTTTCACATTTTACCAACCATCTACAAATAACATCCTGCAACTTATAGAATATGCTCACCATGTCTAAAAATATACATGCACCTAAAAATAGCTTGTGGGCCCCACTTAGTGAAGGTGATTACTTTTCACTAAGCTCGTCATCTTGTTGAATCTCAACACTCCCTCTCAACAAGATAGGGGTTATCCTTCACCCCGATCCTGCCTCTATGGTATTCGAATTTGCTCTTGTCGAGCGCCTTCGTCAAAATGTCTGCATCCTGATATTCCGTAGGAATGTACTGAAGCAACATGATCTTCCGCTGCACACAATCTCTGATATGATGATACCGGATATCAATATGTTTAGATCTATCATGAAACACAGGATTAATTGAGAGTTTAATGCAACTCTAATTATGACAATGTATCACTGTAGGATCTAAATGTGACCCGAACAAACCGACCAAGATCTTCCTCATCTAGATAGCCTCACATGCTGCTTGACTTGCTGCCATGTATTCTGCTTCCACTGAACTGAGTGCCACAGATCTTTGTTTCCTGCTGTACCAAGAAACTGCTGTAGATCAGATACTGAAAACCCCTCCTGATGTGCTCTTTTTGTCCGTTGGGTTGCCTGCCCAATCTGCATCCGTGAATCCATGCAACTTCACCTCATCCGTCTGTTTGTACCATAAGCCATACTCAAATGTGCACCTGAGATACCTCAGGACATGCTTTCTTTCCTTCCAAAAGAGCTTGGTAGGCTTAACCATCGCTTGTGAAAGTTGGTTCACCGCATAGCATATGTCTGGTCTTGTATTAACTAAATACATGAGCGAACCCACCAACTGTCGATAAACAGTGACATCCACTACCTCTGTCGATGTAGCATCCTCTTTCCTCCAATTTCTTGGAAGAGGAGTATCCATGGGCTTGCAGTCCTCCATGTAAAACTTACCAAGTATCTCCCAAGCATACTTGCCTTTAGACACAAATAGTTCACCTTCTTGCTGCCATATTTCCAATCCAAGGAAATAATGAAGGAGGCCCAAATACTTCATCTCGAACTCCTTTGCAAGATCTGCCTTGCATGAGTGTATCAACTGCTCATCACCCGTTAGTATTAAATCATCAACATAAAGAACAATGATTAAAAGCTTACCCTCCACCACAATTTTGTACAGGTTTGCATCCGCGTCACTCTTGGTGAAGCCAAGTCCAGTGAAATAGCTGTCGATCCGGGTGTACCAAGCACGTGGTGCTTGCTTAAGCCCATACATCGCTCTTTTGAGTCTGCACACATGCGACTCGCTGCTGAAAATCTCAAATCCTTCAGGCTGCTCAATGTACACCTCTTCCTCAATGATCCCATTAAGGAACATAGCCTTCACATCCATCTGATGAATGTGCCAACCCATCTGCGCTGAGAGAGAAAGGATGGTCTTTATGGAGAATACTGTGTGACAGGTGCAAAGGTTTCTTCATAAACAATCCCCTCGATCTGTGAGAAGCCTCGGGCAACAAATCTTGCTTTATACTTCTCTACGCTCCCATCAGCAACTTGCTTTACGTGGTAGATCCATTCCGAATCTATCATTGATTTACCCACCGGCCTTGGAACAATCTCCCAAGCATTGTTTCTGACAATGGAGTCATACTCCTCTACCATGGCATCTACCCATGTGGGCTCCTGCGCTGCTTCTTCAAAAGAATATGCCTCTGTCATGACACACTTTCTCATAAGAGCCATGTATCGAGTAAATCAGTCAGGTGACTGTCTCTATCTGCGCTGTGATGTAGGGACTCCTACATTCTCTGCCGCATCAAGCTTTACTCTCTGCTTCTATGCTACGGCTTCTGCCAGATCTGATGTTTGGTTCTGCATGAGTGGACTCCTCCACTCCATGAATCTCCTATTGTGGCTGATCCACATCTAGAGGCTTATCTTTCGAAACAATAAGTTCCTCCTCTGCATGAAAGTGTAGCTCCCTCTCAAGCAAAAACTTCATGGATTTCACCTCATTGAATTTTATATCCCGTCGTACCACAGTCATTCGACTATTTGGAAAATACACACGATAATTATGTGGTGTTTCTATGTACCCCACAAATATCCCAACTTTTGCAGTCGGCTCCAACTTCTTCCTACCGTCCTTTTGTCACATGAATGTAAACAGATGAGCCAAAAATATTCAAATGAGAAATATCAGGCTTCTTACCAGTAAAAGCTTCTTCAGGTGTACTCATGCCAAGTACTCTATGAGGACAACGGTTTTGCACATAAACCGCAGTGTTTCATGCTTCTGCCCACAAGTGCATCGGTAGGCCATGGTCATGCAGCATAGCTCGTGCAACACCCATGATCATTCTGTTCTTCCTCTCCACGACCCCATTCTGCTGTGGGTTATGAGGCGCTATGAGTTCTCCTCAAATTCCTTCTTTTCTACAAAATTCTGTGAATTCGTTCGAGATATATTCGCCACCATTATCGCTCCACATAGCCTTCACTTGCTTCCCCGAATCCTTCTCCACCAATGCTTTAAACTCACAGAACTTTGAGAATGTTTCGCTCTTCTTCTGCATGAAGAAGATCCAGCATCTACGAGAATAGTCATAAACAAATGTAACATAATACCTGTGTTTTGTTGTTGAAGCAACCGAGAAAGGTCCAAACACGTCTGTGTGAATTCTCTCCAGGATCACCGAAGCACGTTTCTCCTTCTCATGAAAGGTGGTCTTCACAAACTTACCCATAGTACATCCCTTGCACTGATCTGACTGCGCAAGAGTACCCTTGGGAAGTCCAGTAGAAATCTGCTGCAAAATCTTCAAGGCGCCATGGTGAATATGGCCCACTATCCTGTGCCATAATTCGCCCTCATCCCGTCTCACCACTTATTCTGATTTTCCCATCATTGCAGTGTAGACATCTACCTCCAGCTTGTAGAGATTCTTAACTCGAATCCCTATCCTCATGTTTTTTTTTTTTTTTTTGGGAAAGCTTTTCCTTCGCTGAAAACAACGTCATAATCTCTGTCTTCCAACATTGCGACCAAGACCAAGTTCTTCTTCATACCTGGAACATGTATAACATCTTTCAATAGAAATGGTTTACCCAAATCCCTCTCAAAGGTAATGGTTCCAATTTCGGTCGCATTGTATTTACCATCGTCGCCCATCTCTATATGCATTTGGAGATCCTTCTCCTCCAAGTCACTAAACAACTCCTTGTCTCCCGTCATATGGAAAGACGCACCACTATCAAGATACCACACCGATCCCATTGTGATTGAAACTAAGCATGCGATCAAAGAGAAATCAAGTTCAAATTGCGAGGCTAAAGCCTCTCGAGCTGCAGCTCCAACAACCTTCTTGTTATTCTTTTTCTATGGGCAGTTAGTGGCGAGATTCCCATTTTTGTGACAGTGAAGACACTTAACTTTGGACAAATCCAGCTTCTTGCATTTAGCCTCAAATTCTGGATGGGATTTATTCCCCTTTCCTTTCCTTGATTTGGCAGCCAGAGCGCAATTATCTTCATCATAATTCTTCGATGAAGAGCCATCCCTGGTACTTCGCCTTATCTCCTCCTGCACAAGATCTGACCAAAGTCGCTCCCAACCCAGCAGTTTCTCCTGTCCATTGACAGAGTCTTCGTAGCTATGCCAACTCTTCGGAAGCCGAAGGAGAAGCAAGCTCACCAAGTCATCATCATCAACTGTAATCCCCACACTTCCCAGTTCATCCCTACAGTGGACAAACTTCATGAGATGTTTTGGAATATTGTCGCCCTTCTCCATTTTTATTTTTCTGAGCTTATCTTTCAATGCCAACTTCCTCTGGTCCTTGCTGCTTTGGAAAAGATATGTCAAAGCCTTCCACATTGCAAATGGAGAGGTTTTCCCGTGAAGGCTTGACACAATATGGCCCTTCACACATTCCAACAGAATTCTTCTTGTCTTTGCGACCTTATTTTGCCATGCGTCAAGTCCTACAACATCGCTAGAAGCAAGCTTAGGAACATCGCTATCGATGAACTCCTTCAAGCCATTGTCTTCAAGCACCGCCTCCATCCTATCCTTCCAGACTATGTAATTCGAGCTACCCTCAAGGGAATATTCCAATCACAACCCATTGAAAGACATTTCAATGAATACTCAACTGTCGCACCAAGAAATTTCTACAGCAAATTCGAATTTTCCACTAGCACAAAACTCAACAATTATTCACAATTGCAATCTCCAGTGATCAATACTTTTATGATACCATGTAGAAATTTATTAATACTGTTGTATTACCGGATTCTCCTTATCTAACAATATTTATCTTCTTTCTAAATACATAATCCTTCCATTGTTAAACTTGCGGAAATTAAAAACTCAATTGCAAACACATGTGAATAAATTCAATCACACATAACACAGTTGTTTAATGGGAAAGCTTAAAGATAAAAACCCCAACTATCATATATTATGTATATCAATGGAATCATGTAATAATCTCATACAAAGCTTAGCACATCGAGCTCTCAGTACAATCAACAATCATTACACACTGTCATGTAGAAATTTGCATCTCCATGCACCAATTTCTTGCCTCCTCATAGCCTGCATCCACTGCGCAATCCCTGCTGAAGAAGTGTTGAAGTTTGCAACAAGAAACAGTGAAGGAGGCATCCTGAAACATCATCCTTGATCCTAGTTGGAAAATAATCACCTAAACTAGGTGGTGCCCACACAGGCTATTTTTAGGTGTATGTCTATTTTTAGACATGGTGAGCATATTCTATATGTAGCAGGAGGCTATTTGTAGATGGTTGGTCAAATGTGAAAAACAGATGAAATTCTATTTTTAGAAGATTGGGCGAAGTCTACTTATAGATTTTCGATCTAAAAATAGATGCATGTCGACTATTATTAGCTCTTAATAATAATCAGACTCTAAACATCAACTTATTCTCTTGGAGCACTTAATTTCAGTATATACAGATTTGTCAAATCAGTGGGTTGAAGGAATTACACAATTCCTAAGGGTTTACTGGAGTTCATGCATGGAGGACTCAGTTAGAACTGAAGTGGCAAAGTTACGACAAAGTTGGAAGAGTAGTTCATGGAGTTGTATTCAGTTTAACTCAGTTAGACTTAGTTGAGCTAGTTGTATCTATTCTAACTGAATGATACACTAGTGAGAGTGGAGTGAATTAATTAGTTAATTAATTCACAAATAATAACTCATTAATCAACTGAACAATACAGCAGTTAACTACAGTGCATGTCAGATCCAGTGGAGACCCAGTGCAGAGATAAGTGAAAGGGTGAGATAGACTATCTGTTGTGACCATTGTGATGCATGAATTGCATCTACATATACATTAGAGTTTCCAATGATAATCATGCAGTCAAGGAGAGTGGGATTGCATCGAATTAATCTTTGTAATCAGCTTGGATTGCACAGTGGAGGCAGGCTATCAAGAGGCAGAAATCAATGCATGGATTTGCATATTTCTTCATGATAGTGTGTGATGATTGTATTGTACTAAGAGCTTGACGTACTAAGCTTTGTATGAGGATTGTTACATGATCTCCATGATACATAATATATGATAGTTGGGGTTTTCAGCTTTAGGCTTTCCCGTTAAACAACCGTGTTATGTGCAATTGTTTTTATTTATGCTTCACATGTGTGTGCAATTAATTTTCCACAAAATATTAACAGTGGAATGATTTTGTATTTTGCAAGAAGTTAAATATTGTGAGATTAGGGGAATCTAGGACATATGCATGCTTAATATATATAATTTCTACATGGTATCGGAGCTGTGTTAATTACTGGAGATTGCAATTGTGAAGCGGTGCTGAGTTTTGTGCTGGTGGAGAAATTAAAATTTGCTGCAAGAGTTTCTTGGTGCGACAGTTAAGTATACATTGAAATGTCTTTCAATGGGATGCGGCAGTACTTGACGCATGGAAAAATAAAGTAGCAAGGGCGAGGAGGATTCTATTGGAAGGTGTGAGAGACCATATTTTCTCAAGCCTTCATGGGAAAGCCACTCCATATGCTATGTGGAAGGCTTTGACAGATCTTTTCCAAAGCAACAACGACCAGAGGAAGATGGCGTTGAAAGATAAGCTCATAAAAATAAAAATGGAGAAGAACGACACTATTTTGGTATACTTGACAAAGTTTTTCCAATGCATGGATGAGTTTGGGAGTGTAGGATTCAGTGTTGATGATGATGACTTGGTGAGCTTGGTTCTCCTTGGGCTTTCGAAGAGTTGGCATAGCTACGAAGACTCTGTCAATGGACGAGAGAAACTGTTGGGTTGGGAGCGACTTTGGTCGGATCTTGTGCAGGAGGAGATAAGGCGAAGTACCAAGGATGGCTCTTCATCAAAGCATGATGATGAAGAGGAATATGCTTTGGTTTCCAAGGCAAAGAGGAATAAGGGGAAGGAATTCCATTCTATATCTGAGGCTGATGAAGATGGCAAAGAGCATGACATGTCCAAAGTGAAGTGTTTTCACTGTCATGAGTTTGGAAATATTTCCACAAATTGTCCACATAAGAAGAAGAAAAATATGGTTGCTAGAGCTGCAGCTGGTGAGGCTCTTGCCTCGCAATTTGAGCTTGACTTCTCATTGATCACATGCATGGTGTCTAATGCATTGGGATCAGGGTGGTACTTTGATAGTGGTGCTTCCTTTCACATGACGGGAGATGTGAACCTTTTCAGTGACTTGCGAGAGAAAGATCTCCAGTTGCATGTTGAATTGGGAGACAATGGAAGATACAGTGTGACTGGAATTGGTACCATTACCTTTTAGAGGGCGTTAGGTAAACTCATTCTTTTACAAGATTTTGTGCATGTTCCAGGTTTAAAGAAGAATTTAATCTCAGTCACAATGTTAGAGGATAAAGGCTATGATGTTGTCTTTAGTGAAGGAAATTTTTTCCTTCGGCACAAAGAAACAAGGCAAGTCAAGAAGGTTGGGATTCGAGCTAAGAATCTCTACATACTTGAAGTAGATGGGATTTCTATGGAGCTTCCTACTGTTGGGAAGTGAAAGAAAGACATGAAATTGAAGCTTAAGAGGGAGCAAGATTTGCATGCAGGTAAGAGTGAACCTCGGTATATGGAGCAGCCACAAGATGAGGATCATGGAGTGGGAGCAACCACTCATGCAGAGAAATTTCGTGCCAGATGGGCGGAGGGAGTGCATGCAACTATACCACCAGGTGAGAGGTGGGGCGACATGCATGAGTAATCCCAAGAATAGATGTCTGGGCAGGATTCATTGAGATGGTGTGGATCTCATGAATTGAACCTAGCTACGAGGTGCCCATAGAGCAGCAGTAGCATGATCAGTTGGATTGATGCAGGAAGATCAAAGTGTCAGTGTCGGATACTGGAGCACGGTTCAAAGTTGACAGCAAGTGCAGAGTGCATGGGTGCAGAGTTCAACAACGCAATGGTTCCTGAAGACATGTGTAGTAGCTAAGCAGAAGTCAAAGACTTTGATGATAGATGCATTAGACTGATTGAGTTGTTTGGAGCCTTTCAGTTTCGGAAGTGTTGCAACACGAGTTGCAGGGCGAATGTATGGAGTTGCATGTCGCATGCAAAGACAATCCGTTCTTGTTGAGAGGGAGTGTTGAAGTTTGCAACAAGAAACAGTGAAGGAGGCATCCTAAAACATCATCCTTGATCCTAGTTGGAAAACAATCACCTAAACTAGGTGGGGCCCACACAGGCTATTTTTAGGTGTATGTATATTTTTATACATGGTGAGCATATTCTATATGTAGCAGGAGGCTATTTGTAAATGGTTGGTCAAATGTGAAAAATAGATGAAATTCTATTTTTAGAATATTGGGCGAAGTCTATTTATAGATCGTCGATCTAAAAATAGATGCATGTCGATTGTTATTAGCTCTTAATAATAATCAGACTCTAAACAACAACTTATTCTCTTGGCGCACTTAATTTCAGTATACAGATTTGTCAAATTAGTGGGCTGAAGGAATTACGCAATTCCTAAGGGTTTATTGGAGTTCATGCATGGAGGACTCAGTTAGAACTGAAGTGGCAAAGTTATGACAGAGTTGGAAGAGTAGTTCATGGAGTTGTATTCAGTTTAACTCAGTTAGACTTAGTTGAGCTAGTTGTATCTATTCTAACTGAATGATACACTAGTGAGAGTGGAGTTAATTAATTCACAAATAATAACTCATTAATCAACTGAACAATACAACAGTTAACTATGGTGCATGTAAGATCTAGTGGAGACCCAGTGCAGAGATAGGTGAAAGGGTGAGATAGACTATCTGTTGTGACCATTGTGATGCATGAATTGCATCTACATATACATTGGAGTTGCCAATGATAATCACACAGTCAAGGAGAGTGGGATTGCATCGAATTGGTCTTTGTAATCAGCTTGGATTGCGCAGTGGAGGTAGGCTATCAGGAGGCAGAAATCAGTGCATGGATTTGCAGATTTCTTCATGATAGTGTGTGATGGTTGTATTCTACTGAGAGCTTGATGTACTAAGTTTTGTATGAGGATTGTTACATGATATCCATGATACATAATATATGATAGTTGGGGTTTTCAGTTTCAGGCTTTCCCATTAAACAACTGTGTTATGTGCGATTGTTTTTACTTATGCTTCACATGTGTGCGCAATTAATTTTCCGCAAAAGATTAAAAGTGGAATGATTCTGTATTTTGCAAGAAGATAAATATTGTGAGATCAGGGGAATCTAGGACATATGCATGCTTAATGTATATAATTTCTACAAGAAGACCCCTGAATGAATTCGAATTGGCCTTGCCTTGACTGCGCAATCCTCATTGGCAATTCCAATGTGTGTCAGATGCATTAAATGCATCACTATAGTCACAATGGATAGTCCATCTCACCCTTTCACCTATCTCTCCACTAGGTCTCCACTAGAACTGACATGCACTGTAGTTAACTGTTGTTTTTGTTCAGTTGTTAGTGAGTTATTAGTTGTGAATTAATTTACTAATTAATTCACTTAACTCTCACTAGTGTATCTTTCAGTTGTACTAGATACAACTAGCTCAACTGAGTTAAACTAAATAACAACTCCATAAACTACTCTTCAAACTCTGTCATAACTTTGCCACTTCAGTTCCAACTGAGTCCTCCATGCATGAGCCACCAATAAGCCTAAGAATTGCGTAATTCCTTCAGCCCACTGATTTGCCAAATCTGTTCACTGAAATAAAGTGCTCCAAGAGAAGAAGTTCATGTTTATTGTCGGATTATTATTAAGAGCTAATAATAATCGACATGCATATATTTTTAGATCGACGATCTATAAATGGACTTCGCCCAATATTCTAAAAATATAATTTCATATAGTTTTCACATTTGCCCAACCATCTACAAATAACATCCTGCAACTTATAGAATATGCTCACCATGTCTAAAAATAGACATACACGTAAAAATAGCCTGCGGGCCCCACTTAGTGAAGGTGCTTACTTTTCACTAAGCTCATCATCTTGTTGAATCTCAACAAAATGTACTCTTCATGCACCGGGGTGTTAACTGGTTGTCAAATTTAGAAGTGTTATTTCAAAGTCGAAAGCATTAAAGTAAAATTTAACTTACAGAACTTTGTATCAATTTCCTTTGTTCTATAAGCTCTTTTGGAGCTAAATGGCTCCTTTGAGATGAAGTGGTCTTTCCAACATTGAAGTCTTATTTCAATTTCCTTTTGATTGGATTAAAATTTCAGGTCCCTCTGATTGAATTAAAATTTCAGGTCCCTCTAATTGAATTAAAAATTTCAGGTCCTTCTCCATATACCACTTTTACTGCTGAAGTTGAATGATTGTTGTAGTTGAAGTGGAAATTACTTCCATGCTGACTGTCTTCATGCTTGAATTTTAAATTTGGTGAAAAGAATAACAAAGCTTGAGATGAGAAAGATAACAAAGCATTTAGTAATGAAACCAATGCTTTTGTTTTCCTCTCCCCCTTTCTTATTTCTAGACTTTTCCTCAAGTCTTTGAAGGAGATGATTCAGAACTTTTTAGAATATGAGATGATAAAATTTATTGTGAGAGTAAAAATTAGAAGTATTAAAACAAACTAGAACCATTTTTTTTAGAATTCATATTAGCCAAGTAACTTGGTTTTCCAATATGAATTCAGGTATGTAATGTGCTAGAAATCTGGATTTTCACGGCCAAACCTCCCTTTTTTTTCTTTTTTTTCTTTTTTTTTTTTTAATTTGAAGGTAGGGTAGGCATATTTATGTGTTTTTCTGTTGTAGTATAATGGTGAGTATCCCCGCCTGTCATGCAGGTGACTCGGGTTCGATCCCCGACAACAACGCCAAAAATGTCAGTCCAATTTATTGAGGTAAATTAGAGCATGTATTTTAATACCAATCCGGGTTGGTAAACTTAGAAACACACCCAAAGTTTATGGATCTTAGATCTAACTAGTTTAGAAAGTAATTGCTTAAATACACATAAATGAATAAATGCATGATACAACTTGAACATGGAAAGCTATAAGTATAAATCGTTGAATATGAAGAAAGCATAAAAATATTATCTATGAAGGCATGTGAAAAAGTGAATAGTGATCTTGTTCAATTTTAGTTATCAAGGAAGAGGCTCTTGTCTGAGAGGTCCTGGTTGTCCTTCCTTATCGTTTCTATTCATTCGACAAAACTAATTTCACTTATTTAAGTTACCAAAGCATAAAGCATCTAATTTAAGAAAGCGGGAATAAATGAATACATGAATATTGATTTACATTCAATCTTAGTTAACAAAGAAGAGGCTCTAACTTAGAGACTTGGTTTATCCTTCTTTATTGAAACTAATAATCCGAGAGAAATCATCTCCACTATCTCAATAACCATGGAAAGCAAGTTAGTTTATACAAGAAATATTCACAATTGATTAAAACATAAATGAAATATTAACACATAAAATAAAAATGCTTAACATACATTTATGAACATAAATTAACAATAGTGTACTTAGCTCAGCATGGGGGCTCTACACCTTTTCACATCACACAAGAAATTATGCACAAGAAATAAGAAGCCAATAAACTACAACAAATATCCATTCACATCACACAAGAAATTATGCACAAGAAATAAACTACAACAAATATCCATTCACATCACACAAGAAATTATGCACAAGAAATAAGAAGCCAAGTCTTCAAAATGTGTTTCCAACAATAAACTACAACAAATATCCATTCACATCACACAAGAAATTATGCACAAGAAATAAGAAGCCAAGTCTTCAAAATGTGTTTCCAAAGCAAAATGTGATTGTTCCTCAATTTTATTTTCCATAAAATTATTTTCTCTAGAAATATTATCCATGTTTCTGTTGTGTTCTTCAACTGATATTCAGTGAGCATTTTGATTAATCCATGATGGTAGTAACTCGTTTCCTTCTTTTCATTTTTCTCGTTTACTCCTTCAATCATTTTTAACAAATTTGTTATAAATAAGTAGGGAAGATTGGTATTGGTATCCCCTCTAATATGTTGAATACTTTTTATATGATACATGTGCACCATACTATATCTTCAATCACAAGTAAGATATTTTTGAATAATAAGTGTGAGCTCTCCCCATGGTTCCTGTAACCATTCCCTTGCAATTTCATTTTTCCAGTTGAAAGTTCCCTTTCTGGATTTTTGCAAGAAATAATTCCAGCCTTTCTCTTTGAAATGTTTGACTTTGTGATACTTTTCTCTTGTTTGTGGCAATCCTATAGCATGAGCTATGTACTCCTATGTTATAGGGATAGTCAAATCTCTTGTGACTATCATCCCATTATGAAAATTTGTGACAAAATCTTCAGTCACTTTGCTATTGTAGTCATTAAATTTTCCCATATATTCAAGTAAATTGGCCTGGTCAAGCTCTTCCACACTCTCCTTTGTCCATTTTTCAAGATGAAACCCTATTAGTTCAAATATACATTCCATCTTTGGGTTTGATGACTATATTTGTTTTCTTCTTCTCCCCTCTCTATCATTGTTTTATTCAAAATTCCCTTAACTGATAAATAGATTTATGAAAAACCCTTGTCTAAAATCATTTCCCAAAAAAATAAAATTAATTACATTCTCTATTTACAAATCTCAGAAATTATGTGTTGAGGAAATGATTTTTGAGGAAGATAAATTATTCACTTACCAGTATTCCTGAGTTTTGAAGAACAACGAAATTTTTATGTTGCTACTGTCTCGAATTTCTTCAATCCCTTGTGCCAGTATTGCCATGAAATCATTGCGATCAATGCTTTGCTTTACACCCATGTCACCATGTTGAGAAGAAAATTAGTATCCCGAAAGAAACTCTAGTAGGCTTCATTAAGCAATTTATCCATCTAACCTCCTTTTCGTAATGCAATTTCGATTCATGCCAAGTGTTAAATCATGCACATTCATTATGGAGTTTAAGTTGGAGTCTATACATGCATACACTTCCAGATGGCTGATTATCAAATCCACGAGGTTTTTATGACCTTCTTTTGACATGTTAACTCCACTTAATCACGAAATTTACAAGATTTCTCATAGAAACTTATCTCAACTCAACCCAATCTCATAGAAACTCGAAATTCATGAGTGTTTTTTATAGATTTCTCATAGATTTTATATTGAGATTTTGGGATATTTTACCTTGAGACAGAGTTAAGCCTCAGTCTTCGAGGTCTTTACTGAACGTATGCCCTAAAGTTTATACTCCACAACCAACTCATTCAAAAAAATTTATTTTTTCCTTTGAGAGTTATAAAATCGATTTGAACCTGAGGATTTTCACTTCTTACCTCACCTCCTATAGCTTCGATTTTTTCTTGTTTTACTTCATGTAGCTTCGAGCCTTCCTTTCTAATTCCCGTGGCCTCATTTCTGAGTGAGCGTATATGCTCTTTAGTTGTCGAAACCTGTTTTGTTTTTTTTTTAATTTTCCTTCTCTAAGGTTTATTTTATAACAGTATTTACACTACTATTATGTGCATATATACTATTATGTCCATATAATAATGTTTTCCACTCTGTCTACGACGTGGTCGCTTCACTTTTTTTTTATAAATGTTGTACCCTCATGTAATAATTGTTGTCTTTCTTTGTGCAGGTCAATTTGATTTGGCAAGTTTGAAATATGCCTAGACTGATGGTTCCCTTAGTGAGAAATTATACTAAGGTTTCCCAGTCCGTGTAATAATTTTTTACCAAATGTATATGAAATCCATCAAATGTCAAACAGATTTATGAAATAAGTGTTTGTCATTTTTTTTTTTCCCATGAAGGCAACATATTAACTCCCTTTGTCAATATTTGACATTGAGCAACAATAACGAGGATGTCCTCATCATATGGCTTGAATTTTTATGAGAAAACGAGGATGAATGTCTAATGAGCAAGTTTCCATATGTCTTATTTAAAATATTGTTTTGAAATGACAAGTTTTAAGGTGACTTCAAACATAATATATCCTTCATGGTTGCTCCTTATTTTAAAAACAGGGGATTATCTTTTTCATGACTTATAGATTTCCGTGAAGTCTTGTCTCTACATTAACTCTAATTTCCTTTTTGCAGAGAAAAAGTCTTTTATTTACACCAGTTATCCTTCTTTTCTCTTATATGAAGATTGTAAACCAGTATTGTGCTCAAAATGATGCTTTCTCTTTTGTCTTTGAAGGGAAAATAAATAGGTGAACAAAAATGGTGAAATAGAAAGGGTTTTTTTTTAATGCACGAAAGGAAAGTTTTATTGAGTATTTTATGCAGGGATGGAGGGTTTTATGGAAAAATGTACTCTTAATGCACTAGGGTGTTAACTAGTGTTAAACACCATGTTAAGCACACACATGGTGTATGAGAAAGATAACACACACACACACACAAGAGACTCAACACACAATGAAAGATAAGCATGAGGCTTTCTTATTTTCCATTATACAAAGATGTACATTTATAGTACAATGGTGTGACTCTTGGTTTCACATTCCAAGGTCACTTGGACTCCATTGTGACTTTTCGCATTCCACACCTACCCGTGTAGGATTAGGTGTTCCAACATCCCCCCTTAATCCGAAGGGGTATGTGTGAGTCCAAGAAAAGAGTTGTAATACAAATATGCAAAGTATACATGGCAGCACTTGGGCTGAATCAACTCTCTGAAATGTTGGAAAAAGAGGTGGTTTAAGGATGACCACCAACACTGGAACGCAAAACTTGTTGCAGTTCCCGGAACTCTTCCAAAACTGGCAAGAAGCTGAAAGCTTCTGCTAGAGGAATTGTCCCTCATAAAAAAAGGGAGACCTTCAACCTAAAAGAAGGGAGGTCTACTACCTGTGATGGTTTTAGGATTACCAACAACTCTGGAATGCTTGAAGCATTTCCTGGAACTCAACCAAAGCTGGCAAGAAGCTGAAGGCTTCTGCTAGAGGAAGTGTTCCTCATATATGAAAGGGAGACCTTCGACCTAAAAGAAGGGAGGCCTACTACCTGTGATGGTTTTAGGTTATCTACCAACCAAAGATGATGGTTTAAGGTCGTCCACCAACCAAAGGCATGCTCATGGGCATCCCGTGTTCGGCTACACTATGAATCCTAATGACGAATTGTGTCTGTGCTCGCTTGATCCGACGTCGAACTTGTACATGACCACCATTTTCCCCTTGTCGTGTGACAAGGTGAGATGATGGCGTAAAACTCAACCGCAAGTTTGCTCAATATCCGTGGAACAAGTTCTAACATGTGTCGTAAACATCTTCTGGGCCGATGCCCATTGCCAAGAAGCGATCCATCCAAGATGAATCTTGGTTCTTGCAGGAGGCTTGTGTCTGAAGAATCTGTGTGAAGAATGAGTGTGCCGACCACAGTGCTTGCATGGATGAAGATCAAAACAGTGATCTTTCATATGGCCAACTCGATCACAGTGTTGGCATTTCTCAATCTGTTGTTGTTGTGGAACAGGATCTGGAACAGCTGCAGGTGAACTGTCATACATGAATCCAACACTCTGAAATATGATGGGCTTGGTGTAGTCTGGAATATGAAAGGACACATCCTTGTCATATCCAAGACCAGTTTTGTGCTTGTTGTGGACAAGCTCTTCCCAAGGTCTGATGATGGGCTTAGGAAGTGCAGGCTGAGCTGCTGCATCTGCATGAAAATCTGCTCTAGTACAAGGAACTGAATGTGGATCAACTGCAACTTTATCTTCTTTCTTCTGATGAGAGTCCTTCACAATCTTTTGAACAGAAACAGGTTCAGAATGGTGACTCTTTTGCTGAAGTTCATCTTGTTGGAGCTGAGATTCCAACTGCAAAAACTCAATCTTCTCATGTGCATCTTGTAAACAACTGTGAATTTTACAAAGAGCATCCTTGCTCATTTTTATCATGTCATCAACATTGGAATGAATGAGGTTATTCAACAACACTAATACCTCATTGATTTTAGCCATTTCAACAACTTAGGCTCAAAAAATGAAAGGGTGTCGGCTTCAACCGAAAATGCACCCGTTTACAATGTGATGCAACAAGAAATACAAATGACTCAAAAGAATTTCCAACTATGGAAATATCAAAGTACAAAATCTGCTCCTCAAATGATGGAGGGCAATCAACAATCCAACAACTAAAATAATGAGTGCAACTATGAAGAAGATGCAAATTCCACTCACAATACAATGTCAATAGAGTACAATATCTCTGCAAAATATTTTGTAGATGTGCAGCTGAAAACACTATGCAAGAGGCCTTTAAGGCAGCTGAATTTTCCTTCAAAGAGCTATTTTCAATGATGGGAAACTTGTCTTCAAATGTGAAATTCTTCAGAAAATCACCCTCTTATATAGTCAATGTGCTCACATGTCATTTCTTCAATTCACTGCTGTTCATTTCTACTCTTTCCTCTCTCTCTCTGCTCTTTTTTTTTTAATTAAATAATTAAAAATTAATTAAAAAAAAATTAAATAGGGAGGGAATTTAATTGGTGGAAAGGTATTATAAGGGGTGGAAGATATTAAAATAAATTTTAAAAATCGAATTTGAAAAGAGGCCGAATTTTGAATGGGCGGTATTTAAAAAATTTTTAAAATAAAAATGAAATTTTAGGGATATGGCAGGGAGATGGATATTAAATGGTGGGAATTGAAGTGATAAGGGATGTTAATCGGTGGGAATTGAAGTGATAAGGGATGAAAATTGGAAATTATGCAGATGGGCGTAGAAGTAGGGAGGGGTCGACGTTTGAGAATGAGAGCGGTTGTGCAGGAGAGGGGGCTCGGCGTTAGGGAGGAGGAGCGTATGCGTTGGAGTATGGCCGAGAGATATGAGGTAGCAGCGAGCAATGGGAGTATAGAGGCGTAGGAAATAGGTGTAGGGAGGAGCGCAGGTGTCTAGTGGCGCGTGAGTTGTGTGATGAGTTTGCATATAGCGTTGGAATACGGAGCGTATAGTGGGTTGGGAGTGGTGTATGCCGTAGGGAGGAGGCAGCTAGAGGGAGCGTTGAGTGTGTGGAAGAGTTCGATGGGGGAGCGCTGTGGTAGGGCGTAGGAAGGAAGTGGAGGGTAGTGCTAGGTCGAGGGTATGACGGGTTGAGAGAGGAGCATATGCGAGAGGGGCTAAGTGTTAAGAAAAGGGAAGGGCCGGCGGTGGAGTAGCAGCCGAGGGTGATAAGGGTTGCAAGGGCTCGACCGAGTAGGTTGAGGTGAAGAGCGTAGTGGAGCTTAGGGGAGAGGGGAACAGCTGTGAGGTGTGTACAGCGTGGAGTTTGGGGAATGGAGCGAATGCTGTGAGGAAGGTCGAATGGGCCAAGGGCCGAGCTGCCCAAAGATTGAAATTTTTTAATTTTTTTAATTTTTAATTTTTAATTTTTATTTATTTTTTTATTTTTTTTTAATTTTTTAATTTTTTAATTTTTTTTTTTAATTTAACAGTAGAGTAGAGTAGAAGACTTAAAAAACAGCAGCATATAAATGCAGTCCAGGAACTCAGAAGTTTTTACCAAAAACCCCAGAATTTTTCAGAATATTACATAAGGCGATGTAGCAGCAGAAAATTGGAGAATTTGTGGAGTTAGAGAACTCAGAAATCTCAGAAATTTCATCAAAAACCCTCTTTAAACTATTTTCCAACAACTCAAAAATGCAGAATTTAATGGGCAAAAATTGCAGGAAGAAATCAACCTTCAGATGTGCAGTGCTGCTCTTCTCCAAACCAATTTCTGAATGCTGGGATTTTGAATGTTGCTCCTTCTCAAAACCAACGCTGCTCTTCTTCAAAACACCTCTGAATGGTGGAAAAAACTTTGCTGAAGAAACTCTCTAAATGCTGCAAAAATTCCAACAATTTTTGCAGATATACACAGGCCATAAACACAAATGGCTCACTCAATTTGGAGCAGGGCCAGCAATTGCCCGCTCTGATACCATGTTAAACACCATGTTCAGCACACACATGGTGTATGAGAAAGATAACACACACACACACAAGAGACTCAACACACAATGAAGGATAAGCGTGAGGCTGTACATTTATAGTACAATGGTGTGACTCTTGGTTTCACATTCCAAGGTCACTTGGACTCCATTGTGACTTTTCGCATTCCACACCTACCCATGTAGGATTAGGTGTTCCAACAACTAGTCTTCAAATTTAGAAGTGTTATTTCAAAATCAAGAGCATTAAAATAAAATTTAACTTACATAACTTTGTATCAATTGCCTTAGTTGTATAAGCTCTTTTGGACCTAAATGGCTCCTTTGAGATGAAGTGGTCTTTCCAGCAATGAAGTCGTCTTTCATGTTCCTTCTGATTGGATTAAAATTTTAGGTCCCTCTGACTAAATTAAAATTTCAGGTCCCTTTGATTGAATTTAAAATTTCAAGTCCCTCTCCATTACCACTTTTACTGTTGAAGTTGAATGACTATTGTAGTTGAAGTAGAAATTTCTTCCATGTTGAGTGTCTTCATGCTTGAATTTTAAATTTGGTGAAAAACATAACAAAGCTTTAGATGAGAAGGATAACAAAGCATTTTAGTAATGAAACCAATGCTTTTTGTTTTCCTCTCCCCTTGCTTATTTCTAGACTTGTCCTCGAGTCTTTGAAGGAGACGATTCAAAACTTTTCAAAATATGATATGATATACTTTATTGTGAGAGTAAAAACCATAAGTATTAAAACAAACTATAACCATTTTTTTTAATTCATATTAGCTAATTAACTTGGTTTTCCAATATGAATTCAGGTATGTATATTGCCAGAAATCTGGATTTTCATGCAAAAACCTCCTTATGATACAACTTGAAAATGGAAAGCTATAAGTATAAATCGTTGAATATGAAGAAAGCATAGAAATCCGATCTATGAAAGCATATGAAAAAGTGAATATTTATCTTGTTCAATTTTAGTTAGTAAGGAAGAGGCTCTTGCCTCAGAGGTCTTGGTCGTCCTTCCTTATCATTTCTATTCATTCAAGAAATACAATTTCAATTATCTAAGTTACAAAAGCATAAAACATCTAATTTAAGAAAGCAAGAAGAAATTAATACAAGAATATTGATTTGAATTCAATCGTAGTTAACAAAGAAGAGGCTCTAACTTAGAGACCTGGTTTGTACTTCTTTATTGAATTTAATCATTCGAGAGTAATAATTTCCACTATCTCCATAACAATGGAAAGCAAGTTAGTTTATACAAAAAATATTCACAATTGATTAAAAGTGGAATGCAATATTAACACAGAAAATAAAAATGGTTAACATACGTGTATGCACATAAATTAACAATAGTGTACTTAGCTCAGCATGGGGGCCATCCACATTTGCGTGGTACACTTCAAAACAATCAGCTACAGCAAATATCTATTCCCATCACACAGGAAAGTATGCACAAGAAATAAGAAGGTATGTAGTCAACTTATACTTCATAAAATAATAGTCAGAATGTATTTCATAGTTGTTGGTAGACTTGCTTAAATAGGCTAAAAATATAACAAAATTGCTATTGTTGTTGTAACCACCTAAAATAGTCATATTACATATCATAGGTCGAATTCGGCATTTTAGTTGCATAAAATATGCATAAATCCCAGAAAAATCTTAAATATGCCCCTTAAATTAGGGCAATTCCTAAATGACTGGTCCAATTTTATTGACATTGATTGGGCCTGTTTTAAATGATTTGGAGCGAACCAATGGTTCTTCCACAATCTTTGGTTCCTTTAGTTTCCGAATATATCTTCCATTCGCGCCCAGGTGTCCTGCAAACATGACTTCAAACAAGTTATTACGATCTTTTCTAATTATGTCTAAATTTAATTTTAATACTCAATTTTTACTCAAACACTTAAAAATAAAAGACATAGTTTAGTTACCTTGGTATGCATCAGAAGTCATATAACGTGGTGAAAATGATAGAAAATGGATGACAAAAGATGGAAAAAATGATATAATAGGTGTGGAAAAAGGAGTCAAAATCGAGAGCTAACAACCATCATGCCCCCAAGCATGAGATGCTACCCCCGACATATGATGATGGGGGGGAATTGATCAAGTCCGCAAAGGTGGGAATGATGCCCCATATTGGGTGTGTATGTAGTAGGTTATGGACATGCCGAGTGTATTTAGAATAATAGATTCCAGAAACTTGTACGTAATATGGTTATGCATGATGTGTATAGGTTTTAACCCTCTATAGAAAATACTAGCAAACGAATTATGAAAATATAAAAAATAAACAATGGCCAGAACATAAAACAAACAAACACAAATATTTTCCCCTGGATCAAAAAACCGACACTACCAGATTGATTTTTCATTATTTTCCTTTCAATATTACAATACATATATATACATGCCAAATAATTCATAAACCCTAATCCATTAACCCTGGATTAGAGCATAACCGTAGTTCCCTTGACCGGATCTACAAAATACCATGGGAAAAAAACCATCATGCCAAAAACCATGTGCAAAAATCATGCACAAAACCATGGGTAGATCCGCCCATCATCTTTGGGTCCGCCCCCCCATCCTTGGGTTCGCATATATATAGAAAAAAAAACCCAACATGAGATCTTAGTCATTGGTCCAACCCCTACAACGCCCATTGTTTCTCTACACCAAGAAAACCTCCCAGTGCTCATGGACTTCGTCAATGCATCTGCAACATTCTTCAAAGTGTCCACCTCTACCAGAAACACCTTTTTGTCCTCAACCATATCCCTCACAAAGTGATATTGAACATCAATGTGATTTGTATTTGAATGATAAGCAGGGTTCTTTGCCAAGAAAATTCCACTTTGGTTGTCACAGTCTATCCTTATAGCTCGTTGTACCGACCCCATACTTGAACACAATCTCTCCAACCAAACTTCTTCCTTACTTGCATGAGTGACTGCCTTATCTTCAACCTCCATAGTTGAAAGATCCACTACAGACTTTATTTTGCTCATCTAACTGACTTCTCCTCCAAATAGGGTAAACACATACCCACTTGTAGATATTCGCCTATCTAGATCTCCAGCCCAGTCTGAATCAACAAAGCCACGGATGTCCCAAACTTTGTCTAATTATGATCTTCCTTGGTGGCACACACCATAATCACTAGTGTATTTATAAATCTCCATAGATGGTATGGTTATTTCTGGTTGAAGCAAATGTGCATAAGTATATGTGGTTACTATTGTAAATACCATAATGAGCTATGTTATAAAGCTCCAATAAGCGGTATGGTTGTCATGTTATCATGAGTGTCATGATGGTTTTGAATTTGAGCATGTTGTTCATTATAAATACTGCAACAAGATAAGTTATCAAGAATTGCCAGCAAGATAAGCTGCTTTTAGTGATTATGTTGTTCAGAGGTTTTCCCCAAGCTGGGGGGGGGGGCGCGGTTGTAACAACCTCGGGTTAAAAGTTTTCGTAATAAAGTTAATAAAGGAAAAACAAGACCATGGTCAAGGAACACTTATTCCAAGCTGAATGTTGGGAAAAATATCCTAGTGGGCATCACTTGATGTGTTAAAGGCTAAGGGAAATTTTCAAAGGAAATGGAAACAAAGGTATTTTCGGCACAGTACTTATTAAAATAAAGGAAATTAGGAGAAAAGGGAGGTGAAAGGTCACAGGTTGCATGTAAGGAGAAAATTGAATGAAAATGAATAAATTCGAGGCAACGAGAATAAAAGGACATCAGAGCATCGATTAGTAGCCTTTTGTCTATTTAGTTTTAGAATTAGTCTGAGAGAAGAGAAGTGCATTGAGAGGAGAAGGAAAGTAACCAAGCAAAGGAAGGACAACGAAGACAAGGGAAAGCAAGGATCAAGCAAGGAAAATTTGGATCAAGCAGATTCAGTGGGAATACTTGCAAGTAAAAGGTTTTATATATGATTTCCTAGTTGGTTTTGGCATGCATGGTATGTGCATGTGTGTCTTTGGTTCATTTTTTGTCGATGGCATGGATTTTTTCAGGTTTTGGCAATGATTTTAGGCTTTCCTCGCCATTTTTGGATAGCCATGGTGTGATGGGATTCTTTCTAGATTTAGTTTTGGATTACAGGAAGGTTTTGGATACAAATGAGGTGGTCTCAATAGAATCCCAAGCATTGGGGGTGGAGATTGTTTTCTCCGAGAAACTCTCAACAGGTGGGTGGAGATAGGAAAAATGTTTGGTTTTGTGATCTCGGAACCGATTTAGGTGAGATCACGGTATGGTGAGGGTGGAGGTGGTTTAACCTCTGAATTCCCTTGGTTGTTTATGGATTGGTTTATCCCAAGATATCCCACATTCATGCTTGTAATATGGCACGAGGGTGATTGGCTGAAAGAAATATTTGGTTCAACCCAATATATGGTCAGGTGGTACGTGGAATTCGTGGACCTGTTTGGATTTTGAATATGTTTAATAAGAGGTAAGTTTTGCCTTCTTTTGATGAGTAAATCTACTTGTTATTACTTAGCTTTGATGGATGTTCTATCATTGTTATTTATCTAGTTATAAGTTGGTTATAAACATGGTTATATCACATATATAAGTATGGTTCTTATCACATTTTGATTAATGAATGTCTAATTCATGAATGTGTGACCTAATTGGTGTTATGACAATTATTGTGAGATGGCATTGATCCTTCTTATCAAACCTCACGTAAGTTTCCATATCCTTGTGTTCATATATGATTTCATGACCTGTCGCTTACATGTTTACCAAGTGTTTGATGGAACAAAAGTCCCGGTTGGGAGAGGTCAGGTAAAGTCCTAGTTGAAGTTTTAGTTTATAAGCCTTGTTTCTATGTTATTCATGATTTATGGAAGTTTCATTTAGTTCTGGGCAGATTCCTAAGTCCTTGCACTGAAAAAGTGGCTCAAAATTTGGGGTCGTTGGCATAGAAATAGCTAGAAAATTACATAGTTGTTGGCAGGCAGGCCTATGGGAGCGACTGGAGGGATATAGTTGCTTTGATTCCTTGGAAAGGGAGTGACTGTAGCTCTATTTTAGAGAAAAATAGAGTTATCTCAGGGTTTGGACACCTAGAGGGGTTGGGTTGCTCTTGGAGGTCCTGTAGAACCCGAGGGAAGCCAATAAAGCCTTAAGTTGTCTACTCCGTTCCCTTAAGTTCATATAGGAGGTTTATTTTTATCATAGTGACCCTCAACTCATGTTTACCTCGAGTAAACCGAAAGCGAGAAAAATGTGGGAGGATTAGGTTACAAAAACCCATACTACATGGTATATTTTAATCATCCTAGTAGGAAATGGCTAGGTGATCAATTTTTTGGTGATAATGGATTACTCCCTATTGCATGAGAATTATGATAACATCATATCAACGCAATACATTGTACTTTCCTTTTACTTGACACTAAAGGGGTAGTTAATGGAGAGAGAGAGTTCATTGCAGAAAACAAAAGAAACATGTGTGGAGGGGATGAGAGCTAACTGTCAAGGAAGGGAGGCATACCCATACCTACCTAGAAAACTTTATAAATGAATAATGGTGCACCCAGTAATGTGGGCCTGAGAAAAATAATACATGATACATGATGTGTTGGCATCAATGGGCCATAAAAGGATACAATGATAAAAAGAATCCCATATGCATATGCTTGGAATACAAATGACAGGTCTAATATAAGGAGTTTTTTTTACATGAGTACATAAGACCATATTCCCCAAAGCTAATGAGAGGGGATATCACAACCAAATAATCCTTCTTGTAGAGGAAAGGGCTCTGAATATCTGAATGAGACAACTGAAGGAGGGTCTCCTATGATGGACTTTGTGAACTACAAAAACCAAGCGAGTCAAATCTACTAAACTACTTTTAAGGATAGATCACGAAGTGTTGATTGTTGGGAATGTGGGGGGATACCTGAAGTTTTTCCCCCTCATGGGGTCTTGGAACATCTCACACATACCCATTAAATGCTTAGTCAATGTGTTGAAGCACAAGACCATAAAGTATGATTCTTGATCGTGTGATAATGAGTTGGATTCAAGCATGTAGGAAACAACCTAGTCAAAAGGTAATGATGGGTCCCTTTGCTTGGTCTAAGGTACCCATAATGAAGAAAATAGATCCATGGTATACCATCCCCTGGGACACTCTCCTGGAATAGATGAACTGAAGTAGATATAGAAGGGCTCCCCAAAGTTGAGGCAGTGACGGGTCCTCAATAAAGGCACAAGAAAAATAATAATGTGGTTGACAAAGAGACAAACACCATGATGGGAAATAAAACCGATAGTATGGGTAGGCTTATGAATTCCCTTGTCATAGCATAACATGTAGGTTTGTCTGGTGGTGACTGATACGATTCTGAAGGGGATGGTAAATTAATCATATGGAGGCTTTTTAAAGATAGATCAAGACATATGGAGGTAAAATCTCAACAACATGAGATTGATATGACACACAAAGAAGATGAAGCATTGTAACAAGACTAGATGGGGATCAAAACAGACTCTGTGGGACATAATGATGACTCATCTTTGATGCTCTAAAAAAGGGTGTCTTAATAATGTTGCCACTAATTTAACCAACTACAAGTACAAGGCCCTGTCAAGGAAAATGAAGAGGTAATGAGAGTGGGAAGTCCATGGGGACATTAGCTGTGACATAATGATGAGAAGCGGTAATGAGGTTGTATCTAGTTATGAAAACAAACCATACTCCCGATGTGTAGGTGATTGAATTGCATGTGCATTAAAATGCAAATGGGTAATGGTGCTGGAGTGCCCATGTGAGATAGGATCTAACACTTGATAGGTAGCAAATGCAAGAGATGGATAAGTTGATCAACCTAAAGAAATGTGGGGGTCCATAAGGTGATATCCGTTGAAAGATGTAATGAATGGGATGGGGTTACTCTTATGTGAAATGCCAAAGGGAATAATCACAAATGAGACCTTGAAAACACAAGTAAACAATGGTTACTCGTGATGAAACTCAACACATAATTCAACAGGTGCAAATACAAGGTGGTGCCATAGTACAAGCGAAAAATATGAAGATATTTGGTTTAAATAAGGGGAGACTTGACACCTCATGGAAAAAATGGCTTCCTGATGAAGTAAAAAATCGACAAAAAGAGATTGTGTTAATGCTTCATGGAAATATTTTTCCTAATCAATAATTAGGGAAAGAAAGAATGGGGGAATGAACTACTAGAGGGGGTCTTGAGTCATCCCCTTCCACCAAGTCAAACAAGGGAAAGCGGGTGGCAAATGTGACATCACATAGAGTTGAATGTTTGAAGATATGGTACCAATCATCTACTATATGCAAAATGTATATGGCTCACTGGAGAGACTCATAGGACAAACTATCCAAGGGATGAGGAAAATTAACCATAACTAGATCGTTGGGGTATAATCCGAGAGTGGTTAATAATGTAAGCTCACTGAATGGGCTGTTAGGTTAGAATAACCAAGAAATTAGAGGATAATCAACCTTACCTAAATAGTTGGGGACTAAGACAAGACTAATGATAGCCAAGTAAGAAAGTGACCAAGGTGGCCATAACGCACCCAGGCATGAGAAGCTACCCCCCAACATAAGATGATGGGGGGGGGGGGGGGTGGGGGAATTGATCAGGTACGCAAAGGTGGGAATAATGCCCCCTATTGGGTGTGTATGTAGTAGGTTATGAACATGCCAAGTGTATTTCGAATAATGGGATCTAGATACTTATACATAATATGGTTATGCACGATGTGTATAGGTTTTAACCCTATACAAAAATTACCTGCAAACGAATTCGTAAAATAAAAAAAAAAATAATGGCAACAATATACAACAAATATACATAAATATTTTCCCTTGGATCCAAAGAACAAGACTACCATATTGATTTTTCATTATTTTCCTTTCAGTATAACAATACACGTATATACATGTCGAAGAATTCATAAACCCCAATCCATTAACCCTGGATTAGAACATAATCGTAGTTCCCTTGACCGGATTTTTAAAATACCATCGGAAGAAAACCATCATTCCCAAACCATGTGCAAAACCCATGCACAAAACCATGGGTAGTTATGCCCTCCATCTTTGGGTCCGCCTCCCATCCTTGGGTTCGCATACATACATACATACATATTATGTATATATATATATTCCAACAGGGGAGCATATTCATTGGTCCAACCCTGCAACGCCCATTGTTTCTCTACACTAAGAAAACTTCTCAGTGCTTACAGACTTCGTCAATGCATCTTCAAAATTCTTCAAATTTTCCATTTTTACCAACAACACCTTTTTTTCCTCAACCATATCCCTCACAAAGTGATATTGAACATCAATGTTCTTTATCTTTGAATGATAAGTAGGGTTCTTTGCTAAGAAAACTGCACTTTGGTTGTCATAGTCTATTCTTAAAGCTTGTTGTCCCAACCCCATACTTGAAGACAATCTCTGCAACCAGCCTGATTCCTTGCTTGCATGAGTGACTGACATGTATTCAACCTCTATATTTGAAAGAGCCACTATAGACTGTATTTTTCTCATTCAACTAATTGCTCCTCCAAATAGGTTAAACACATACCCATTTGTAGATATTCTCTTACCTATATCTCTAGCCTATTATGCATCAACAAAGCCACGGATGTCCAAAACTCTATCCAATCGTAGTCTTCCTTGGTAGCACAAAACATAATCACTAGTGCATTTATAAAGCTCCATATACAATATAGGTATTTTTTGGTTGATGTAAATGTGCATAATTATATTTCATTGCTATTGTAAATACCGCAATGATCTATGTTATAAAGCTTTAGTAAGAAATATAGTTGTCATTTTTTCATGAGTGTCATGATGGTTTTGCTTTTGAGCAGGTTTTTCATTTTAAATACTGCAACAAGCTAAGTTATTAAGCTCCATAAGCAATATATTTTTTGTTTTCGGTGATTTTGTTGGTTCTAGGTGTCACAAAACACCGAGGATGGTGTTCCCCAAAGGGGGGGGAGGGGGGGACACCACGACGGGGAATGAAAGCGATAGGATGGGTAGGCTTACGACTTCCCTCTTCCTAGCATAACATGTAAGTTTTATCTAGTAGTGATTGATACGATTCTGAAGGGGATGGTCAATTACTCAGATGGAGGCTTTTCAAAGACAGATCAAGACATATGGAGGTAAAATCTCAGCAAAATAAAATTGATATGACACACAAAGAAGATGAAACATTGTAACAAAACTTAGGGAGGATCATAACAGAATCCATGGGACATAATGATGACTCATCTTTGGCGCACTAAATACATGTGTCTCAACAACATTTCCACTAACTGAACCAAGTATAAGTATAAGGCCTATAAAGGTGAACCAAGAGGTAATGAAAGTGGGAAGTCCATGGGGACGTGAGTTGTGACATAATGATGAGAAGTGAAAATGAGGTTGGCTCTAATTATGAAAAAAAATCATTCTCTCGATGTGTAGGTGATTGAATGACATGGGCACTAAAATGCAAACGGGTAATGGCGCTGGAGTGCCCATATGAGCTTGTAGCTAACACTTTATAGGTGGAAAATGCAAGAGATGGATAAGTTGATCAACCTAAAGAAATGTGGGGGTCCCTAAGGTGATATCTGTTGAAAGAGAGGCAACTGTAATGAATGGGATTTGGTTACTCATATGTGAAATGCCAAAGGGAATAAGCAGAAATGAGACCTTGAAAACATGAGTAAACAATGGTTACTCGTGATGAAACTCAACACATAATTCAACAGGTGCAAAGACAAGGTGGTGCCATAGTAAAAAAGACAAATATGAAGATATATGATTTAAATAAGGGGAGACTTGACACCTCATGGAAAAAATGGCTTCTTGATGAAGTATCAAATTGACAAAAAGAGATGGTGTTAATGCTTCATGGAAAGATGTTTCCCGTTGAAGAATTAGGGAAATAAAGAATGGGGGAATGAACTACTATAGGGGGTATTGAGTCATCCCCTTCCACCAAGTCAAACAAGGAAGAGAGGGTGGAAAATGTGGCATCACATAGAGTTGAGTGTCTAAAGATATGGTATCAGTAGTCTATTATATGCAAAATGTATATGGCTAACCGGAGAGAATGATAGGACAAACTATCCAAGGAATGAGATGACAATTAACCATAACTAGATCGTTGGGGTATAGTCTGAGAGTGGATAATAATGTAAGCTCACTAAATGGGTTGGTAAGTTAGAATAACCGAGAAATGAGAGGATAATCAACACTACTTAAACTGTTGGTTCCTAGGCCAAGACTAATGATAACCAAGTAAGAAAGTGGCCATCATGCCCCCAAGCATGAGATGCTACCCCCCAACATATCATGATGGGGGGATTTGATCACATACGCAAAGGTGGGAATGATGACCCCTATTAGGTGTGTATGTAGTAGGTTATGGACATTCCGAGTGTATTTAGAATAATGGATTCTATACACTTGTACGTAATATGGTTATGCATGATCTTTATAGGTTTTAACCCTGTACAAAAATTACCTACAAAAAAACTCTTAAAATAGAAAAAATAAACAATGGTGAGAACATAAAACAAATATACACAAATATTTTCCCCTGGATCCAAAACCGAGACTACCAGATTGATTTTTCATTATTTTCCTTTCAATATTAAAGTACATATATATGCATGCTGAAGAATTCATAAACCCCAATCCATTGACCCTGGATTAGAACATAACCGTAGTTCCCTTAACGAGATCTACACAATGCCATGGGTAGAAAATCATCATGCTAGAAACCATGTGCAAGACCCATGCAGAAAACCATGGGTAAGTTCATCCACCATCTTTGTGTCCTCCCCCCATCCTTGGGTTTGCATCTATATAGAAAAAAATAAAATAAAAATAAATAAATAAATAATAATAATAATAATAATAATAATAATAATAATAATAATCCCAACATGAGAGCTTAGTCTTTGGTCCAACCCTATAACGCCCATTGTTTCTCTACACCAAGAAAACTTCTCAGTGCTCACAGACTTCGTCAATGCATCTGCAACATTCTTCAAAGTGTCCACCTTTACCAACAACACCTTTTTGTCCTCAACCATATCCATCAAAAACTGATATTGAACATCAATTTTCTTTGTCTTTGAATGATAAGCAGGGTTCTTTGCCAAGAAAATTTCACTTTGGTTGTCATAGTCTATCCTTATAGATCGTTGTACCAACCCCATACTTGAACACAATATTTGCAACAAAACTACTTCCTTGTTTGCATGAGTGACTGCCATGTATTCAACCTATGTAGCTGAAAGAGCCATTACAGACTTTATTTTTCTCATCCAACTAAATGCTCCTCCAATTAGGTTAAACACATGCCCACTTCCAGATATTCTCTTATTTATATCTCCAGCCCAGTCTGCATCAACAAAGCCACAAATGTCCAAAACTTTGTTCAATATTGGTCTTCCTCGATAGCACAGACCATAATCACTAGTTCCACGCAAATAACTTAAAACCCACTTCACTATTGTCCAATGCTCCTTCCTTGATTTTGACATAAACCTGCTCAATACTGCCATTGCATGTGCAATGTCTATTCTATTACATACCATTGCATACATGAGGCTACCCACTACACTTACATATGGATCACATGACATGTCCTCTTACTCTTCTAGTGTCTTAGGACACTGTTTAGAGATAAATTTACACCTGTAGGTATAGGAACCTTCACCGGTTTAATATCCTGCATATTAAACCTCTGTAATATTGTCTTGAAATACTTCCTCTGGTTTAACCAGAGCTTCCTCTTTGCTCGATCTATTTTAATTTCCATGCCCAAAATATAGTTTGTAGAACCAAGACCCTTCATGTCGAATTTGGAGAACATTTGGGTCTTAAATCATGTATAATTTCTTTGTCATTTCCTATCAGCAACATATCATCCACATACAAGACCAAATAAATAACATGGTCACCAATTAATTTGAAATACACATAGTGATCCGATTTTCTTTTGGTGAATACAATTCCTTGTATATATGTATCAAATTTCTGATACCACATCCTTGGTGGTTGTTTTAACCCATGCATAGACTTTTTTAACTTGCATACCAGTTCTTTCTTAACCTTCCTAGCACCTGGGAATAAAATTTTGCTACAAATCGAGCTTTGTATTTCTCCACCTTGCCTTCTGCATTCATCTTCATCTTAAACACCCATTTGCTTCCAATGGTTTTCCTTCCAGTCGATAAATCCACCACATCCCAAGCCTAATTTTTGTCCAAAGATGTCATTTCATCAACCATGGCCTCTTTCCATAGTTTTCCATCCTCTAAATCTACTGCCTCCTTGACAGTTCTGGGATCAACATCAGTACTAAATAAAGCAAAATTTGAACAAAAAGCAGATGGACTATACCTTTTTGGCTGCCTCGTCTCTCGAATTGATCTTATCAAAGATGGAGTGTGTAGCTCTTCTTCTCATGATTCGTGTTCAGGTGTAGAGTATGATTCTTCCTCATTTATCTCAAACTCTATCTTCTTAGATTCCTTTGGTAGGACTTCCTTTTTAATAACATCTTTCACCTCTCTAAACACGACATCTCAGTTGTACACAACCTTCCTTGTTTATGGGTTCCAAAGGTTATAACATTTTAAACCATCCTTATACCCAATGAAGATACACCTTTCAGATTTATTATCCAACTTGGTTCTTTTCTCCTTTGGAACATGTACATATGCATCACATCCAAATACACTCAGATGTGAAAAAGAGGGTTTCTTACTAGTCCATACCTCATGTGGATTTTTATCCTCCAATGTTGATGAAAGTTATCGGTTAACCAGGTAGCATGCAATCTCCACTTCCTTTGCCCATAATTATTGTCCTAACCCAAGACCATTGAGCATGCTTCTTGCGTTTTCCATCAACGTCCTGTTCATTCTTTCTACAAATCCATTTTGCTGAGGTGTGTATGGAGTAGTATTTTTTCGTGTTATACCACACTTCTTACAGAACTCTTCAAATTCCTTCTTGCAGAACTCTCCACCATTATCTGTCCTCAATAACTTGATCTTCTTCTTTGTATTATTTTCCACGAGAGCCTTAAATACTTTAAACATGTTAAAGACGTTAGATTTTTTATTGAGGAAATATATCCATGTATTCCTTGAGTAGTCATCTATAAATGAGACATAGTACACATAATTATCCAACAATGGAACCGACACAAGTCCAAACACATAATTGTCCACAAGATATAATATCCCTTTCGCCCTCTTAGCACTAGCGGGGAAACTCACCTGATTCTACTTCCCATATACACAATGTTCACAAAAAACAAAATCCAGAGAGAAATTAGACATACCTTCTACCATACCATTAACATGCAGTATTCGAAGGCCCTTCTCTCCAAAATGTCTAATTCTTTGATGCCATAAAATAGTATTTTCTCCAAAGATCACTAGGTTTTCTGCTCCACTTTCAGGAACCACAAAACTGTTGCACCCATCAATAATAGTGCTACCCAGAAGCTTTTATAGAGTTCCAATCCAAACTCCCTGCATCAATACCATTGTTCCCCGAACCATCTTGCATGTATCTTTCTCTAACACTATTTTTAGACATGCACCATCCATATTTCTTACAAAAATAAGATTTATGGCCAATGCAGGAATATGTAGAACACCGGGAAGTGTAATAAACCTTCCACTTTGCAACTTTATCTTGACTTCTCTGCATCCAATCATTTTTGCCTTCCTATCATCCCTTAAGAAGACATCACCACCATCAGATTTCTCATACTCGCAAAAACACTCCCTATGGGGAGTGAAGTGAAAGGATGCACCTGATTCAATCAACCATGCCTCATGATCTACATGTGTACTTGAAGAAGAAGCCAAGTACACGTCCCCACCTTCATTTGAGGTGGTTTTCGCCTCTGAAAAAGGAGCATTATTAGATCCCTTTCCTTTCTCGAGAGCATTAAATCTACAATTATTTTTATAGTGCCCTTTATTTATGCATTTCCAACACACCTTTAAAGGTTTTCCTAGAGATTTAGATCTCCCACTCGAGGAATTATTTTTGTTTCTGTTCTGGGACCGTCCTCGTACAGACAAAGCATATCAGTTTTGGCTGTCCATATTTTGTTGTCTCATCTCATCCGACAACAAGGATGAGAATATTTCCTCAAACTTTAAAGTAGTTATATTGCTAACTATTTCAACAACCAAACTATCCCACTGATCTGGTAGAGAGCACAACAAATGGATGCACTTATCTTCGTCTGAAATTTTAATATCAACAAATAAAAACTGGCTTACCATAGTATTAAAGGCATTTAGGTGCTTTGTCACTGAGTCTCCATCCTTCATCCTCAGGTTATACAACTTTTTCCATGTGAACAGTTTGTTCACCAAAAACTTAGATTGGTACAAAGTCCCTAACTTGTCCCACAAATCCTTCATTGTAGCTTCCCCTGATACATTCAACAATATTGAATCTAAGATACACAACTGTATTGTTCTCTTTTCCTTATGATACAACTTCGCCAAATCTTCTGTTGACATTGTCATTGGTTTAGTACCTGGATCTACCGCGATCCACTGATCTTCATCCAGCAGTAGATCCTCCATATTGAGCTTCCAAAACTCAAAACCATTAAAATTCTTGATCTTTATCTTTCCATTTCTCGCCATCTTATTTCATTGCAAGAATCAATCTCGTGAATCTCCCACTGAACAGGGCCTACCATAGGCCCGAGAAAAACCACTGAGCAACAACGATGTCCCCTTAAAGCTTAAACAACTATGATACCCAATGTAGGCTTTAACCTTGTACATAAATTACCTGCAAACGAATTCTTAAAACATAAAAAATAAAGAATGGTGAGAACATAAAACAAATACACACAAATATTTTCTCCTGAATCCCAAAACTAGGACTACGAGATTGATTTTTCATTATTTACCTTTCAATTTTACAATATATATATATATATATACATGCTGAAGCATTCATAAACCCTAATCAATTAACCCCAGATTAGAACATAATTGTATTTCCCCTGGTCGGATCTATAAAATACCATGGGAAGAAAACCATCATGCCAAAAACCACGTGCAAAACCTTTGCACAAAACCATGGGTAGGTCTGCCCACCATCTTTGGGTCCGTCCCCCACCCTTGGGTCTTCATATATATAGAAAACAACATTTTTCCCAAAATGAGTGCTCAGTAACCGGACCCCGTCCAAGGGGGTTATTGCCCCATGGAAACTCCCTGACAAGGGGGGCTGCCGCCACCCATGTGACCCCACTGTGCGCCTGGTGCAATTTTCAAGGGTGGCTAATACCGCCCCTGTGAGCCCCCCCCCCCCTTGCGCGTGCGACTAGTTGTGGAAAGAATATAACGCACACCCAATAATGTATATGATCATCATTTGTGGATGGTTTGGTAGATATAGTGACCATGTTTATACATGAACATAATGAAATATAGATTTAAACATAAACATAAAGCCATCATGAAAACTGAGCTTCAATTCATTAATAACAAATACTCAAAATTATTTACATGCAGAATCAAAATAAACTAGCTTGGCCGAAGGTAGCTTCCCTCTAAGAAGAGATGTGTTGACTGCATGTCTTCATAGCTATGTTACAATGAGGCTCATAGGCCTTTTTATTATTGAAAAACAATGGAAAACCCTAAGCATCCAAAAACCTAACCCTAAGAGATGAAGCACCAAAAATTTGTGGGCCATGTTGGGGTTAGTTGGTAAATCAAATTCCCTAGGTCATAACATTGGCATATGATCTTTGTTTCATGTGTATGATATCTCATTAGATAAATTTATCCAAGGAAAACAATTTTCGACTCTAGATCCCTGTTATAATTTTTGTCTACCCATTTTCCAAAAAAGCATCGTTTAGGGCCTCAAAATGGCTCTGGATTTTTAGAACCCAAAAAAAACTGCCAAAAATAGTAAATTGTAGTACAATTAGGGAAGCTAAAAGAAACTGTGTTGGGGGTCCAAGTGGAATAGGCGAGGGGCAACCAATATCCACCTAGATCATATAGTAGGAGAAAAGCAATAGGGAAGCACCAATCTCATGTGGCACTATATATATGAGTCAAAGGGACTAAATGCCTATGATCGAAAATATGGTGTCATCGTAACAATGAGTGGCTTCAGGTATAATGAAATGATGCTCATCTAGGAAAAACTGGGTTTGAACAATGATGTCAAAGGGATTAGGTTGTTGAGGTCAGATGCAAGAATGATTAATTGGATCATCCTTAGGGTGCTCTTAAGTGATGTGGGACTATAATTTTTTAAGGATGATGAAGAATATGGTACAAGAGTCGACACTACCAAATACGCTATGAGGTTTGGGGAGAATTTCTTCTTTTGTACCCTAAAAACTATGTGACCCCTTACCCAAACATTATGTGGCAATGTGATGGCCATAAGGTGGATGTGGTTTGAATTTATGGGTTCAAAGTAAGGGGTTATTGAACCAATTATCGTCATGGGAGACATATTTCACATGTGCAATGTCTACATAGGGAGACTAGTGACTAGTGGACTAAAGGTTCACTGCTCTTGATATCAAAGAAACCTCAAAAAAATAAGGGGATTCTAAAGATTCATAGTCATATGCTCTAGAAGAGTATGAAGGTGTTGATCTCATGGATGATGAGAGGTAAAATATCGGTACGGTATTCTCTTCCAACCCTACATTAGGGGAACCAATCACAGTAGTGGGTTGATTGGTCCCCTTCACTGACACTAGAGAGGTACTAGGGGGCGTAAATTGAGTGTAAGAATGGGCACTAAAATTAGCCTCAATATCGTGAAGAACAACAAGAGTATCGTGAAAATTGGAGAGATGAGGGAAATGATGTGAATAATGATCATATATTTTGCACAAATCGCAAGGGTGATTCATGTGTAAACCTTTGTTTTTCTTAGGTGGCTTAGGAAAGGTGACTTGTACCTCATGAACATTTGGCTCTAGCCAAAGCTCATTAAAGGAAATTAAGTCTTTCAATCAGGGAAAAGTAGGGGAATTATTATTGGTATTGCCATGTAAATCACAAAAATAACATGGAGGAGTAGGCTTGGGCATTGATGGTTAAGGTGTTATTGCTTGGGTTGCTTTATCTTTGCCCCATCCTTTTCGAATTTCCCCCCCTCAATAGTTTCTTTGCAATAGGAGTGAGTTCTTGTTGAGGTTGCACTAGAATTGAAGCAGTGGAAGGGATGGTGGGAACCAATTATACCAACGTCAAATTCATGTAATATTTAGGCTAATAAAGAGGGGTGTTGGGACGAGGATATATCTACCATACTGGGATCACCATGATGAAATTCGACATACTCAGCATAGCCATCGTATGTGTACTTACTATTATGGACAATGGGAGAGGAAAGGTATATTGTCGAATGGATGGTGCCCAGGAGGAGTTCCTCCCGAGGCACTAGGTGAATTTGGAGCAACAAGCTACTGATGAGATGGCTACTAAGAAGGGGTATTTGGCTACTAAGAAACTCATGACCATCCTAGTATGCAAACATCAGAAGTGTTAGCCTCAGTCTTAACAGATGGTGGGCTATCATATGCCCCGAGAAACGAGGAATAGTTTTAGACTACTAAACTGATCGATGGTGACGATGTTCCCATTATGAGGGAATATTTTAATACAATAGATAGAAAAAGCAATGCCTCGATGGCATACATGAAGTTTCATCCTAAAATGATATTATAGTCTAAAGAGGCATCAAGAACCTCCACATCAAGCAAGATTTCATTGTCGGTCAAACCAATGGGAAAATTTTGGTACAGGCCTATGGGTTGAGAAGGGAAACCATCATATGCATGAAGGGTGATAATAGATTGTGAAAATTCGAGAGAACCATGTTACTTCCAAACTTGGGAAAACATCAGATAGGTTGATGCACCTTCAACAGTGATACATTGTTTAACAACAACATTATTGATGGAGATTGGGATATGGAAGGCAACAGATGGGGGAAGGCGAGTATGGTTCAATTTTTCAACATCAAAGACAATAATGCGATCCTCTGAAGGGTACACAACCCAAAACAAATATTAGATCCCTTTTATATGATTGTCACATATGGAGAACTTCCATCTTTGACATGGAAATAGGAGATTGTGCTAAATCATCTACTATGTTATAGGTATGGGAAAGCAAGGAGTTGGCAACTTTTCAACGTAATAATCCTTTGGTGATGTTGGGAGTAACCTCTACTTTAGGTCGATGACTCTGTAAGGTACCATTTGGTGATTAAATAGGATCTACACTCACTTTTGGTTGTTCCTTAGGAGGTGGACCATATTGACACAACCAAGTTTGAATATTGACTTCTTTACAATTCATCATGAGGATTTGATAATGTAACAGACCCAGGTTAAAATATCATGTAATAAAAGTTAATAAAGGCAAAAAGTAAGACCACGGTTAAGGGAAATTTATTCCAAGATGAATGTTGGGCAAAGATATCCCAGTGGCCATCATGAGATATGTGTTGATGGCAAAGAAAAATTGGAAAAGTCAATGGCTAAGGCATTAAAGAGGCAAAAAATAATTTGGCACGTTTATTTATCAAAACAAAGGAAAATATGAGAAAAGGAAGGTAAAAGGTCACAGGTTGCATGTGAGGAGGAAAATGAAGGAAGATAATCGAAAATTAAGAAAAACAGAGGCCTCATTGATAAAAAAAGGCTTTTGAGGATCAGTTGGTACCTTTTGTCAGTTCAATATTGGAGCTCTCTCATTATTCTCTCTCTCCCTCTCTTGGATGTTTAGATTTTTCTTGGAGCATTTCAGCATTGAGCTAAGAAAGAGGAAAGCAAGCAAAGGAAGGACATTGAAAGTAAAGATCAAGCAAGGAGGAGTAGGATCTAACAACTTTAGCAGGAATACTTGCAATTAACATATTGGATGTATGCTTTCCTAGTTGGTTTTTACATGCATGGCTTATGCATGTTGGAATTTGGTTCTCTTGTTGTTGGTGGCATGGTTTTGTCAAGTTTTGACAATGGTTTTCAGTCTTGCCTTGCATTTTTCTAGATAGCCATGGCGTGTTTGTATTTTGATCTCAATTTTGAACCTTGGAATCTTTGAATGAATTTCGGAATCTGGGGTAGAGGTGGTATCAAGGAAAATTCCCAAAGGCCTAGGAATCCATTGACCGGTTCAGGTGAGATACACAGTAAAGCCTAAGGGTGGTGTCTCGGTTTAGGGCCTAGTGATTCGAGCTTTTATTGCGATAAAGCCAGAGAGACAAGGAGATGGAAAATTCCTCAAGGATAATGATGGATTTTCAGAGGCATTCCAAGATCGGTTCAGTTTTGTGATCGGGGCACCAGTTTAGGTGTGATCATGGTTTGGTAAGGGTGGAGGTGGTTTAACCTCTGGATTACCTTAGTTGTTTTTGGATTGGTTTATCCATGATATCCCACATTCATGCTTAGAATATGGCACGGGCGTGACTAGATGAAAAGATATTTGGACCAACCATGTATATGGTCGGGTGGTACATGGAAGTCCCAAACAAGTTATCTTTTTCTTTTTTTTTGTACTTATTAATGCGTGGATTAATGGTTGTTATATCACTGCTATTTCCATGAATTTATGCTAGTTATAAGCATGGGTAAATGACTGGTTCAAGTCATGGTTCTTTCATGTATTTAGTTATCAATGTTAAAATAATGGATGCAAGACCTAATTGATGTCATATCAATTCAAGGAAGAGGGTGGTGATCCTTCTTGTAATGTATCGTAAAGAGTTTTCAGTCATTCATGTTATGTCTTGTATCCTAGACCTGTAGATTTCATTAATGCCAAGTGTTTGACAGAATGTCAATCCCAGTTGGGGATGGTCAAGCTTAGTCCTCGAGTCAGTTTTTCATTCATTGGCATCGTCGGCATTTGTTTGATGGATTCTAGAAGCTACAAGAAAGTATTGGAAGTGTCCGAGATTTTGGGCTTAAAAAGTGCCATAAATCCCGCAGACGTTGGCACAAGTCTAGGTGAAAGTGTCCCTGGATTCACCCATGGCTACTTTGTGGGAGCGTACAAAGCCTCCCAAACAAACCCTTGCCCATATCAAGGGAGAACATGGGGGTTTTCTTCGTTAAAAGTGAGTGGGAACCAACGATAAGTCAACTCGATGACTAGGATAGCCTCTAGGGGTCCTGTAGAAGGTGGATGGGGATCTATGTTATGGTTTTTTCCACGTCGAATCCACTTCCTTAAAGTCACCAAGGAGGTTGAGTATGCTCTTAAATATCTTCATCTCATGTTTACCCTAGTTGGCCGGTTACTTGGGTAGATGTGAGGGGAGGTGTACGTTACAGTTGGTATTAGAGCGTGGTTGTGCTCTTCTTGGGAAAAGTTTCATGTTGTCAAGATAATTTTTGTCATGTACTCGTGTTGGTTGCGTATGTGTTTCTCATGCTTGTGTTCTATGTACTTGTTGGATCTTCATGGTGTTGGTCATGGTAGCAGTGATGTCGCTATGGAAGGGTTGATGGTTTTGTTGTAAATGCGTTGTCATGGGCATATGACTGGTTATACTTGTCAGGTTCTTACATGTTGTCAAGTGTGAAATTTTATGGTTTAGGTTTTCATGCATGAGGTCATGGTGTGTAGTTGATATGGTCATGCATTAATGATTGGAATCTAACTGAAATGATGTTTATGTGTTGATATACCATGTTTTACAACTTTATATGTTGTTATGATTATGTCTATACATGTATTATGTTAATTGGTTGATATTGCTAAGGTACGTTGGTTTATTTTCATTTGGTTTAAGGTGACATGAGATGCCTTGCAGGAATAAATCAAATATGGATAGAAAGTTGGTAGACTACAGATATTCCCGTTATGAATCATATGAGCAACACGGTGTTGGGCACTCTTTTGATTTGGCAGATACACTGAGAATTTTAAAGGAGGAAATAAGGAGTTGTAAAGCAGACAATGATAGAATCATACAGGCACAGGAAAAACAAGCAGAAGTAAATACGACAATCCTTCAAAGTTTGTCAAATTTGTAGCGATGGGGACCACTTCTGATCAGTTATGGATAGGAAGATGGGGCTAATGGGGGAATATGGCAGTAGGTCTCCTAGAGGTAACAGGCGGATAAATATTACATGATTAGAGATGGCAGGTTCTTCGACACTCCAGATAGGAGAGGTGATAAACATCGGTACTATTCTAGTTATGATTCATATAGGCACTACGATCGTCACTACTATCATCCTTGTAGGAGGAGTGACAGGGGATATTTTCCGGATGATATTAAGAAAGAAAATCCACCTAAATTTAAAGGAGAGATGAAGAAACCATAGGATGCAGAGGCATGGTTGTTTGGTATGAGGAAATTATTCATGTTGCACAATTTCTTAGAAAACATGAAATCCATAATCGATACATTTAGTCTCAGGGGTAAAGAAGGTATTTGGTGGGAAGATGTGAAGAATGTCAAGGGTATTTATGAGGAGGAACTGACTTGGAGTGAGTTCGAGAGGCTATTTCGGAAAAAGTATCTATCGGAGAGGTATTATGATGTTAGAGATAAGGAGTTTTATGAGTTGCAGATGGGTTCCATGACATATGATGAGTATACAAGCATGTTATTGGAATTGTTGGGATATGTGCCTTGCCTCGAGGAGGAGAAGGCCAATGGTTAGAGATTCATCAGTGGGCTACCATCATCTTATAGAGATCGGATTGAGTTGGATGAGCCTAGATTATTGGAGGAGACCATTCAAAAGTTGAAGCATTGTTATGATCAGTCAAAATGCAAAGTTGAGCCTAAGCATGATTTGAAAGGAAATGAGAAATCTAAAGGAAGATGGCCACCAAAGCAGGAAAGACCGCAAGATGCAGGCAATAAAGAAAATGTGGTTCCTTACAAGAAGTTCAATACAACTATGAAAGGACCTGGAGAGCATTAGATTATAGGTGATGGTATAGAACCATTGTATTGTTGGACATGTGGAAATGATCATCATAAGAGGGACTGTTTGCAGTATCGGTGTGGTAGACCCCATATATATATTGCACATGAGGTGTAGACAGTTGGGCATGTTGGTCACAACGTTCCTCGGACTTATGCAGTTGTGGACAACAAGCAGGCAGATCATCAGGCATCTATCATTGAGATGGAAAATAAGCTTTGTGATCAAGTTTTTTCTATTTTGATATATCTTGGAATGGTGGATAAGTGTGATTTGAGAAAATAAATGCATGCAGAATCTTGGTTTCAGCAGTTGGCCACATGTACAAAGAAAAGAGTTCACCATTGGGTAAGAGCTTGCGCATTTGACTTGAACGGTATGCCTAAAACATCGCACTTGAACATATTTCCATTGGAATCATATAGTATGCTATTTCGTATGGACTGGTTATGCCTTCACAGGACCAAGGTGGATTGTTATGACAAATCCATTGAGTGCTTGGACGACAATGGGGAACCAAGAGTCTTACAGGGAAAGAAGAATACCACACCAGTTAGGATGGTGACAACTATGCAGGCCAAGCGTACTCACGGGAAAGGGTGTGTGTTGTTTGTAGCACATATCTCTAGTTACAAAGGTAAGGAAGTTGAGGTTGTATATTTTTTAGAAGGTACCCATTTCTACAGTAGTTTCACGATGTATTTCCTACAGAGATTTCAGGTTTGCCACCTCACAGGGAAGTATACTTTTCTATTGAGTTGGTACCAAGGGCAACACCAGCATCAAAGGCACCTTACAGGATGAGCACATCTGAGTTGGTATAGTTAAAGTTGTAGCTGAAAGAGATGCTTGACAAAGAATACATTAAGCCAAGGGCATAGCCATGGGGTGCACCAGTATTGTTTGTGAAGAATAAGGATGATACTCTTAGATTGTGCATTGATTACAGGCAGTTGAACAAAGTGACCATCAAGAATAGGTGTCCTTTACCGAGGATTGATGATTTTTTTGATCAAATGAAGGGAGAAACAATGTTCTCTAAGATTGACTTGAGATTAGGATATCATCACGTATGCATCAAACAAGAGGACATCTACATGACAAGTTTCCGGACCAGGTATGGGAATTATGAGTTTTTTGTAGTTCCATTTGGTTTGACTAATGCTCCACCTACATTTATGTGTTTGATGAATAGTGTGTTGAATTTTTATTTGGACAAGTTTGTGATTGTATTTATTGATGACATATTGGTATATTCTAAAAATGAGGAAGAGCATGTCGAGCATTTGGAAGTAGGGTTGAGATTGTTGATAGAGCATCAATTGTATGCTAAGCTCAACAAGTGTAGTTTCTTTCAGACTAAGGTACATTACTTGGGACATGTTGTCTCCAACAAGGGAATAACAGTGGATCCAGAAAAGATAAGAGCTATCATGGAGTGGGCAGATCCTATTAATGTAGATGAGGTGATATCCTTCATAGGATTGGCAGGTTATTACAGGAGATTCATCGACAACTTCTCACAATTTTCTTATCTTATTACATCATTGTAGAGGAAAGGTAAGAAGTTTGAGTGGACTTAGTAATGTGAGGCCAGTTTTTAACAACTTAAGAAAATGTTGACACATGCTCCAGTGTTAAATATCGCATATCTGGATAAAGGGTTTAGAGTATGTAAATATGCTTGCAAAAGAGGGCTTGTTGGATTCCTTATGTAGGATGGATAGGTGGCATGTTACGAGTCATGAAAATTGAAAGAACATGAGCAGAACTATCCGATGCATGATCTTGAGCTAGAAATGATCATACATGCATTGAATGTGTGGAGACATTATCTTCTTGGCAGGAGGTTTTTACTGATGAGTGATCACAATGGGTTGAGATACTTGTTTGACCAGTCGAATTTGAATTCCAGGAAATCTAGATGATTGGCTACAATAAAAGAGTTTAACTTTGAGATTAGATACATTAGAGGTAAATAGAATAGGGCCACAAATGCTCTTAGCAAGTAGATTTAGGTTAATCACATTGTAACTATGAGCTACTATGGGACAAATTTACAGGATAGGATCTTGTAGACAGGTCAGCAAGATGTCAAGTATATGGAACTTAGGAACATATTTCAGTAGAGTATTTTTATAGGTACAGGTGCAGGTGTACAGGATGTTTACTATCGTCTCTCGACAGATGGATTGGTCAAGTTTAGAGACAAGATATATTTGCCAAATAGTAGTGATCTCAAGAACCTGACCTTGAGGGAGTTTCACGCGAAACCATATTCAGGTCACCTAGGATATCAAAAGACATTGAATGGAGTGAAAAAAATCTATTATTGGCCGAATCTGAGGAAGGATGTAGCAGAGTTCGTGGCTGGGTGTTTGGATTGTCAGCAGATGAAGGCAGAGTGCACGCATCCAGCTGAACTACTGCAGCCTATTGCGATTCCATAATGGAAATGGGAGGTCATTTCCATGGATTTTATCACAGGTTTGTCGAGGACAGTGAGACAACATGATTCTATCATGGTTGTTGTGGACAGGTTGACAAAGGTACCACACTTCATCCCAGTGAAGACTACATTTTTAACTAATGATGTGGCACAATTGTTCATCAGAGATGTGGTCAGATTGCATGGGGTCCCAAATAATATTGTGTCAAATAGGGATGCAAAGCTCACTTCGAAGTTTTGGAAGGATTTGTTTGCAGGTTTGGGTACTGAGCTGGCCTTCAGTACAAATTATCAACCACAGACAGATGGACAGACTAAGAGGGTCAACAGGATCTTGGAGGACATGTTAAGGATGTATGTGATGCATCAACAATGAAAGTGGGAAGATTATCTACCATTGGTTGAGTTTGCATACAACAATGGGTATCGAGATTCACTGGGCATGAGTCCCTTCGAGGCACTGTATGGGAGGATTTTTAATACTCCCATCAGTTGGAGCGATCTAGTTAACAAGGTGTTGATTGGACCGGAAATGTTGGCATACATGGAGCAAGAAAAGCATATTATAAAGAATAATTTAAAGGCAACACGAGACGGACAAAAGAGTTATGCATACTAGCATAGGGTATTTAAGGAGTTTCAGGTTTGGGAACATGTGTATTTGTGCATCAAGCCCAAGAAGAGCTCCTTGAGGATCATATCATGTGCGAAGTCGGCACCATGGTATTGTGGGCCTTTTGAGATCCTTGAGAGGAATGGACCAGTGGCCTATCAACTTGCACTGCCTCCAACATTGAAATTCCATGATGTGTTTCATGTTTCATTACTTAAAAGGTATATAAAGGATGTTGATCATGTTATTGATTGGTCTGTATTGCAGGTGGAGCAAGAAGGATAATTCCAACCGGAACCTCAGTGCATATCGCAATGAAAGTAGCTCATGCTCACGAACAGAGCCATCAAGCAGGTTAAAGTGTCGTGGAAGCACTTTGGCCTTGATGAAGCTACATGGGGGATGGAGGATCACATGCAGGCTATGTATCATTCATTGTTTGTCGGTTGAGGCAAAACACTTTTGCTATGATGTCTGGTATATGTTTAGCATATGTTTTGGTGATGTTTTGGTATATGTACATATCTATATGGATGTAAATACCTCCATAAGCTAAGTTATAAAGCTCCAATAAGCAGTCTGGATGTTATATGGTCATGTTATCATTGTGTGTGTGTGTGTGTGTGTTTTTTTTTAAAGCAGGATATTCATTGTAAATATTACATCGAACTAAGTTATAAAGCTCTATGAGTAGCATGTTTTCTTTTCAATGGTCTTGCTCAGGTGTAGGTGTGGTTTAATACCGAGGAGGGAGCACCACATGTGGAAGGACCTAATGTGGCTAGTGGGATATTCCGCAAAGTTCCCAATGAACTTTGGGATGTATTACAGGATATTGGTTGGCATGGGTAGCCAATTAGGATCATGCCTAAGAGGCTCATTAATGAGTTTATTCAAATCCGGAAGGTTTAAATGACCCACTTAGGGAAGGAAGGATTGAGTGAATGTAATTCCTTGCAAGGTTCGTGTGTTACCTCCAAGAGGGACCCTCAATATTACTAGTGTGTTCTCCAGTACCACTATTAGTGCTCGCGTTAGGGGCGAGAGTACCTCTAGTGTTGGTGCCAAACTTGGTAGAGCCTCGGGATTGAGAGGTTTTGATATTCGAGGAAGAGATAGAATTTGAAGATGGACTAGGGAAAAATATATTAACTCGTCTAGCAGGTGTAAGTAGATGTCCTAACAGAAACTGAGGATGCATACCACAGTCTCCGGGATTAACGCCCATGGGGTGCAATGGATCTAAAATGATAGAGGAAAGGGGGAAGAAATAAAATAACAAAAAGTAAGCATGAAACTACAAGCAATGGTGAAAATTGAATCTAAATATGTTCTAATGCTATTCTAAATCAAATAAACTCGTAAATATATATATATATATATATTACTCATAGACTAAAGGACAGATACACGTGAAACAAGTCCTAGTCTATGTTTTCATGGCCTTCCAAATAATTTCTATCTTATAGTGCTTGATGCCTGTAAGCAGAGAGTTGAGTGAAAAGGAAGGTGAAGGTATGGTTGTTTCCCACAATCACCACCTATAGGGTGTTTTATCTAAGAAAATCAACTATAGGAGCGAGCAAATCTCAGCTTTTGGGTGTTGGTTGTAGACTGAAATTCTCGACCAAAAAGTGGGAGCTTCAAGGGGAATCGCCAGTATCCCTAGGGCTTACACCCTCTAATAGGTTTCTACTTATTACCACCTTTAAATCATTGAATTATGGAGGGTTTCAAGCACCCTAAGAGGAAAACCACTTTCTCTCACATGTAGAGTGATTGGTGGGAATTATGGGATGCCTACCCCACCAACCATAACCTAACTATTAGAATGTTTTGTCTCATGCCTAAGTGGGATTAAATCTATGTTTGCTAGATTAAGTGGATAGTTTTATGGTCTTGGCTTGGTGATTTGAACCAAGCTCACGTTCACTTTAGGTGTGAAGTGTGTGCAAATGTGCATTGTGACATTGATTTGCATAAAGTGTAAATTGTGTACTGCTAAAAAGTAAAATATTGAACTGAAAAATTTACTGAAATTGAACAGAAAGTAAATATATTTAAATAGTACTCTACTTCCCACCCAAAAACGGCAAAAATAGGGCACCAAAATGGAGAAAAATATACTTAGAACCAAGGGGGTTGGGATCTATGATCAAGCTGTCCACCTTATGCAAAGAATAACAACGAAGAAAAAATGGATTCCTAGCTAAAATGGAAACAAACAAACCACGTATGATGATGTAACTAAAAACAACTTTGAATGGTAATGCAACAAAAGGCTTAAATGGGGCACACTTGAAGTTTCTAAGTTTAAAAGGAAGTTGAAACATATGGTTTAATTGGCATGGTTTGCAACTTTGAACAGTAGACTACCAAATTAGAAAAACCCCTCCTTATTTGGTGGAGGTGTACCTCGAACCCTACAAGGGATTTTTCCTTCCTCCTAAAAGTGCATAAACCGAAGAGATCGAGTCCTAATGCTTGATGAAGGGAGGCATACAAAAACCCCCTATCAGACACCTAGAACAAAATCTCATAAAATAATTGAAAAAAACAAAAAATATATGGAAAATGAAAAAAAATGACATGATGTTGCGTTACAATGCAGGTTGTGGGTTGTTTCTGCTTTGGGCCACTACTTATAAACTCTAGAAACCTATGTTAGGGCTCTTGTGCTCTCGCTTCAAGGGTTTAATTAGATCTTGCTATGTCTTGTGCAACTTGTTGGAAGAGGTAAAATGATAGCTTATTAATTCAATTTTCCTTAACCTTAATATTTGCTTGTGAACTTGGTTAATCTTCTTATGTTCTTTACTTAGATATTTTCATCAACAAATATCAAAAACAGAAACAACAAAGGACATAGAAATTAGGCTCTCAGATTGGGGAAAACCTGTAAAAATCTTATCTTCTTAAATAATATTCTTGAAATAAGATACAAAGACCCAATCCCTAGATCAAGTCCTTCTCCAAGTACCAATTCAACCATTCCAATAAGTCCTTCCTTTATCCTGCACCAACCAACTTCAAAATTCTAACTTCGAACTGTCAGTTTTAATACTACAACTCCTCTTGCAACATTGACCCTGAAATTTTTGCCTTGCAGCTGCTATGAAAATCGTAATCCAACTTCCTCTTGAGACCTTCCTAGAGCAACACAGCTCCTGCCAAGGTCAATTTGGTAAAGATGTCGTATTCTTCCTTCCAACTACAAGATATTGCACTTTGTCCTACTACAACTAAAACCTACAACTTTGGCCTCCTTCTGCAGCACCATAAACCCTAGAAATTTACACATGTGAGAGAGATAGAGCCCCAAAACAAAGTTTTTTACTTCCTTATTGAATTCTTCTTGCTTCTTATACCTTCGCTCCTCTTTCCCTTGTTTCCCATCTAAAGATCGAACTTCTTCTTGGATGATCGCACTTATATGTTAGTTAGTACCAAATGAGGTCGAACTACTCCATTATATAGTCTCTCTAGGGGGTCAAATTCCCTCCTTTAGACCGACTTGTACTTTTGGATTTTCCAGGACTTTCTTGACTCAAAAATACTTATTTTTATAATTATATTTCTCCCAGAAGGGTCGTATAAACATGATGTTGACTCCTTTGACTCGTGAAAATAAATGGTAAGACCTAACAAACCATAGAAGCTTGAATAGCATTGTTTTACCTAGAATACCGTCAATAAAGAGAATGAAACCCATTCTTTAATAAAAATAAATTTTCTTTTATTTTATTGTTTGTTACATAGGATACATATTGAAATGAGTACAATAATTATGAAGACCGGAATTAGTTGCATTTTCAACATGGTTGGTACTTGTAACATGCAAAACATAGACAAAAATGTATACAAAAGCTTTTGCAAAAATACCACTAGCAAATGAAAATGAAATATAAAATGGAGAAAAATGGCAGAAAAGGAAGCAAAGTCACTAGGGACATGGAGTTTTAGCACAATGGAGTTTCCATTTATTAGTGGTAATTTTTTGAGTGGGTATGCAAAAAATCTACTTTTCTTATTGCTAGTGACGAAACAAACTAAAAAACCAAAAAGTGTAAAATAAACTCAAAAAATTCTCCAATATTTAACAACCATATTCAAATCTGCAAAAAAAAATATTAGTGGAAAACCTACCAAAAGCTCACATAACCTACAAATAAGTGTTAAACGTTAAATAAATGGAAACCAATAGAAAGATAGGATTTTATTATTTTAATTAAAATAACACTTGTGGAGAATTATTTACTCACATCGATCTATAAATTCCTCCTCCGTCGGAGGGTTCTTTTGTGTCCCTCCCCTCCCAGTCACTACTTGTCTCTCCTCTGTTTGCAAATGGGCAATGTGAGAAAAATGATAGAACTCAAGATGGAGAGTTCGAATTTTGCAAGATCATAATGACGATGATGATAGTGATCATGTGTAAATGGTGAGGGAAAAACCTCCTTATTTATAAAAAAAATGCTAGATTAGACTAGATATAGTAAAATAAAATAAAATAAAATATGTGATTGACAAGATCATGATCTAACTGTTATGAGTATTTTATTATTTTTGTTATGAGGAATCAGAAAATGCATGAAGAAAATTACTCTTCCCACAAAATCCTACACTCTAATATTAGAGAAATTGTCAATAGTCTTTATTTGGTTAACTAACTCAAGTAATAATGGCTACTTGAGTTAATTAAGAAAAAGGGTTGAAATAATTAATAAATGAAAATGGTTTATTTAATTATTCCTTGGTGATGTAGTGAAAATGGGTTAGAAAAAATTACATAATATTGATTTAATAATTATTTAAAGGGAGAAAAGTGAAATTATTAAGGAATAATAAATAAATAATAATGTATTTAATTATTCCTATCGATGGGTGAAAATATTGTTGTTGATGAAGACTTCTTGAGGACTGTGTGTCGTGATCATATGTTTGCCCAATGTTTCGGGTGAACCCTTCATCTATCTCCAGGGGCTTGAAGCTTACTGATGATATGAAGAGTGCTAGAACCCTATAAATAGAGGATGTTGTTAACATATAACCGTTAGAGGTGGAGAGGAGGATAAATAATGTAGATAACAAGGAATCGATAATTAATTTGATTTTAATAAAGGAGAATAGAAAAATGAAAATAAATTAATCATTAATAAATAAATAATTTTATTTATTTCCGCAATATGGGTAAATATGAAAACAACATGAAATTAATTAAATGATTTTTTTGGTTATTTTGAAGTGGGTGAACTAATTAAACATAAATAATTTAAGAAAAACGGTTCTCTAAATTATTTGATAATGTAAAAGTGGGGTTTAATGTGTAAAACCCATACTACATGGTGTATTTTGATCATCGTAGTGGAGAATGGTTAGGTGGTCATTTTTTGGATGATAACATCCATGGCATTACTAATGAGCCTTACAAAATCAAATTTGATGTCTTATATTTGTATTGGCAATGGTGGCAATGATATAAGAAGTTTTATAACAACTAAATTTTTTGGACCTATTTTGTAAGGGTACTTTCTGACACTTACTATTTCAGACACCTGACATGAATACGACAAACCAATATATTTTGGGACTATATTATTGCCTTTGAATATTTTTCAATCCTCATAGAGGACTGATATGATTTATATTTTAAATGATGTTTCATTACATGTCTCGAGGAAGCAATTTGAGCATGTAACATTGTAAAACATGGTTGGAAGCTTAGGATAGAGATAAATAAGTTGAGATGATGATCAATGCAAAATCCAAGAGACCTTTACTCACCACTCAGTCTGGCTCTACTGTGGGGACTACCCCTAGTTCATCAAACTCATAGCTATTTTTCATCCACAAGTTATATCCCAAAAAGATGGTAGAATGGTAATGGCTCTATCTTTTCTATGTTTGTAACAAGTGATATTTCAAAGGTCATGGTGACGGTGTTGGATACCGCCAACATATGGGGGATCTCCTCGATATAAGGTCCCAACTAGACCTCACACCGTTTGGTGCAGGAGACCCGTCCAGAATACAATTTGGTTGTCGTTTACTTAAAGATATGCCTTGGCTTTATCTATCAGCATGATAAAGAAACACACATGTCCTTTTGAATGAGAAAGCTCGTGCACCTTATGCATGTTTAATTGTAGATGTATCAAGGTCCTCTTACTGTGGAGGGGAAAATGAAGGGAGCCTCTAAGAGAGAAGTAATAGTACTACCCTAATGGAAACACACAAAAAAAGTTGTCTGACATCAAGTGAAATAGTTCACATGGATTCAACGATCATTATAAACATAACAACACATTTCCAATAAGAAGCACCGAAATCACCAAAATAGTTCAATTACTCTAGTATTGATGAAAGCAAACATGAACCATAAACATTCAAAGAATATTCTTAAAAACGTTCACAATCCATGTGTGACAACATGTTGGCCTGGAAGGCTTCAATATTAAGCAAAAATCCCATTATACATAAATGCAATGAAGACCACTATCTCCAAAAGTGGAGCATTAGAACCACTACTTGCTCCCCAAAAGAACTAATTTTGTCTCTCTAATGCATTGTGGGTGAAGCCAAGGTTAAAAGTCATTTTACATGAGAAATGAGGATCTATTTATAACTCGAGGCATGATATTTCACATCCTCATGACTCTTGACCTTTTAACTTCCAGTGACTTTTGGACTTCTACAACCTTTAGAGTTCCAAATGACTTTTGTAATTACGTATGACTTTTGGTATTACATGCCTTTTTGACTTTCGTGACTCTTTATTTCACATGACTATTGGTCTTTCACTTATTCATCTTTAGAGTGATTACAATAATACATCATGAATGCCACATAATCGTGTGATGTGACTTCACATGTCACTATCTTTGATGATTGGCACTAGTAATGACTAATGACATGGACTTTCTCCAGTGGTGACATGGCTGACAACGGTATCTTAATTCTTCATGCAGCTTCAATTGTTCATGTCCTCTACCCTCAAAGGGGTCTTTAATCAAATGGAGTCTTCAAGGTGCTTTGATCACCAAGATTCAAGTGTGTTCTTCATTATTCCCGTGTTTCATTTGTTTGTTCTCCTTTCCTGATCTTCCTCATGTGTTCTTGCCACAATGTTTATGGAATACTTGTATCTGCAATTACTCGTGACGAGCAACCATCAACTTTTAAAATCTCCTATTCTAACATGTTTCATGCAGATTTCTTGTTCATGATTTTTTAAGTGCGCTCAAGAAGGACAAAAGGGGCTTCAGGGCAAATGGGAACACTTTTAAAGGTTGAAGAGGGATGCATTTAGGACTTCGAGATGTGCTCATGTGCTCAAAAGAGGGGGACAATCAAAGTATGGTGCATGGCACAAGTCCAAAGGATGAAGGGGAAGGGTTCGAGCTTCCCAAGGGTGTTTTCCGCTCAAGCAAGAGTTGGAGGGCGCAAGGCACACTCCTGAAGGCTGAAGGCTGAAGGCTTCTTGTATTTGGGGTACGCTTATGCACTCAAGAGGCCCAGGAGGGCACATGGCACAAGTCTTAAGGATGAAGGGAAGAGCTTCATGCCTTTAGAATGCGCTCATGCGCTCAATGGGTCTAGAGGGTGCATGGTGCCTTGGGGAAGGTTGAAGGGTGGATCTTAAGGCCTTCAGGGTGCACCTATGTGTTAAATGAGGTTGCACTTCTTCGAGTCGAAGGACTACGTTCAAGGAAGACTTGGTCTCTAGGAGGGCACAATTTTGGGTAAGGAAGGGGAAGATGCCTAAGGAGTGTGCTTTGCACCCATGGAGGGTGCATGGCGAACATATATACAATGAAGGAATCCCCATAAAGGCTTCATAGTGTGCTCATGCACTCTTGGCCTTAATGAGTTTGCTTTGAAACCTAATATTTGTCTAAGTCTGGAATATGACGCGAGGGGCGAACATGATGATTTTAGACATAAAACTATGTGCGAAACATACCAAATAATCAAGAAAACTTAGAAAAACTTTATCAATGAAAAATATACGTAAAAACACCACTTTATACACATTCCTCAAGTGCAACGAGTGTAATGCGTGTGACTGCGACCCAAAAGTGTCGTTTTACGACAAGAAAGATGTTATGACCACGAAATGCACCAAAAGATGTTATGATCAATGAGACGACACTTGAGACCATTCAAAGACACCTGAGACACATAGAATGACATGAAACAACATTTGATGATCGAAGCAGATCTAAGTACAATGGTGATGGTAGGCTCCAAAATTCAAATGTAGTGAAATTTTGGAGGGTGTTGTAGAAACGACAACAAGTCACAACTACAAAGAAAAAAAAACATTTCAAATGGATGGATTTTCACTTGACCACTCAAGGAAATTCATATTGACGATACACGCAAACCAAATTTGGAAGACACCCCCCACCCCGATGGTAGATGAATCCCACTTGCAAGCTCCTTCCAAGGAACCTCAAATTTCTCTCCATGTCTTGTTAGGTTTCTCAACACCCCAAACCTTAAAATAGTTTGGTTACATTAGGTATTGTAAATTTATAGTGTCAAGTGATAGTGGAAATTCCAAAAATTTAATCCATAAGAGGGTGGCAAGGGACAACCATTGTTTTGTACAACCCATATCTAATTTTCAAATTATAATTAGTTCCAATGGTGGTATGATGTAATGTGGGGACGAATGTGAAAATGTGAAACTACAAATTGATTGGTATCATCTCAAATTCACATGTCTTATATGGAAATAGGAAATTGTGATATCGTTGCCGAGGTAGAGTAGTTATGAAGGTTTTGATTAGTCACCATGGAATTCAACGAATTATACATGAACTTGTGTAGGCAGGGCATAAACATAGCCTCAAGGAGCTAACATCCGGTTCAATTATCATATTTCATTATATGGAGAAGTTATTGAAGGACCACTTGGGTTTTATTTTGCATAGTTTAATGGCATATATCTAATCGACACCACACTACAAAATTTTGCCTTGCAACTAGTCCTCTGCGAGCATCAATAGGTATTTGAAACACCATAAAGTTTACCACCTTCATGTGGGTAGCATGAGCACGATATTCCCCTCATTTTGAGCAATTAAACCTCTAATGTGTGTTCTTGTGAGCACTCTTTTGCAATTAAAAATGAAATTTAACATATTATTAGAGAATGTTTAGAGGTGGGAGTCATACGCCGTGATACTAACCCTTACTGATCACCAATGGTCATGACATTAAAGAAACAAGATATTGGGTATATGTGTCATTATTTTCAATATCTTGATAATTTTACCATAAAGGAAAATTTTCATACCCAAATTTAGTGATGACCTCTTGGATGAAATTCATGGTGTTAAGTTTCTCACTAAATTTGACCTTCATTCTAGCTACCACTAGATTAGGATGAAAAAGTCAAACATCCATGATGCTACTTTCTATACATGTGACAAATTTCATAAGTTTTTGGTGATGCCTTTTGGCCTTTACGCTGCCCCATCAAATTTCTAAAGCCTCGTGAACAAGATTTGTTGACCATTCCTATGCAATTTTGTGCTAATAGTCTTTAGTGATATTCTAATATATAGAAAAAACATGGAATACCACATAGAGCACGTTGAATGATCCTTGCAACTCCTATAATACCACCAACTATTTCGAAAATTATCTAATTGTGATTTTGGGACTTCGTAGGTTGAGTACTTAGGTAACACAGTAAGTTAAGAGAGACTGCAAGTTTATCCCAAGAAGGTCATAGTTATGTAAGACTGGCACCATACCAAAACATTGAAAAGGTTTCTTGGATTCTTGGGACTTATAGCTACTTTGAAAGTCTGTGAAAAGTTATGGAAAATTTATCACTCCCTTAACTTCATTACTTAAAATGAATGCCTTTGTATGGGTTGAGGACATTGAACAAGCCTCGTCAACTTTAAAGGATGTTATGTGCACGAATATAATATTAACATTACAAGATTTTACTAAGACTTTTGACTTAGAATGTGATGAGTTGTGTAGAGGTCTTGGAGTGGTATTGGCACATGAAGGGTGCCCTTTAACATTCTTTCATAAGTAGTTATGTGATTGTAATTTGGGTAAATCTAGATATGAGAAAGGGATGATCGCCATGTTGCATTCAATAGAGATGAGACACCCATACCTTAGAGGGTGATGTTTACATATCAAAATTGACCATCAGAGTTTGAAGTACTTTCTCAAAAAAACATTACCCTCACCAAGCAACATAAGTGGGCCGCCAGGCTAACTAGGTATTCTTATGAGAATATTTATAAGAATGGTAAAGAAAATGTGCTAGTTGATGTCTTATCCGTACATTTTGAGGAGTATGGATCCATGTTTTCCTTATCTTTACCCTTTCCAAGTTGACTTAAGGAATCCTACTGAGGATGGTTGGAAAAATACATTATCATCCAACTCATCCATAAGCTTTAAGAAGATATCAACCCTCTAAAATGGTATACATGGAAGATAGATATGTTGTGATATAAAGGAAACATTGTTTTAGCAAAGGAATCTTATTTAAAACAAGAAGTAAAGAGCCTGTGTATTACAAAAATATTACAAAAAGCACATTCTTTAAAGCCTTAGAGCTTAACAAATATTGACAATAAACGAGGGCTTGAGAATAAGAAGGAATATGTTGGAGACATACATGGGGAGGTTTATGCTCACAAAGGAGAAACCAAAAAATATCCTTGTGGTTACAATCCAATAAAATATGCAAAACCATGACAAGCGTGAAAATGCCACCTTGAAAGAGAAACAATGCAAAACATGAAACGGGACATGTAGCGATGTTATCGTGAAAGGCCAACAATCAAAACATAAAGAAAGACATGTAGAAACGTTATCACGAGAGACCACGAACTCCAACTAATGCTCAGGGATCCTCCTGGACCACAAAGCATGGTTTGTAGTAGTATGTGTCACTTTGCATAGGGAGCCTCAAGGAGGCTGGCGGGTTGGAAGAGGTAGGAAACTCAGTGTGTCAATGGAGGGAACCACTGACTTGGCCATTGTATCCATTGAACTGGCTTATGAGATCACTACCTTTGGCACAAGAGGGACCCAAACCCATAGAGCTAGGTTTTGACTCGCTGCATGAATGGTGTCGAAGTGGTGAGGGGCTATGAGGTTAGACATGGGGAATGTTTGTGTGCACTAGCCAAAGTGAGGAGTTGTCCATTACATCAGTTGAGGGCGATTCAAACCCCTGAAGCTCCATACCTAGAAGTCGAGCAATTTTGTGATATGTGTTATCACTCCGCCAGATTCCGAAGGCTGAGGAAGGAATCCCAACAGAGGTAACCAAAAACCAAGATTTTGACTTGGTATCTAGCCCTACCAAGTTGGAGAGGGCTCTCTCCACAAAAATCACAGCCAAGAGGGTTGGATGAAAAATATTTTAGGCTAGCTAAGAAATGCAGGTGTTTGTTTTGCTTTTATTGGTGTTGGGCTCACTGAAAGAGGATTAGGTCAAGGGGACTAGATTAGGGCCAATGAGATGAAATTGCATTCCATTCGATGGGGCAAGGCAGGTAGAAATTTTAACACTTAAAGCTGATTTTGGTGAGATGAATAGACCGGCAAGGAGTTAGGAAGATTATATGAGATGAATTCTCCCTAAACTGAAGAAAATGGACAAATTATATAAAATTTCCCAAAATAGAGCATGAAAAACATGAACTTTTCCTTTAAACTTCAAATTAAGTATATCATAGACATGAAAAGGTTTATGAGCTTACAATACATTCATACAAATGATCACAGAGAAGAAACTATGTCAAACATTCATACCACATGAATCCCAAAGAAATAATTGTAATTTGTCATTAATATCCACGCCAAAATGTTTCTTGATCAATACACAAACTTTCAAATTGATGCCAACTTCAACCTTTGAAAACCTGAGCTAAATAGACCTCAAACCACCTCCTCTCATCCTCAGGGGTCGAATCCATGAGGTGAGGGAGATATTAAATGAAAAGCTGAACTGAAAGCTAGAGTGTAGGATGAGAAAAGTGACTCATTCCTATCTCTAGGAACTGATTCATTACACCCCAACTGATTGACTTACCTAATGTATCTACCCTAGATAAAAGTAAAAACATGAATTTTACATTCATCTTGACAATTTACGTTAGTCATTTCTCATTTCCCAAGGTGAAAAGTCAAACTAGAGAAAAATTGTTGAAGACTGTGAAAATTGGAAATTTCATGGCAAACGCGCAGCGTCAAAGAAGAAAAAATAGAATGTTTCCAAGGTTGGTTTTGTGTGCCTTCCCGGTGTCTAAATCAGCTCCATTATAGCTCATTGGAAATATATCTGAGTCTAGTTTCCAAACATACCTCCAGTTTCCAAAATGGCGCTCATTTTCCCTGTCAAAAACTTTATCTCCCAAGACTGGTAAACGCGCAGCAACCAGGCCAAAAAGGAGGCAGAAACATGAAATTTTGGTGGTTTTTGCATTTTTGAGGGACCAATTCTCCTCCAAATATTTTTAAACTTGCTAGGGTTGATGTCCTAATCATTATGAACTTGCTGGTGGTGGCCATTTATCATTTATAGGTCCCAAAAAAGAGCGGAGCGTCCAGGTCGTTGCGCCTTTGGCAAAATTTATGTGTTGAAAATTGCAAAAAATTACTGAAATGAACATAAGTGCAAAAATGTGCCAAAATTATGAGGGTACTTGCTCGTTTAGTGCTTGAGGCATGGAGTGACACCTCAAAAATCATATCCAACCTTTCGTTCTCTCCATGCTTGGCCAAAATTTTAATTTTATCATTAGCTCTTTTGAGCTTGACTAGTGAAATTCTCTCTTTCCATGCATGAAGTTTGACCCTTGTCCTCAACAAGTTATTGTCCTTGTTGGATTTATCTAGCAACCTGTCCAAATGTAGATTAGATATATCAAGCTATGGTTCCCTGTCCTTGCTGATTTCTAGGGCAAGAAGTTCATTTGTTGTGAGCTGGTCTGTTAGCTCAGCTTCCCTTTGTCTCTCAAGGGCTAGAGCTCTTTTCAGCCCTCTAGTCCTTGGTCTCTATTTTGGATGTTGATCGTCTTCATCATCGAGTTCACCAAACCTTTCTAATGTTTCCTCAAGCAACACTTTAGCCTTTTCTACTTCTCTTTGTGCTTTGATATACTTCACCTCATTGATTACTTGCTTGGTTTTCAGCTGTTGATTTTCTTGGTCAAGGAAGCCAATTACATATTTTTCCCTCTCAAGATTAGTTTCAAGTTCACTAATATTTGCCTCTTTGGATTTGATTGCTGCACTGGTAATTTTGTCTTCATCTTCCTCACCTAGGTCAATCAACTGAAATTCATGCTTTGTCTCATGTTTTCCCTCCTCATCGTCAATGTTTAGCTCTTTTGCCTTTTCCTTGTCTTTGTCTACCTGTTGTGTTGATGAAGAAGACATGGCCCCTTTCATTCCAAGTGAAGCAAACACATGCCTATAGCCTCTCTGATAAGCCTTGGGAAATGGCTCAACATCAGCCAAGCTAGCCCAAGTTTCCTCAATATCCTCCGCACTTCTTGATGACTCGAAATCATGATGTGACGATGATGAAGGGTTATAGAAAGGTGAAGAAGAAGCATCAACATGAGGTGAATGAAACTGAGTTGGTGATGATGTATTAGCAGCAGGTTGAGATAGGGGAGTAGATATGGGAGGATGTGATGATGATGGGATATTCTAAGGTGGGGTAGTAAAAATCTCATTTGATATAAATGTGTCCCATGGAATGTTCATTTGATCAAGTTGATACATGACTATCATTTTGATGAGGGAGTGGTGGAAAACACTCCGCATTTGATGACTATAATCCTTTTTTTGTGCAATGTATGCCATTTTGTCAGTGCTGTGGGAGAGATAATAGGGTATTGACATAGTGAGGGGAGAAGCCATGAGCTCTTTTGTGGTTGCTAGTTCATATCTCATGATTTTCCCTCCTTACTTATATGATTTATTCATTGGTGTTTTCTCCTCACTAACATTTCTGTTTTCCTCTTCAAACATTTTGAATTTGAATCCTTGAAACCATAGGGTGAATGAAAAGAGATGAAGGGAGTGTGAGGTGAAAGGAACAGCTCAGGCAAATGGAGGGAGTGAAAATGTAAATGAGAACCTCGGTCTATGAAAACCATAGGATTTAGTAGTGTTTATGAATGTTATATGTTTTAGGGATATGAGTTTGGAGATCATACATGAAAATGGGAAGTGAAAATGAAAACTGGGGTTTCTTAGTCATAAAACACTTCAAATCTCTTTTAGACACAAGATATATTAGTGAGAAGTTTGTTTAGGGTTTACTCACTGATCAAGAGAGCCTTGAAGAAAATCCATGCATAGATTTGGCATTTTCTGATGAAGTAAGAGGCTATCAAGTGGTTTTCTAGCTTTCTGAGCAAACATGTAGCGTCCTGAGCAAACGCGCAGTGACCCTTGCAAACGCGCAACGTCCTTTCCAAAAGTGCAACGTCCCTGCAACACTTTTTTTCATACCACATTTGGAGGCCTTCCTAGTGTCGAAATTGGGCCCTGGATAGCTCGTTGGAAAGCTTATCCTGTCTAATTTCCAAATATGCCTTCTTTTTTTATTGGAGTTGAATTTCCTTGTCAAAAGTTTATTTTCCCAAGACTGGTCAAAAAGTGTTGAATGAGGGCGCATAAATTGTTACACAACAATTTGTCACTGTCCCTGCAATCCCTCGGCCCGCATATTGGAGGGTCTTTCCCATGACCTCTGAGCAGTTTCATCCTCTGCAAGCACCTTCCCTACATCCTTCTATACAAAAACACCATTTATCCTGCAGAAGACTTTCTCAAAAATCCCATAAAAACCCATGTTTTGGCATTGGTGCAGCTAGCCAGTTCACCCCTCGTGCCAATGTGGAGAAAGTACACTAGAGGCCGCGCCAACTGGCGCTCTATCCCTTTGTTGTACCCGCGCCAGCTGGCGCTCTATCCCTTTGTTGTACCCGCGCCAGCTGGCGCTCTATCCCTTTGTTGTACCCGCGCCAGCCTTTTTGGGAATATTTTTTAACAAACTAGAGGCGGAAGTTTCCTTCAACCACCTCTAGGATGAGTCATAGGAAGTGGTTAATTGGTTGAACCACGGATCTCCCTCTCTAGGTAGTGGTTTCCTCCTCTTCTGGGACACTCCTAAAAGATAGGTCTCCCTTCCATGATTATAGGGATCCTAACCTCTCCCTCTCCCCCTATATAAATGAGCTTTCCCCATCATGAAAGCTAGTTGAACAAAGAGGATTATGCAGCTGAAATGTTGAACTTGGAGAACTAAGCCATAGTTGAATAACTTAGAAGGTAGATATGAAGGAAGTCCATCGAGAGGTACCTTATCCCGTCCGAATTCCCCGACGAGCTTTGAGACTTGCTTCGCCCGAGCCCCACTGGAGGAGACCGCAACGTCAAAGCATGGTTGCATCTCTTCTTTCAACCTATTAATATAAGTGACTATTGTCTAGTTCCCATCTTGTGTTTTATCTGTATTAAATGAAATATGCTAGTCTTCTCTGACTGATTAGTAGATGTTGAATGGAATTAGTACATGGTATGTGGTTGTCGTTTTCTGATCTTTGTGCAGGTGTCTAAGCACGATAGGCGGAAGAGTTGTGACTTGTCTTCGATTAGGACCGAGCGACTCTCATCATCACTACAGGCATCGACGATAACTTTGGACCACGGGTAGGCCATATTATCACATCCTTTTCATTCAAGTATCTAGGAACCTAAACTCTAGCATGATTCCTTGTTTCTAGACCCACCCTAGGGCTAGTGGGATTGCCTCTGTCCGCAGAGGGGATTTACTTGAGTAACAAGTTGGCGACTCCACTGGGGATCAGTGTGAGTTTGTTTTTCGTCTATTAGATCTTCTTCTTGGAATTTTCTTGCTTAGCTTACCTTTTCTAGTTGTTTTGCTAAGTCTTAGACCCCTGTTCAGCCCCAGAGGATCAGATATGACCTTTGTTTTTCCAAAATTTTAATCTTTCCAAGGTTGGCTTGATTGGCGCGGTTTCTAGCTTGACAGTAGTGCCCAATGGCGCCTGTTGCCAGTTTATCACCTGCGCCATCCCTTGTCTGGCGCAGATTACATAAAGAGAGTCGCGCCAATTCCTGTAGGTGCTAGGGCATTCCTTGTTTCGGAGTTTTTGGTCCATCCTGGTGTCTCTGGTGTTTTCTTGACTTGATTTGAATGCTTTGGGTTTGTTTGTGACTATGATCAGCCTTCCTCCTTCGGTTGTTTTTCCATTTCTTTCAGCATCATGGCTTTAGGGATTTCTAGTGCTTTGATATGCTGAGCCTTTTGTAGGAATTTGGGTCTCTTGTTTCACGGTCACCTTCGTTATTTTCTTGATTGCATTCAGCTCCCTGGATCCGTTTTTTAGTGGTTGCTTTTGGTGAGATGAGTCTTGAGTGAGTCTTGTCTCTTTCATTCAGTTTTGCTTCCTGTTACTCAAAGCATAGCTCACATTTCTTGTATGGGTCTGTTTTGACATCTTTCTTTGATTTGAGAGATTGTGACATTGGTTTGAGTCTTTGTTTTATTTGCTTGTGAGTTGATTGAATTGTTTTGCTTCGACTCTTACATTAGCATTCTCGAACTAGTGTGAAGATTCGTTTTTCATGTTATTTAGTGCACTGTTTTCTCTATTACATTGAAAAATTCTAAAATATATTTTGTGCTTGCATTCTTGTTTGCATTATGGAATTGAAAAATCTTTCGCATAACTAGCATTGAGCATTCTAAGAAATATTTCTCGTTCTCATTAGTTTGCATCAGGTTATGTAGTGAATGCTTCTGTGTGTTCTCATTATTTGCTATCGCTTGAAAATTCCTAACCTTCTCGTAGATAGCTCTTCATTGAACGAAATTGTATTTTATGGCATGTAGCTTGCATTCAGGGATTTGTGAGATCCAACATTCGATAGGACCTTGGAATTGAAACATAAATACAAGATCAACTTAAAATTTATTCAATTAACATAAGGCAGCATTGAAACTTAATGAAACATTTAGTGATCTAAGTTAGAGACGTGTTCTGGCGTCTTTAAACCTAGCAGTTGTCGCTCGCCATTTGGCTTTAGACAGCACTAGTATGGACTTGCGCTCACCGTACCGTTGAGTATATAAATGGAGACCCCTCTAGGTTTCAATCCTTTTATCCGTAGGAAGCCGAGTTTGCCGCCTTGTAACTGTGATACACCGAACACATCATTTGGGGAGACTACTTGCACGTATGTCAAGTCCTTGGTTGATTCTTTTTTCATTTTATAACCAATGTGTATATGGAAGTTCACGAGAACTTGGTACACCCTTTTACCTAGACTACCTGAGAAGTCACTTTTTATCTTTGCTGACTCCATAAATTTGAAAATATTGTCAAGCACTTGTCTTTTCATGCTCGTTTCAACCTGAAAGTGATAGAGTCACCTTTTGCCTGTTTCTCAACTCTTAAAATATGAAACGACAAATTTTTGTTTCAGTGTCTTAAAAAATTAACTGTCCACAAAATATTCCTAGTTAAAGTTATTTTCCTTAGGGTGTTGTTTTAAAGTTTTTTCTGATGGCAACGTTTCCGGAGTTCACTAACCCAAGAATCCCTTCCAAAAGGAATCCTGGTCCTTACCATTCTTTTGGGAATGTGGGTGCTCCTTATATGGAAATGTTTCTGGAGTTCACTAACCCAGGAATCCCTTCCGAAGGGAGTCTTGGTCCTTTTCCTGCTTTTGGGAATGTGGGTGCTCCTTATATGGCAACATTGTCCCTGCCTAGGTTAACTGTTGGGTTGCCTGTATGGTTATTTTCAACCTCTATGGTCCCGAGTGTTCCATCCACCGTACAACCATCTCCTCCACCAGAACAACATCATGTTGCTTCTAAGGTGGACCTCTCCCCTTCTTCGCCTATTTCTTCATCCTCCTCTTCTACTTCACCCGGTGAAACTATGGATTCTAGTAACCAGGAGAATAAGGCAAAGAAGAAGAAGTCAAATAAGCGAGAGGCTAATAATGCAACTATTTCGCTTAAGAAACCTTCCCTTACAGAACCATCCAAACTTCCACGGAAAGTCAAATTCCCTTGCGTGCTCTGCAAAGGTAACCATCTGCTTCAAGACTACCCTGGAATTCCCAAGGTACTTGACGCATGGTCTGACGACTATCCGCCATTGCTTTTGACTTCTGGAAGTCATATTGGTAACACATCTTCGACTAGCTCTGATAAGACTCATAAGAAACAGGGTACGATTACCAATCCATGTAAGTTGTGTGAAGGGCATCATCCCATTCACCTTTGTCCGTACATGGATGAAGCCAAGAGAGTGTTTGACAACTCCACTGTTTCTGCACCCTGCCTTCCATCTGGTTACCAGAAGCTTTCTTCGAGTCCTCTGCTAATTGATTCCACGATCGGTCAAGCGTCATCCTTGCTCAATCCCATCAAATTCAAGAATCCGTTCCCGACCAACCATTGGACGTGGAATCGATCGACTTGATTCCGCCTATGGTTCATCAAGTCTTTTCCGTTGAGAGTGGATCTCATCCCCCCTCACGTTCTTCTTGTTTCTTCAGATTCCTTAGACTTGGAGAAAGATTTTGTTAGGATATTCCGACACATAGGAAATAGTTAAGAATAACTTAGTCTAGTGTAGAGTTACGTAAAGTGTGTTTCTTTACCATGTACATTTGTAACTTATAATCCAATGGTTACGATTTGTAGTGATCCAACGGTTATCTCATTCCTCGGTATTAACGACACTTGATCCATGGCTTAACACCCGATTGGTCCATGATATCTATTTAAAGAGCATGGAGGGTCATTTTTTCGGTAACCGTTTATGAGAGAAACGTATGTAACTTTTCTTTTTATATTAATAAATTCCCTGAAGTGGCCGCATTGGCTCAGGGCATGGACTGTTTCCCTCTTTGAGGGTTTTAACCACGTGATTATACTAATGTATTGATTTGTGATTTGTTTGTGAGAAATGACCTTTGGTTCCTGATCTACGAAACTAACCCTGTAAATTCCTACATGGTATCAAAGCTATTTTGAGGGCCGCGTCCATTGTTGATCAAAATCCGAAGCCGGTTTGACTGCATGCGAATGTCGTTTTGTACATCTACTATTTCTGAACATTTTTGGGCTTGGATAACTGCTCTGTTGTGTCCTAAGCATCTATTACAGTGACGAACGCCTTTCGTTTCATGTGAAAAGGTTTTCGACTGCCCAAGTTATCTCAATTTAGATCTGGAGGTATAAAGCATCTATTTTGCAGTTATATTTGTACTTATTTCGGTTTATTTCTGTTTATTTTCGGTATTAAGGTTTTATTTATTTTCCGGATCTATACCCTCTTCTCTTTGAATGCTCTTTGTTGTGCGCTCTGTGCGATCTCGGCAAATCAGAAACGGGAAAAAGGGATTTTGTTTGCTACGTATGCTCTTTCCCCGCATCTTTGTGCGATCTCAAGAAATCAGAAATAGTGAAAAAAGTGATAGTTGCCGGTAAGGCTAACTGAAAATCTAACATTCTGTCGTAAGGCTTTGTATTTCATTCTTTTTGGCTCGATTTTTATGTTTTTTTGTGCAGGAAAAAGCACACACACCGAAGAGTTTAAAAAACAAAAACAAAAAACAAAAAACAAACAAAAACGAACAAAAAACAAAAAAGAAAACAAACAAAACCCCCTTCCTCCTTTCTTACAATAACATGATCATTTTACTATCTCACTTGGTGAGGGGTTAGTTTATGAGAATAGAGGTCTTGGGTTCAAGTCTCCTTCTCAAGCTTCTTTTGTAAAAAGTTTTGTTTCAAAGGGGCGGATTTTTATTTTTATTTATTTTATTTATTTTTTCTTTTAAGTCACACTTCATCCCGTTCCCGCAACTATTCGGCATCTACAACTCAGATTTTTCAAAAGGCATAACTTCTTCATTCGGAATACATTTTTCAAGCTATATTTTTTTGAAACGGCCTAATTTTTCGAGATCTTTCCATTGGAGCAGTTATTTTAAGCTTTTTTCGGCTTCCTTTTTTTAAAATGGAAAGTGCATGCTCGGTTATTCTTAACAGCACCAATTATTTCCAATGGCTACCTCACATGGTAGATATACTTAGAAGTAAAGGGCTTTATATAATAGCCACAGGTCAAGAAACTAAACCTTTCGATGATGATAGAGTTCCTAAATGGGAAAATAAACAAGATCAAGCACGAGGGTTGATAGGAATGTCCATTGCTCAAGATCTTCGATTTCACATCCTTGACATTGACACCCCTGATAAAGCCCGAGAAAAGCTAAATAATGTTTTTGGCATTCAAAATCAAATCAGGACCCACCAGCTTGAAAATGAGTTGCTTACTTTGGACCCTAATAATTTCTCGTCTATTGAAGACTTTTTTTCCAAATTCAAGACCCTTAGAGTTCTTTTAGAAGGTTGTAAGGTCAAAAAGGAAGATGGTAGCCTCATCTATTGCATTCTTGCTAAGCTTGGCCCTGCATACTGTTTATTTGTTTCTGCCTTCCATTCCACTAGAGAAGCCTTCATCTCTTATGGAAATACCTACAAGACTCCCTCTTTTGATTCCTTTTGTGATTCTTTGATAAGAGAACAAGAAAAACTTTTACACCTTGGTCTTATCACTACTGGAAACGCTTCTAAGAAATCCTTAGCAGCCCAACAACAACCATATCAAAAGAATCCCAAGAAGTGGTATCCTAAAAAATATGGTCCTAAACCAAACAAGGGCCCTAAGCAATTTCAGCCGCAAACTGAAAAATCAAATCACCAAAATATTAAGGCAAATCAAAACAAAGGGAAGAAGACAGATAGACATTGCAACTTTTGCAAATGGGATGGCCATATAGAGTCCAAATGTTTTAAGAAGATGGAAACCTTAGAAGCAGTAATGAAGAAGCACAACATCAATTTGGAGCACTCTTCACCTTCATCTTCAGGCATGGCACTTTCTGCTTGTGGTTGTCAAGCATCAAGATTTGGTTATGAATTAAATGTATCTTCTTCGTCTCCTTCTCATGAGTGGCTCATTGATTCTGGAGCTTCTTACCACATGGCTAAAAATAAATCCATGTTTTCTTCTTTAAATGATTCTAACACCAAACATATTTATGTTGGTGATGATAGATCTCTTAGTGTTGTAGGATCTGGAACCATTCATCTAGATAATGGTCAGTTTAATGATGTACTATGTGTTCCTACCTTGTCATGCAACCTTCTATCTGTTTATCAGATAACTCATTTAGGTGAAGGGAAAATAGTAGAATTCTCACCTCATGATGTTGTAATCAAAGACCTCAAATATCCTAAACATATTTTAGCTACTGGCATTGCTGATGATTCCACAAGGTTGTATAAGTTTGACAACTTTGGGTAATCATCTCTTCCCTCTGTTTTTGTTGCTCATAATGATGATGTGAGCAAACTTTGGCATGAGCGATTTGGTCAGTTAAACTATCGCTCTCTTCAAACTCTATGTAAGGAAAATATGGTGACGGGCCTTCCTATGGTATCTTGCCGATATCGTGTTTGCTCCGGATGTGTACTCAGAAAACATCATCAGGATAGTTTTGACAAACGTGCCTCTTGGCACGCTTTAGCCCCTTTTCAGCTTGTGCACAGTGATTTATGTGGTCCACTTACTATTGTTTCTTTCTCTGGTTGCAAGTACTTCTTAACTTTCAATGATGATTTTTCCAGATGCACTTGGGTATATTTCTTAAAACTCAAGAGTGAAGTTTTTAACATGTTCTTGGCCTTTAAGGCCTTTGTTGAGAAACAATCTGAACATCAAGTTCTTAAGTTAAGATCAGACAATGGTGGAGAATATGTTAACAAAAATTTATCAACTTCTGCACAGAGCATGGCATTCAATTGCAACATTCTGTTCCATATACTCCACAACAAAATGGTGTAGCTGAAAGGAAGAATTGCACCTTAAAATAAATGGCTAATTGTATGCTTCAATCTAAAGGACTTGGTCTCAATTTTTGGGAAGAAGCCATTAACTGTGCAAAGTACATAGTAAATCGCACTCCTAATAAGGTTTTAAAGAATATAACTCCTAAAGAAGCTTGGAGCTCAATCAAACCAGATGTAAGTCACTTTCGTGTTTTTGGAAGTGATGCTTGGGCCCATATTCCAAATGTGAAACATAAAGCCTTAGAACCTAAGAGTGAAACATGTATTTTTGTTGGATATTCTGAAGATGTCAAAGGATATAGACTTCTTCAACCAAAATCCCAAAATATTATCATTAGAAGAGATTTAAAATTTGATGAAAATATATCGGCTTGCGAGCCTAGTTCGGCAAGTGTGCAAACTTTGGCCTGCGAGCCTGATTCGGCATATGTGCCACCTCTCTCTATCTCTTCTATTTTTAATAGCATTCCTTCTGGTTCAGATGATGGCAGTGAGGATGAAAATCCTCCTCCAGCTCGTGAAATTGTTCCTTATACTCCACCGCTTCCAAGATGGGTTCGCTCTACTCAAGATGCAACAAGTTCTCTTGCAGGTGACCCTGTCGATCGACGACGTACACGTTCTCAGTTCGAAAGAGCTTCTTCCTTATTGGCTCAAGTTCCAGAAAAACAATTGATCTAGAAACCTTTGAAGAAGCCTCCGGTCATCCAAATCGGGATGAAGCTATGAATGAAGAGTATCGTTCCTTATTGGCAAACGATACTTGGGATCTTGTTCCTCTCCCAAAAGGCAAAAAACATGTCAGATGCAGATGGGTTTACAAAACCAAGTTTGGACCAGATGGAAAAGTGGATAGACATAAAGCTCGTCTTGTTGCTAAAGGATTTTCACAAGTTGAAGGCATTGACTATACTGAAACCTTCTCCCCTATTGCCAAAATGAATTCTATCTGCCTCGTTCTTTCCCTTGCGGCCTCCTTTAAATGGGAAGTCCATCATATGGATGTTAAATCTGCCTTCTTACATGGAGATTTGCATGAAGAAATCTACATGGAACAACCCCCTGTCTTTATCCAAAAAGACTCCAGCCTTGTTTGTCACTGTTACACAGTAATTTGTCACCGTCCCTACAATTCCCCATCCTGCACATTGGAGGGCTTATTCCGCGACCTGTGAGCAGTGACATGACCTGAAACCACTTTCATGGCATCCCCCTTGACAAGGACAATCATTCCCTTCGAGACAATTTCCTGTGAAAAGCCCTAAAAATAGCCTTTTTATCCTTGGCGCGACTAGCCAGTTCAGCCCTCACGCCAATGGGGGAAATCCACCAAAGAGGGCGCGCCAACTGGCACTCTGTCCCAATGCATCACCCGCACCAAGCTTAATAAGGAGTGTTTTTTAAAAATAAATGGCGGAAGTTTGATTCCAACCAACTTCTAAACTGGTCTCTAAATTGAGTTGGGAGGTTTGGCACCAGATCTCCATGTAGGGAAAGTGTTTTTCCACCTATCATGGAAGCTTCCTTGAGGATAGGGCCAATACCACCATTGTAGGGATACCAAATCCCCTTCCACCATCTATATAAGCTTGTCATTTTCCCTTTGCAAGCTAGCCTGAATAGAGCTGAATCGATTGTAAGGAGATTATCGTCAGACAGCCGAAGAGAGAGAGACTTGTCCTTGTCCCGACGAGCTTTATCGAGACGTACTCCTCTGTCGACCCGCCGAAGGAAGATCCAGCGTCAGAGCTCAAGTTGTATCTTTCTTTGTTTCTGATTAATAATAAACGACTTCGATTATGGTTCCACTCAGATGTTCATGTTTTATGTTATGAGTTGTATCTTCTATGACTGATGCATAATTGCATCTATTAGGTTTTACACTTGTTTGTTTGTTGTTTCTTGTATGTGCAGGTGTTTGATCGCATTGAGCGAGAGAATTATGATTTGCCAAAGCAAGGGACGGAAGTGCCATCTTCTCCGCAAACGACGACAGCGTAGGACTTAAGGTAGGCCTCTTGTCGCATCTTGGTCTTTTGCAATTAGGAACTTGCGTCTTAGCATGACTCAGTTGTTGCTAGACCTGATCTGGGCTAGTAGGGATCGCCTCTGTTCACAGAGGGGATTAACCTCTCTAACAAACTGGCGACTCCACTGGGGAGACATTGATTGGAGTTTGTCTTGTCTTTTCGGTTGATTTTGGTCTTTGCCTGCTTGATAATCTCTTTTGGTTCGATCTTTTTTCAGTGTTAAACTCTTGTTTAGCCTCACCATCCCTGATCTGCTTCTGGATTGCTCTCTTTCATTTTTCCCATTAGTAAACCCGACTGGCGCGGTTTTTTCCCTGACAGTCACGCCAGCTGGCGCATGTTGCCAGTTTATCACCCGCGCCAATCCTGTTCTGGTGCTAGTTGCAGCCTGACAATCGCGCCAATTCTGTAAGGTGCTAGGCTTTGCTTCTGTTTGAGCTTTATGAGCTTGGTCTGTGGTTTTGGTGTCACTTTTTCGACTGCCTGAGTGTTATGAAGCCCTGTTTGATTGACTGTGACCTTCATCCTTCGGTTGTTTTCCCTCTTCTATCGACTTTACATTCTAGCCTTGGGGCATCTAGGTGCTATAGTGTGTCGAGCCTCTCGTGGGAGTTTTTGGTCTTTGTGTGATCAGTCAATTTTGCTATTGCTTCTTTGCATTCATTTGGTGGTTGCCCACTGTTTTATTGCATCATTTGAGTGATTGGCTTTCTCTTCATTCAAATTTCGCTTTGTCTCGCTTTGAGCCTAGATTACATGGTTGATTTGAGTCTTTGGGATTTCTCTTGATTTGAAGGACTTATTTGTCAATTTGAGGTTTGATTGTGTGTTTTCCATTGAGTGAACTTGCTTATCTTTGCTCTTTTGCTAGCACTTCTCAAATTATTCTTTTCATTAGTTTTCATTTTGTTTAGTGCACTTTGCTCTTAAACATTGAAAATACAAAAAAATCTCTTTTGCTCTTCATTAGTTAATGTAAATTGAATCTTTTCCGTGTTATTAGTGATTTGAAACTTTGAAATAAAAGCTTTTAGTTTTCATTAGCGTGCATTAGAGACACTAGTGGTTGTTTTGTGATCATTTTGTTATTGTGTGAAAGCTTTCAACCTTCCCGTAGTTAGCTATTCATTGAACGAAATGATACACTGTGGCATGTAGTGTGCATTTAGGAGATTTTGAGACATAACATTCGGTAGGGCCTGGAAATTGAAACATAATTGAAGATTAACATTAAAATTTATTCAATTTACCTTAAGGTAGCATTGAAACATTAACGAAATATTTAGAGGTCTAGGCTAGAGACGTGTTCCGGCGTCGTTAAACCTAGTAGTTGTCGTTCGCCTCTTGGCTTTAGACAGCACTAGTACGGACTTGTGTTCCCCGTACCGTCGCGTATATAAAGGGAGACCCCACTAGGTTGCTATCCTTTATCCATAGGAAGTTGAGTCTGCCGCCTTATACCCGTGATACACCAGACACAGCATTCGGGGAGATTGCCTGCACATACGTTAAGTCCTTGGTTGATTTCTCTTTCATTTTGAAACCAATGTGTATATTGCAGTTCACGGATATCTGGTACACCCTTTGCCTAGATTACCGAAGTACTCATTTTGATATTTTCTGACTCTTTAAATTTGAAAGGATCATCAAGCGCTTGTCCTTTCACGCTTGTTTCAAAACTGAAAGAGATAGAGTCACCTTTCATCTGTTTCTCGACTCTAAAAACATGAAACGGTGAAGTTTCTAAGTTTCAATGTGGTAAAATAAATCACCTGCGATCACACGCCCTGTTACATTTTGCCTTGTTGGCCGTTTGATTTTGTGCCTTGATTTTTTAGCCCGTGTGTTGTGTTTGATCTTTTCCTTTTGTCGTTACTATCACAGTGGCGCAACCCTCAGTTTCGTCTACTAGTAGTCCATATACAGACGATTCATTAGAGGTCTCACAATCCTCTGCTGAACCTCAGCAGCCCATCGTTTCCGAGTTTCCCAATGGGGGACCAGTTCTATCTGAGCTTCCCTTTGGAGGACCAGTTGAGTTCAATTGGCCCTTATCCGACGCTTGTTCTGGATTTGGAGTAGGGGAAATTTTCCCTCCTCTTACATCGGGTTCGCCTTTTCTAGCTGCTATTATTCCTCCTAGTCCTCGCCATCTGCTACAAGATCTAGAGGCAGGTTCAGACATGGGCGCATCCAGCCATTCTCCTAGTGAGAAAATCCCCACATCTGGTGAAGATTACCAGTTGTTCCCAGAAGACAACCCCGAGTTATCTGTCATGTCTTCGCCCGGTCCTTCACTTCCAACAGGGCATAGATCTTTAAGTCAGATTATGACTGCCATCGCCTCTATGGGGATATCAACTCCTTCTACAAGGCTGGTTATTCCTTCATTGGGGATGTCTCCTAGGACACCCATCGCGTCATCCCCTCAGGTCACTTCAGTACCTGTCAGGCCCACTGTCTGTGTGGCCGCATCCACACCCGCTGCTACCACTCAATCCGTAAGGGCTGCGTCGCTTGCCAGAGACTTCTATATAGCATCTGCTATGCCGGAGAACATCTCTCATGAGGAGTATTGATTGTCCCTACAACAATCGAACCCCGAGGCCGGACAATCCTCCGAAGATCCCAACCGCCCGTATTTTTCGCATTATGCACAAGATGGTACACCCGTTTACATTTTTCCATATCAATACGATGAGTACGGGAATACTTTACATTTACCCGCTCCAGAGGCTTATCTTCATGGTCAAGGTTTTTCATCTAACCAGGCTGGGCAACCTTACAACTCGCAAGGACAACCCTTTCAGGGTCAACCTTCGAGCCAGCCTGGTTATCCTTATGACCTGCAAGGACAACCCTTACAAGGCTACCCTTCGGGCCAGCCGAGGTTGTTATACGGTCCACAAGGACAATCTTACAACCCTTCAGGTCAACCTATGCAGCCTCACCCTGTGGTCCAACCAGGGCAACCTCAAGGACCCACAGGTCAACCGGGGTACCAACCAGGGCCGTTATATGGTCCTGGGGGGCAAGTCCAACCTTCTCAACCTATGCAACCTCAGTATCCTATTAGTCTGAATGTTGCACAGCCAGGACCCTCTTATGGTCCTGTTGCAGGTAAAACTGGTTATCAGGCACAACCTAGCCCCGTTCCACCACCAGGCCAACCGGCCCATCCGGCACAGCCTGGTGTCCCACATCAGCTAGGTCAACCTGCACAACCCGCCCAACCTGTTCACCCGGGTCAACCTGTTTAACCAGGGCAGCCCATTCAGCGAGGCCAACTTGTCCAACCAGGCCAGCCTGCACATCCTGTCAACCCTGCTCAACAGACAATTTACTCGATTCCGCAACCGAATCAACCGGTGCGCCCTAATTAACAGGCTCAGCAGGGTCCCACCTATCAGCAGCCCGCTCAACCCCAAGCCAGTTACTATCCTCAAGGTCAATCTCCACCAACTTATAACCCGCCCCAAGGTTCTAATTATTACTCTCAACAACCCGGTTATACCTATACTCAGCAACTGAATCCGCATACTGCTCAAACGGGGCTGACATATAATCAGGGTCCATACTCTGGTTATCAACCCCTGTACACCGGTTACCAACAACCATATCAGACTGGTTATACGCCCTATACCCCCTATGGTCAGAATCCTTTGGGACATAACTCATGGGGGTAAGGATATGCTCAACCAGCGTGGAGTACAGGTACGAGTCCTTATCGAGGGCCTGGCATGCCATTCAATCCGCAATTGCCGTTCTTGGCTACCTTGGAGTTACCGGACATTTCTAAATTAACCAATGATCCGATTCTTCACAATCTTTATTGGCCTCCGGTTCCGACCAAGGTACCCGATGACTGTCCCAAGTTTGAGGGTAAAGCTGGAGAGGACCCCCAATCTCATGTAAAGACTTACCATCTGTGGTGTTCGTCCAAATCTTGGGTCGATGATTCAATTCATCTACGTCTCTTCCAGCGCACTCTCACTGGCGCTGTCGCTAAGTGGTATATAGAATTACCCCGTGGAATCTTTCAAGACTTCAATACGTTATCCATGGCTTTTCTGACTCACTTCCAGTTACCGGTTCATTACGAAGCCGGGACGCATCTCCTGACTTCTTTGAAGGAGAATAAAGCCACCCACATATCCGATCATGTTCACGAGTGGCGACGTCGTCGTAGACTGATCAAGTTAGATATACCTGATCAGCTGCTAACTCATTGGTTCACCACCTCCTTCGTTAGCAAAATCGCTCAAGATATTTCTATGGGGGCGTATGTGACTGAAGAACAAGCCATCGCGCATGCCCAGTATCTTGATCTGGTATACTCTCAGTCTGGCATGATTTATGATATTTTTACTGATGCTCCACGGCCGGGAACCTCTGAAGCACCACCTACCCCAGCAGTGGATGGTATTATTGGTTCCATGTCTCAAAATTCTTGGAAATCCTCAAATGGGAAGCAGAAGTTCAATTCTTCCAATAATTTTGCTCTTCCCTCCCCTCCAGATTCTAGTAAGACTGTGGAGGTCAACGCCGTCTAGGCTAATCCTACGGAAAAGGCCTCCAAAGGAAAGAAGAAGGGCAAAGGAAAATCCAAACCTGACGCTCCAAAACCAGAGTCTTCTAAACCTCGTACTGACGACGGTTCCCAACGTAAACCAAAGTACCCCTGCCTTATCTGTGAAGGATACCATTATACCAAAGATTGTCCTTGACGATCTGAAATTATTCAACTTCTGAAAGGCTCCAAAGGGACTCCGGCAGTTCTTAAAGAACTGTTCCCGTCTCAGCAGACCCAGATGGTTGATCAGCCTTCACCATCTGCACCATTTGGGTCCCAGGTCTTTATGATGAATGGTGTTGCACCTGTCTCAATTGCTACGCGTTCGAAGGATTATGCCGGACCACAACAGGCAGCTAGAAAGGAAGTTGTGGATGGCCCACCTCCCCCACCTGTCTCCAGTCCTTTGGAAATTGAGAAGCCCAGTGCTGAACCTGTTGTAAGGCCACCTTCTAAAGGTGTTATGCGAAGATCTTCCTACAACCAAAATGCCCATTCCGCTCAGCACTACAGTATTGTTGAGGATTTGGCACAGGCGCCTTCTGCCATGTCTGCATTGGAAGTTCTTCAAAGTTTTCCATCGCAACGGAAAGCTCTGTTGTCTACAATCGGTGGAATCGATCCCACCGATTCTAATCTTCTCACCTTCGACCTAGAAAATTTTGTCCCCCGACTTCCACATCAAATTGCTCTTGTTATACAAGTCGGGATTAACGACCTCAACATCCATAGGGACGTTGTGGACGAAGGTGCTTCCACCTGTGTCATGTCATCCGCCTGCTGGAAGGCCATCAGCGCTCCCACTCTTTCATCATCTCCCAATGCCTTAGAAGCATTCGATGGTTGGGAATCAAAACCCCTGGGTGTTCTCGAGAGTTTTCCGATTACGTTACAGGTTAAGAAAATCAACGTAGAAGTAGAAGTGGTTAACGCCAAGCTCAACTACAATCTACTCCTTGGACGCAGTTGGACTCACGCCATGCTATGTGTGTCGTCCACCCTCTTCCGGCTTCTCAAGTTCCCCCATGAGAACAAAATCGTTACTGTGGATCAGTTGTCTTTCTTCACCTCATCCTCTGAGAACAACGTTCCTTACATGGATCAGATCCCCAATCCCCCTGACAGTGTAGGACCCGGTCTCTTCAAAGACCCCGTCCTCATGGGTATTTTTCCCGCACCACCACCGCACACCGTTCAAGTTAATATGGTCTCTAGGTACGATGACCCTTGGATCATCCCTTCGCCTCAACAGGTGACCACTTTCGGAGAATCGATGCCCTTAACTCCAATTGAGATTAATTATTGCGAAATTTTCGCCGCATCTGATCCTTCTCCTCCTGAACATGCTCCTTCGAGCATGGATTTGGATATATATTCTCAATCCCCTTGGCTCGGCGATGCAGATTCGCCTGACCCTTTAAGAGAAGTTTTCCCTTCCGATGAAGCTATTGTTGAAACAACGTCTCTTGAAGATCTGCCATGGAGCGATGGATATCATCGTTCCTCGTTCATGCCTGGCATGGGGGCAATGTCCGATTTTCTAGAGCGCTTTGCGTTTCAGGTTCCCACTCCGCCTCTTCAAACAACGATATTGACTCATGAGGTCCATTCGGAGGGAAACCTGAGTAATATCACTCAAAATATGCTGATCGACATCTCCGTCAAACCGGGTTGATTGACTGCACATGCCACAAACCACAAGGTTGATTTTCTTTGCAAGGGTTGATTGAATGCACATGCCACAAACCATAATGTATTCATAAAAATGGGAATGAGGATGAAGAAAGGAAGGCAGGCATAGACAATGTGTTTAGTGAAAGTGTTGAGCAGCGTGATTGCAAGTATCCACACCAATTTTTTGGAAAGATGCCTTAGATGCTGAAATTGCAATTGCAGTTTAATAGAGATCATGGGTAGCTTTATTTCTTCATCCTTGGATTTATCTCTGGTAATCATTAGTGAATCATCATTTGGTGATGCCAAACTCTGATCAACAACTTCTCTCACACAGCTGCTGGAATCATGGTGATATACAAAGGGTCCCGCATGCTTATAGTTGCTGTTATGGTTAGTAATGGAAAACACACCCCCTGCATATGTTTCCAGCACAAATATCACAAAAATGGTAAGGAAGAAATTATCATGATAAGATATGTGTCCATAGTTATATGTAATTTTTGAATAATTCTCAACAATGGAAATCTCTCCTGAATTTTGGCTGAGTGATATTGTGCTACAACATCTGGCTCCAATTGGGGACAGTACTTTGATAGCAAAGTGCTGAGGACTTGTAGATCAGTAGCCTTTATTGGGCATGGAGTCAAGTCAGACTGAATTTTCGCTCAATCCCAAAATCTCTGAAAATTTCAAACTTTTCTGAAACTTCTCTTCTTCTAGGATCTTTTATTCTTGAACTGAAAATGATAAACTATAAATACTGCAACTGGAAATGCTCAACTCCTGAGCTTATTTATGTACAACTCCTATATATATAAGCATGGTTGAACTTAATCAAGTGAAGTCAACCTTCCAAAGGAACCAATCCAACATCTGCTTGTTAGATTTAATACCTTCATACTGCTGAGATTTGAAAATCAAAAGAGGAATGTACCATGAAAATTTTTCATCTACAAAATTTTGTACATACCCTTGCATTAAAGCTTGTTGCTGACCGAAGAAATTTGCCATATATTCAGCCACCGAATCATGGAACTCATGAAATAAAGTTTTGGCCACCTTATTTTTTTGAACAGTTTGCTGAGGCAGACTTCTTTGAACATGGTGGTTTCTTCCATTGTTTGACTTTTCAATTAGGAACTGTATGTTAGGAAGTTGACTGCCACTTCCTGTAGGCAGGCATTTAGGCTGGAAATAAACATCCAAGGTTTGCTCTCCATAATGTTGATGTTCTTCACTTAACATCAATTGATGACGAAAATCTTCCTCTTCTTGCAAACCTGTCTGAGAGGCTGCACTATTTTCCGCACTGCTCACAAAATTACTGCAATGATTTTCTATGTTTTCATAGTATAGTTCAGCTGTTGCTTCGAAGTTTTGGCTAGAATCTTCAGAATGATTAGATTCTTGTCTTTCAACAATACAGGAACCTTTTAATACTTTTTGGAAATCTTTATTCATCTTTGAACTTACGTTCTCTTGTAAGGAAATGCCAATGTTTCCTTCACAAGCCCTCTTATCTTTGACAAAACTTGGACTTTCTACATCGCAGGAAAAATTTCTACAAGCCCATGCATTATCTTCGATTTCTTGCACATGGAGAAACATCAGCTTCAGATTACTAAGCTTTCTCGACCTGAGATAAAAAGCTAAGGCGATAGAAAGAGCTTTCAAATAATAGACCATAGCTGCTGCTTCTGCAGGTCGAATTTCTTTTGGCATGCTCAAATAATTTTTTTGGAACCTCCTATTAAACTCAGAAACGGATTCATTGCTTTGCCTTCGGATTCAATATAATTCCAAAAGGTGCTCTTCATATGACTTGCTCTCGTCCCAATATGTAAGAAATACATCTTGAAGATCTTGCCAGGAATTAATTGAACCTGCTTCCAAACACTGGAACCATTGCTGAGCATCTTGCTTTAAAGAATGGAAAAACATCCTTAAAGCTACGTCTTCATAAATGATTTGAAATTTGTCCAGAAAGTACTCAAATTCCAAGATATGTAGTTTAGCTGAAATGTCCTTCTCCTTCTCGGAGAAACTTGGCAAGGACTTGAATCCTTTTGAAGGATATTGATGGAGAATAGCGGGCAGCTTTAGGGGTTTAAAGATTTCTTTATTTTTGAACTGAAAAACAGTTGATTTCTCGCGAGGCAAAATGCTATCATCCGGAGATGATGAATCATCACCTTTATGCCCAGACCGTGACTGATTATCTTATGGGATTGTAATACAACAATCATCCCTCCTTTCATGTTTAGGAGATACACTTGTGTCAAGATTTATAATACAAGCTGAAGCAAAATCATCTTTTTCCAATAATGAATTTACATTGTGGGCCTTATAATCTTATGAGAAAATAAAGCAGGAAACAATCCTTTTAAGATAAAAGGGAAAATAAACCACTAAACTGACAGTAAAAAATAGAACCTCCTTTAAAAAATGGAAATTCTGATACATGTTTTTTCCATGATACTTTCTCATCTTCTTGCCTGGAAAATTCTTCATCTAATGAAACCTTCATCCGTGGAGTCGCCAAGTGAATAATAAACAACCAATCTTCAAATATGAATCTTGTTCACCATCAAAAAGAAAGGATTATGAAAGCTTCTACTACAAGGTATTTGACCTCGCGTTTGGTTTTTTTGAAAATGAGAATTCTGTAAATAGTAAACACAGCCAAAAACTTCCTCCTCACTGAACAACCAGAGGAAGTAGAAAGAATACCTAGGGAAATGAACTTGGCTTCTTCGATCCCCGGCAACGGCGCCAATTAATGTTGTACCTTAAGAAACAATTCCTTGCTGTGTAAAGGAATCCATGCTTAAGACATTCTTATAATTTTTTCACAAAAATATTGATCCATATTTAATCACCTCCATAGTTCAATCATTGAATCATTAAAATCAAATGCTATGAATGTCCCACAATGCTATTATCTACTGACATAGAATGAAATGTTCAGAAGAAGAATGAAAGGGAAAAATCTCAAACGATATGTTGTTGCACAGAATCTATCATCTTAAACTTTAGAGGAATTATAAGAAAAGAACTGTTAAAATGAAGGAGCGCCTATTAAGGGTTTTAACTCTTTTTTACATACGTAAAAAGAGACCTGCTGCTTCGCTACTTCATTTTATTCAAGGACTGAAACTACATGATGTAAACTAGAAGACGTATCCATATCAACAAATGCTAGAAGTTTGCTTTTCATTCATTAATCACTTAAAATCTGAATACAAGGATCACTGCCTGGAGATCTCTAAAACTGGAACCCCTGCTCCCCCTTTGCCCTCTGATTTTATGTCTGCCTTCTAATGTAACTTCCTAACTGTTATGATTAGTTATAAAACTGACTCTTGAAAGTCTTGGAATTATTAAATTGACAAAATGCTTGTTTTAATATTATATATAAAATATATTATATAAAACCAAAAATCAGATCTTACACTAGTGCAAGTGAAAAGAACAAGTCGTACACTTTGGGTCCCATTACACTGACAAAGTCACCAATGGTTTATGAAAACCGATAACCGTCTGCGGGAGCATTGATAGTTGTTTCTTGAGAAATGGCTCGGTGGTGCCGCAATACATCATAGCCGTCGATCTTGTAAACAGTGGTTTTAACTAAACCATTTGCGAGGGCGCCATCTCCCATAAACTCCATTTAATTTATGCCACCGCAAGACCATTGGATCCGAGCCAAATGATCTAAGTCGTCAATTCAACTGCAATATTATACTGCTATTTTGGCCAGAGGTTCCTGCGCACCCTATGTTTCTATATTCATGACAATCATGTCCATTGGAGGATTCCCATCTTTTGCGGAGGATATGAAGGTTTTTCGGCGTAAAAATGTTCAATGGACACTACGGAGTGCTTGCATTTGTTATTGCCAACACGCTGTCTTCAATGTCAAACCAATCTTCATCTTCATCGTCCTCATCCTCTTAAAGGAAATTGACATTTTCTTCACCTGCTTCCTAAACTTGCCCTATAGTTCTGGACCGTCTTGGGAAACAGCTGATAGAAACAAAGGCCTGAAGTCGTTCCCTGTTTTTTGAAATTCGGCAAATTCTTCAGAACTCAGAGAACCGTCACTGTTTGCATCTACTAGCTGCATTAGCTCCTGGGCATCTTCTTTATTAGCTCCAAGCTCCTCCATACTAATCAAGCCATCTTCATTTTTGTCAAATAACTTGAAAATTCGACTCTCCATGTAAGGGGATTCGAAATTACTGTGTTTAAGATCAATTGTTAAGTGCAGGTGTTTGGTCAATTTAGTATGTCCTAAATTGCTACATTAATTTGTCAATCCGGGATTCATAAGCTGACGAAGTGTGGCGCAATATATGTGCAAGATAACCTATCTCTTACTTTTTGTCGTTTTTGTTTTTTTTTTTTTTTTTTATCTTGGGGGTTTTGTCTTGGTTGGTTTCCTAATGTGAGATGGAAATTCTAAAAGACAAGTATGGATATAATTGTTCAAGGCAATGATGTCCTTTATAATGATTTCCCAAACTTCAAATTTCAAGAGAGTTTTAAAACATGCAATAACAAAATTAATTCCTAAAAGATAATGAAAATGTGCCACTATACTAGTCAAACAAACAGTGAACCATTGATCATGAAACCCATTACCCTTGCTACTGTCTAAATACAAAAGAAACTGCACTCAAAGAAATCCAAGAATTGCAAGCAAAGTAAAGCTAAAACCAAATTACATCAACTCATATTCTGACCCCTCACCATTAGTCTCGCTATGGCTTTCGGAGGTAATCATAAATAACTTGAGCAATCTGATATCTAATTTGGTGGTGGTAATAAACTAATATCAAATTACACACTCATACTTCAATCCCTCACCATTAGTCTCTCTATGGTTTTTGGAAGTAACTGATAATGACATGAGTAATTTAATATCTAATCTAACTAATAAAGAAAATGTAAAAAACTGAAATAAATAAAATAGTGCTGGAATTAAAAGTTAAGAAAAATAAATTAGCAGAAGGACAAGACTGATTCCATGTCATTAGTCATTGTAAAACTATGTGAAAATGCCCGGGCTGCCTATTGTAATCTGGAACAAAGACACTGATCAGTTAACAGTAGTATAAAGCATGAAAAAACTATGGACAAAAATAAAATGTTAATACCATAAGGGATGTGATATATACACGTGAATAACTATGGCATAATGAACGTAAGGAAATAAAGCATGAAACTATACAGCAATAAACAAAACCTCGGCGTGTGCAGGGGCCCTCTGCACAATCCTCGGGCAACATCTATCAACCACGAATTATACTTATGAACAGAGTCTTCTCATGTATTTAAAATGCAGTCATAACAAGGAAATAATGTCACGGCACAGTGGCTTTCTTTTCAACAAAATTACATTACAGCAGCTAACTACTATGCGTATGAGAACGCATTATTTATAACAGAGGATGACATAACTAATTTCCTTCAATCTACGCTGATGAAAGACACGTGAACAACCACGTCCAGAAATATAGCATTATGGCTGCCGTGAAGATTAAATATATGGAAGGTGGCCGTTGAATTCGGCTTATGGAGCAGTTCACAGGTGTTGATACATCCCCTAAGATTTAGGAATGGCAATGCAAGTCTTCACGTGGTGAAAAACAGAGTTCTGTCACCATAGGACTCTTAGGTTGACCACCGCTTGACTACCTTTGACCACGGCCTTCTTTGATGAATTCGACTGAGCCAGTAGGACTCGGTCCATGTCCATGTCATTTCCAACTTGCCCATGTGGCTTGATTTGCTTGAAGACACCTGCAATATAGACTTTAACAAAATGGCTGCGGAAAGTTGAAGTAGCTGCGGAAAGTGAAAAGTTTTTGCAGCTCAATGAGCAAAAATCTAATTCAAACAGCAGACACAAAACATAATTAAAAACCACTTTAAATGCTCTTTTATGATTAATATGCAATGATGTTGATGACTTAGGAGATCCATGTAAATGGAAAAAGTCTAGAAAGGTGTATAGGAAGGATGCAAGTTTGGGACTCAACATACCCCCACTGTGAAGGTGTTGCATGTCCCCTATGCAACCAAAATTTTGATCATCCTCCTTCAATTCATATGCCCTGTTACCTCCGCCAGTACATCCAGTCCTCTTCTCCTCTTTCTTGGTGCTGCTAACATCCTGGGCTTCTTCATCAAGCATCTATATTTGAGATTAATCAGTGCTCTACTTATTTTCTTGCATTTCTTCTTCAATTTCCTGTTCTTTTTCTGCCACAGTCCCAGATGTAGCATAGTGTTGTCATGAATGATCTTGTCCAATCTGCTTTTCTCCTTTAATACTTCATTTTCATTTTTAATATGTCTATTTAAAACCTCCAACTCAAAGACTTCTCGTTTCAATGATTAGACTAGGGCTTCTTGTGCTGTGTGAGGCTGAGTGGATGAAGTGCTGGTACCCGTGGCTGTTCTTTCTAAGGATTCTATGTAATCATACCCCTCTTGCTGTTTTGGATATATCTCGGGTGTCGTTTTCCTTGGGCTGTCCCCAAAATGCTGTGGAGGAGAATTGACTTCAAAATCTGGCCGAAAAAGACTCACGTCAACATCTTGAGGACTAGTTTCAACGTTTGGCTGAGAATGAGATGGACTACGGCCAGCTGGAGTTTGTTTAGGTGTTCCTTCTCCCAAATCAATAAAATGGGGTCCTTTTGTTTGTGCTTTTCTCCACTTTACTTTAAGCTTGCTGCTTCTTCTTACATGCTGTGGACTACTGTCTTTTTCCTTATGTTTTTCTTTTCCTTTCTTTTTGGCCATAGATGACTATTCCTGAAGGTGAACTAGTCTCTCAGATAATACTTGATGGTCTTCTTCTGAGGAAGGGGTTTGATGCACAGCCTCAATGCTTCTTTTCTCTTTTGATTTTGTTGGCTTTTTACCCTCAGTCTTTTCCTTCCTCCTTTTAGACAGTCTTTCTTCTCTACTAGTTCTTTCAACTGTGTTAGTAGGAGTGCTTTGAGTTTTATCACCTGTTCTCTTTCTTCTACTTCTTTTTGATGTACCGCCTTCAGGGGTTTCTTGGGGTTCTTCAAAGAAATTTCTAATTAAAAACTGCTCCCAGGTGTCCTTTTTCTCTTTTAATTGTTTTTCTATCAAGATTTTCACGAGACCATGGTGATACAAATGTGGTTCTACATCCCCCAGATGCTTTTGGACGGTTACAGACATATTTTTCAAACTGTTCAGTAAAAAGTATGGCAGATTGAGGGTCTGGTTATCTAGGAAATTCATCAACAGTCGGGTATGATACATGTACATTGATCCAAAACGTCTCTCACAGGTGATAAACTTTTGAATAACCAATAGTGAACTGGCCCACTCTTCTTTTAAAGCATGGACAGGAATTCCCTTTTTGAAAATGGTAACATCCATACCTGGGTTACGTAGGATCACTCTCCAGGCTTCCTCGCCAATGCTCTTGTTCTTGAACCAGCGTTCACCTTCTTGAGGGAGTTCTGTAGCAGCTGCTATGGATGCCTCAGTCACTGTAAATTTGAGGTCCCCAATTTCTACCTCCAAACCGTTGAAAGACCTCGCAAAAGCTTTTGTTACCTCCTTATTGTAGCCTTTAAACTTTTGAATAAACCGAAGCCATTTTGCCTTTTTCAATATGTCTTTGACTTGCCGGTATCCTTCCATAAATTTGGGTCCCTCTGGTTCTGCCCTCAACAACCGACCCATCCTTCCTTCTGTTCTTTAAAACTCGTCTGCGTGAGGAGGGTTTAGCGGAGGTAAGACGGCTGAATTAGCGGAAATGAACAGGGTTTATGAAGGAGATCAGTGACTGTAAGCGGATATCAGAGAATAGGTACACGGAATGAAGCGAAACAGAGAACAAAATGGGGTGAAGGCTTATGTGAGCACAGTGGAAATGCGGCCGTGAGGTCAATAGAACAGTAGGGGGAGTAAAGTGCATCCGGCAGTATTTAAAATTGGGTGGCTGCAGAGTAGATGCAAGCACGTTTATGCAACGGCTACGGATTTTGTGCGGCTGAGAGAAGCCGTAGTCAAATCAACTACGTTCCATAATTACAGGTGGAGTATCAAAGTATAGCCGAACACTAGTGAAGACCAGAGGCTTGATTATGAGGCCGTTTAAAAATGAATGCAAGGATTGTGGGGGAATCGTATAGAGATCGTGGAACGGTTACGGAATTATCAACACAATCATTGCATATAATAAAGCTATGGTTTATAACTATGTAAAAATGTGCTTGAATGCCATTTGAAATAAATTTCTACTCATACCTTGGAATTCTTGTCATTTTTCATTAGTCTTAAATTAGTTGCTCCTCATTGATGCTTTTGAATGCCTCATGTCTTCATAATATGTCCTCATACCTGCATTTGATTTCATGATTGTTGAACTAACATCTGACTGTAAATTTTTGAAAAACAGAGTGGTAGCTGCAGAAACTGCTTCTGGCTGCGGAAACTGACACAACAATTATTTGGGTGAATGGAAATAGATAAATGATAATTGACTGAATGAAAATGGTCATGAAAAAAAATTATTATTGGTGAAATGAAATGAAATCGATGAAATGAAGTGAAATGAAATGAAGTGGAATGGAATGAAGTGGAGTGAAATGGAGTGGGTTGTCATAAAACTTGTGAAATGAGAGAGAGAGAGAGAGAATTTTTTTGGAAAATATAGGGTGTCAGGTGTTCCTGATTTTCACCCTACATTTTCTGTATAAGACTGCCAATCAGTGATTGGTTTTCAAGCTTATACAATTTTTTTTTTTTTTTTTAAACTGAAAAGAACAAAGGCTAGGCTAGTGGAGAAGAAGGATTCTTCTTCACCAGCCTTATTGCAGAATTATCTTGAAACATTTTGACAAATTCCTCTTTTGAGAGTGGCTTATGATAGATCTTTAATCTGTGGCCATTCACAATAAGAGGAGTTTGAAATTCATCAATGGTCTTGATTCTTACCGCTCCATTGCTAAAGATTTTGTCAATCTCATATGGCCCAAGCCAATGAGTCTGAAATTTTCCTTGAAAATCTTTAAACTTGGAATCAAATAACAATGCCCAATCTCCTTCTTGAAACTTCTTCTCTTTGATGTACTTTTCATGCCATTTAGCTCTTTGATATTGAACTAGATAAGTTCTTAGAATTGCCTCTTGTCCGATCTCATCTAGCTCATTCAACTGCTCCATTCTATGCTTTTGGGCTTCTGATAAGTCCATCCCCAACTGAACTGCTATCTTGAAGGTCTTGACTTGGAACTCAATGGGGAGCAAGACTTCTTTCCCATAAACAAGTTCATAGGGAGAATGTCCCGTTGTATTTCTCCATGTAGTTCTGTAGGCCCACAAGGCTTCAGGAAGCCTTTCTGCCCAATCTCTTCTATGTAGATGAACAGTTTTGGTGATGATACTTTCAAGAACTTTGTTTGTAGACTCCACTTGACCATTTTCTTGCGGATGGTAAGGAGTAGATCTTCCGTGCTTGATTTTGTATTCTTCCATCAACTTCTCCACCAAGTTGGATGTGAATTGGCTTCCCTGATCTGTCACAATTTCTCTTGGAACACCAAAGCGAGTAAAAATATCCTCATAAAGAAAATGAACAACTGAATTTTTAGTAGCAGATACTAATGCTTTGGCTTCTACCCATTTAGTAACATAATCAGTACAAACCAATATATACTTATTTTGCTTAGATGGTGGATTAATAGGTCTAATGAAATCTAAAGCCCATTTTTCAAAGGGTTCAATGAGTACCTGTGGTTGCAATGGCATTTCATTTGAAAGGGTAGGTTTCCCTACTCTTTGGCAGCTGTCACACCTTTTGACATATTGTTTTGCATCTTTGAAGAGGGAAGGCCAACAATATCCTAAAAAGAGGATTTTATAGGCTGTCCTTTTGTCCGCAAAGTGTCCGCCGCATGGTTCATCATGACATTCCTTGAGGATATCAGGCATTTCATCCTCCCTGACACATCTTCTAATCACAAGATCTCGCCGTGTTTTAAACAATTCGTTAGAAATCCATGAATATTTTGAACTCTCCTGAATAATCTTTCTTTTTTCACTTGGAAATAAATGTGGAGGCAGTTTTCCTGTAACCAAATAGTTAGCAATATCTGCATACCAAGGAGTCTTAGTAGTTACTGCAAACAAGTATTCATCAGGAAACTTATCCTCTATTCCCCCACAGGAGAATCTTCCCCAGTATCCCAACCTAGACAAGAACCGCCCATCGTATTTTGTTTCCCTGGTCTATCCAACACAATAATATTGAATTCCTGCAAAAGTAGGAGCCATCTTGTCACTCTGCCATTAGTAACAGTTTTGTTCATTAGATATCTAATCGCAGAATGATCAGTATGAATAAAAGTTTCATAGCCTGTTATATAATGTCTAAACTTATTGATTGCATGAACAACAACTAAAAACTCTTTTTCAGTTACAGTATAGTTCAACTCAGTGGGAGTCAAATTTTTACTGGTATAGTAAATGGCATATGGGACTAAATCCTTTTGACCCAACACAGCTCCTAGAGCTGTATCTGAAGCATCTGTAGAAATATGGAAAGGGAGTTTCCAATTTGGTCCTCTCAAGATAGGTGCTTCAGATATTCTTGTTTTCAAAGTTTCAAAGGCTGATTGACAATCAGGATCCCATTTGAATTCACAATCTTTTGTGAGAAGTTTGAAGAGTGGAGATGCTATTTTAGTGAAGTTTTCTATAAATCTTCTATAGTATCCAGTAAATCCTAGAAAACTTCTAACATCTCTTTGACAATTTGGAATAGGCAACTTGGAGATGACTTCAACTTTTGATCTATCAACCTTAATCCCATCTCCTGAAATATGATGTCCTAAAACAATCCCTTCAGAAAACATCATAAAGCATTTTTTATGGCTTAATGAAAGGTTTGTTTCTTTACATCTTATAAGAACTTTTTCCAAATTTTCTAATGCTTCTTCAAATGAATTACCATAAACTGTAAAATCATCCATATAAACCTCTACACAATCATGGATTAGATTAGAAAAAATTCCTAGTACTGCTCTTTGGAATGTTGCAGGTGCATTACATAACCCAAAAGGAAGTACTCGGTAGGAAAAAGTTCCCCATGGACAAGTAAATGTGGTCTTATCTTGATCTTCAGGTGCTACCTGAATTTGATTATAGCCACTAAAACCATCAAAAAATGAAAAGTACTTTTTACCTGCTAATGTATCTAATACCTGATCAATAAAAGGCAAAGGAAAGTGATCCTTCAAAGTTGCTTTGTTCAACTCCCTGTAATCAATGCATACTCTCCATTTACCATTCTTTTAGGTACTATAACCAAAGTAGAAACCCATCGGCTATCTGAAATTGGATAAATGAAGTTTACATTGAGAAGTTTTTGGAGCTCTTCTTTCACTATCTCCCTAAGATTTGGATTCATCCTTCTTTGAGGTTGTCTGATTGGTCTATTGTTTTCCTCAATATAGATATGATGAATGCAAGTCTTAGGATCAATACCTTTCATGTCAGTATACTCCCATGCAAATGCAGTAGAATGTTTTTGCAAGATTTTGGTTAGTTTTTCCTGTTGTGACTTTTCCAAATGTTTGTTGATATTCAATGTTTTTCTTGGAAAAATCTCAATGGTAGAACTACCAAACTCTTCCATAGAGTAAAGAGACATTTGTCTTGATAAATATTCTATGTCAGATTCCAACTGAAATTGTGTGGGGTCATATTCTGAAGATGTCTCAAAATTTTCAAATGTGTTCAGAATTTGACTATCCTCACTAATTTCTGAAATGGTAAAAATAGGTTGTATAGTGTCCTCATCATCAACCCATTCATTGTCTCCTATTTCTATGATTGCTTTTGCTGGAGGATACAAATTGAATTTCTTTATCGAATTACCATTAGAAATGTACATATCCCTAGATCTACAACTAATAAAAGCATCAGTTGTGGCTAGCCAAGGTCTTCCTAAGATAAGTGGGTGCCCTCCTAGATTACTCTTGGGAGTCAAAATCATAAAATCTACCGGATATTCCCAAGAATCTAAGGAGACTGAAATATCTTCTAATACACCATCTGGTTTGATAATTGATCGATCTGCAAGTTGCAGTAAAGTAGGTGTAAAAAGAAGATTAGGAAGTTTTAGTTGTTCCATAGTCTGTCTACTCATAATGTTGATAGAAGCCCCTAAGTAAATCAATGTGTTTGGAATTTCTATCCCATTTATATGTGTCTTGACAATTGGACTACCTGGATCTACATACTTCTGCATGGTAATTTTTCCCATCATGATATCTGCAATTTTTCCTACCAGGTGGATTCTTCTTGTATCTCTTAGTTTCCTTCCTGGTCTTTTGACACTCAACTCCTTTATTGTTTTTGCTAGAATAGGAATCTCTCTAATGGCTTGTAGCAAGGGAATCTTGATACAAACAATCTTTAATTCATCTAGAAAATCATAGTTAGGCAACAAGATTTGTTTTTCCACCCCTTTATCAATTTGTAATCTTTCAGGGAAAGGAGGTGTGGATGAAGGTGCAGGTTGCTCAACTATAGGAGTTGTGGGGGTTAACTTTTCTTTCTCTTTTTGAATGTTCGAGTTTTGAAGAGATGCTTCCTCAGAACCCTTATTGACTTTAAGAGAGTCCTCCTTAGAGGCATCTTGCTCTTGGACATCTATAGAAGGTTTTTCTAAAACTCTACCAGACCTGAGTTGTACATCATTGAGAGGGACAATCATATAGGTAGGAAATTGTTGTCCTTCTATCATGTAAGTATTCTGAGGATTTTTATTGTTAGGATTTCGCAATGGCTGAGCTGGAAGTTGATTTGTCTTTTGTTGGAATGGAAGCATGAGTTGAGGATTTGGATTTTGTTGAGAAGGTTGTTGTTGTGGAAATGGAAATGAAAGTTGTAGATTTGGGTTTGGAAGTTGTGGAGTTTGTTGATTTTGAAAAGATAGAGGATATTGATAAAATTGAGCAAATCTCCCATAAGGATTTTGCATACCTTGTACCCATGACTGATATGAATTTTGAGGTTGGGGCCAAGGTTGTTGCCAAGGATTCCAATTTGGTGGGGATTGAAAATTCATAGGGTTTTTAAACCCTTGATTTTGTTGCCCTTGCCAAGGTCTTATTGCAACAAAACAGAGAGACTCTACTGAATTTGGATCTTCTTGAAAGACAGCTTTGAGTCCAGGAATTGATGGACAATCCTTGGTCTCATGATTCTCTGAGCAAATCATACATGTTTCTACAACTTTTGCACCCAAGGGACATTCCCTTAAAGCATGTTTCTTCCTACATTTCGGACAAAAGATGGCTAGAGCATCAGTTTCTGCTTTCTGCTTGTTTTGAATTTTAAGGGTGTCTAGTTGTTCATTAAGGCTCCCTAAGATATCAGTTTTGAATTCATCAAGCATATTGCCAATCTCTGCCCTACTTACTGATCTAGTTGCAGATTTGTTTGCCCTGATAAGAGAAGGATCTCTAGGCCCTTTTCCCGTTTTAGATTTTCCCCTTGAGAGATGGACACATAGTTCTGTTATGTCACGAAGTGGAAGTTGAGAAATATCTCCTTTCCCCATCGTGTTTAAAATATCTATCCATTCATCTCCAATGGCTTTTAATAGAAGGGCTTTCAAAGTTTCCTCATCTAAGTTGCTCATCTTTGCTCTTTTTAAGTTGTAATGAAATCTTTCAAGTAAATCCTCCAAATTTTCATGTTCTTTTTGCACCATTTTGAATACCTCATCCTTGTGACTGGTGGGCATGCAATAGTCCAGGTATCTATCCAAAAATGTTTGTTTCATATCATTCCAAGTCCTAATAGATTGGGTGACTAATCCCATGAACCATTTCAAAGTGGCTCCCTTCAACGTTGAAGGAAACAGTTTGAGTTTTTGAGAGTCTTCCATATAGTCATAGGTTCGGCACATGACTTCAAACTCAAACAGAAATGTTTCAGGATCCTCACTTCGCAATCCATAAAAGTTGGGGAGGACAGATGGTGAGATGTTTTTCATCATTGTATGAGTTTCCTCATCAACTATGGGGAATCCAAACGAGTTGTCTCCTTCCCTATTACCTCCACCATTGTTGCCTCCATTATTTCCCCCTCCTCTACCTCTACCTCTACCTCCAAATCCATCTACTACTTCCTCTGCCATGATAGTTTCTTCAGAGTCCTCAAAGTCCTCTGGTTCTTCTATCAAGGGAGGATGAGAGGGAGTTTCTTCCTTTTCTTCTTCAGGTGATTCTACTTCTTTAATTACAATATACTCTCCTGTAGAAGTAAAGAAAGGGTCTTCTTCTAAATGAGATTTGGTAGATGGTGTAGGAGAATCCTCTAGTTTAGCTGCTCCTTGAATTCCAGGAATCTTAAGGCTAGGGGTATATGGTGGTGAATCTTGTCTATGTCTTGAAGAAGATGGAGTTGTGAAAATCGAACTCTTGGCTCTAGCTATAAACCTTCCCCTAGAATCTCTTGCTCTATGCATGTCATTTTTTATTTTTAAGTTGGGCTAATAATTCTCTTTCTAATCTTCCAAGTCACACTAAGTGCAAGAAGAGAGCATACTTAAGAAATTATTGAACCAATAACTCTCTTTTCTGATCCTCCAGATCACACTAGGTGCAAGAGGAGAGCATACTTCAAGAAGTTATCAATTTTTCCCTTCTTTTTATTGTTTTTTTTTAAGAAATTGGCTACCTAGTTACACTTCCCCGGCAACGGCGCCAAAATGTTTGGTCAATTTAGTATGTCCTAAATTGCTACATTAATTTGTCAATCCGAGATTCGTAAGCTGACGAAGTGTGGCGCACTATATGTGCAAGATAACCTATCTCTTACTTTTTGTCGTTTTTGTTTTTTTTTTAATCTTGGGGGTTTTGTCTTGGTTGGTTTCCTAATGTGAGATGGAAATTCTAAAAGACAAGTATGGATATAATTGTTCAAGGCAATGATGTCCTTTATAATGATTTCCTAAACTTCAAATTTCAAGAGAGTTTTAAAACATGCAATAAAAAAATTAATTCCTAAAAGAGAATGAAAATGTGCCACTATACTAGTCAAACAAACAGTGAACCATTGATCATGAAACCCATTACCCTTGCTGCTGTCTAAATACAAAAGAAATTGTACTCAAAGAAATCCAAGAATTGCAAGCAAAGTAAAGCTAAAATCAATTACATCAACTCATATTCTGACCCCTCACCATTAGTCTCGCTATGGCTTTCGAAGGTAATCATAAACAACTTGAGCAATATGATATCTAATTTGCAGAAAAATAAACTAATATCAAATTACACACTCATACTTCAATCCCTCACCATTAGTCTCGCTATGGCTTTCAGAGGTAACTGATAATGACATGAGTAATTTAATATCTAATCTAACTAATAAAGAAAATGTACAAAACTGAAATAAATAAAACAGTGCTGGAATTAAAAGTTAAGAAAAATAAATCAGCAGAAGGACAAGACTGATTCCATGTCATTAGTCATTGTAAAACTATGTGCAAATGCCCGGGCTGCCTACTTTAATCTGGAACAAAGACACTGATAAGTTAACAGCAGTATAAAGCATGAAAAATTATGGACAAAAATAAAATGTTAATACCATAAGAGATGTAATATATACACGTGAATAACTATGGCATAATGAACGTAAGGAAATAAAGCATGAAACTATACAACAATAAACAAAACCTCGGCGTGTGCAGGGGCCCTCTGCACAATCCTCGGGCAACAACTATCAACCACAAATTATGCTTATGAACAAAGTCTTCTCATGTATTCAAAACGCAGTCATAACAAGGAAATAATGTCACGGCACAGTGGGCTTTCTTTTCAGCAAAATTACATTACAGAAGCTAGCTACTATGCGTATGAGAACGCATTATTTATAACAGAGGATGACATAACTACTTTCCTACAATCTGCGCTGATAAAAGACACGTGAACAACCACGTCCAGAAATCTAGCATTATGGATGCCGTGAAGATTAAATCTATGGAGGGTGGCCGTTGGATTCGGCTTATGGAGCAGTTCACAGGTGTTGATATGTCCCCTGAGATTTAGGAACGGCCACGCAAGTCTTCACGTGGTGAAAAACGGAGTTCTGTCACCATAGGACTCTTAGGTTGACCACCGCTTGACTACCTTTGACCACGGCCTTCTTTGGTGAATTCGACTGAGCCAGTAGGACTCGGTCCATGTCCATGTCATTTCCAACTTGCCCATGTGGCTTGATTTTCCTGAAGACACCTGCAATATAGACTTTAACAAAATGGTTGCGGAAAGTTGAAGCAGCTGCGGAAAGTGACAAGATTCCGCAGCTCAATGAGCAAAAATCTAATTCAAACAGTAGACACAAAACATAGTTAAAAACCACTTTAAATGCTCTTTTATGATTAATATGCAATGATGTTGATGACTTAGGAGATCCAGGTAAATGGAAAAAGTCTAGAAAGGTGTATAGGAAGGATGCAAGTTTGGGACTCAACAGCAGGCCAGATAGTAGTCTGCACATGGTTTTCTGTTTTCTCTGTCCGATGAAAAGTGCAGAAACTAAACAGTCGATAGCGAAGAGATTTCATTTCTGGAGAAGGGAAGCAGGCCGTATACATGATGGACCTCTGATTTTGAGATAGATCCTCTGTCTTTATCTATTGCATAGCAAATATAAATTGTGTCTATCACATTGTCCAGAATATGAACAAAGAAGCCTAGTATCACGAGAAGCACTAGCCACGCAAAAGCTGTAATGTAATACGCATCCCTTCCAAGTGAAGTTGCAGCCTTCAATATTATCCAAACCATCATGGCATAAACAAGAGACACAACAAAGAAAATTCCAAACAGTAAGCGTGTGGAGACTGTTTCAACCACCACACCAAAAATAATATTTCTCCTAAGAAGCTCGTATGCCATCTTAGCAGAAGAGCAGCAGTTTTCTCCTGTAATTGCTGCGAAGTTGATGGTGAACTTATTCACAAACTCCATGGCTGAGAATATGCAATTTAGACAGAAACCAAGTATAAAATGGAAAACCCCATGATCTGATGATCTACTAGTGGCTTTGCCACTAGTGCGTGCCTTTTCAACAACTGTTCGAATCATTTGCACCACTGCAAAGATTAGGCCTGAGAAGCAAACCGTACCAAATGCATTCCTGACAGAATGTCTGATGGTTTTAGTTGAAGAGGTCCCAGATATTTGAAAGTACCACTGATTACATACGCTTGACCCTCAAACATTGTTGTTGCAGACCATATAATTGTGAAAATGGCTACTCCACAGTAGGCAGGTACCCATGGGTCCTCTTTCCATATACAACAATCAATCCCACTGACTAGCCCACATAAATATTCATACTCTTCAATCTTTGAATTGGGTATAACTTTACCATTCATATGGGCAAAGTAGAGGGTTACAATGATGGATCCCGAGTACAGAAAGAGCAATAAAGTTAACCTAGTTAAAACCAATAACAACGCATGTTTCTTCTAAGAGCTTCAGAAGAAGTGTGAAGAATTCTAATTGTCAGCTCTATTATGTCTCTGTTTGAATAGATGACCAAAAGAATGACCTCACAAAATGCAAATATAAACAGAAATGCAGAAATCCTGAGAGCAAGGCTAAAAGATTCTTTGCAAGGTTGATTGACTGCACATGCCACAAACCATAATGTATTCATAAAAATGGGAATGAGGATGAAGAAAGGAAGGCAGGCATAGACAATGTGTTTAGTGAAAGTGTTGAGCAGCGTGATTGCAAGTATCCACACCAATTCCTTGGAAAGATGCCTTAGATGCTGAAATTGCAGTTGCAGTTTAATAGAGATCATGGGTAGCTTTATTTCTTCATCCTTGGATTTATCTCTGGTAATCATTAGTGAATCATCATTTGGTGATGCCAAACTCTGATCAACAACTTCTCTCACACAGCTGCTGGAATCATGGTGATATACAAAGGATCCCGCATGCTTATAGTTGCTGTTATGGTTAGTAATGGAAAACACACCCCCTGCATATGTTGCCAGCACAAATATCACAAAAATGGTAAGGAAGCAATTATCATGATAAGATCTGTGTCCATAGTTATATGTAATTTCTGAATAATTCTCAACAGTGGAAATCTCTCCTGAATTTTGGCTGAGTGATATTGTGCTACAACATCTGGCTCCAATTGGGGACAGTACTTCGATAGTAAAGTGCTGAGGACTTGTAGAACAGTAGCCTTTATTGGGCATGGAGTCAAGTCAGACTGAATTTTCGCTCAATCCCAAAATCTCTGAAAATTTCAAACTTTTCTGAAACTTCTCTTCTTTTAGGATCTTTTATTCTTGAACTGAAAATGATAAACTAGAAATACTGCAACTGGAAATGCTCAACTCCTCAGCTTATTTATGTACAACTCCTATATATATAAGCATGGTTGAACTTAATCAAGTGAAGTCAACCTTCCAATGGAACCAATCCAACATCTGCTTGTTAGATTTAATACCTTCATACTGCTGAGATTTGAAAATCAAAAGAGGAATGTACCATGAAAAAATTTCATCTACAAAATTTTGTACATACCCTTGCATTAAAGCTTGTTGCTGACCGAAGAAATTTGCCATATATTCAGCCACCGAATCATAGAACTCATGAAATAAATTTTTGGCCACCTTCTTTTTTTTAACAGTTTGTTGAGGCAGACTTCTTTGAACATGGTGGTTTCTTCCATTGTTTGACTTTTCAATTAGGAACTGTATGTTAGGAAGTTGACTGCCACTTCCTGTAGGCAGGCATTTAGGCTGGAAATAAACATGCAAGGTTTGCTCTCCATAATGCTGATGTTCTTCACTTAACATCAATTGATGACGAAAATCTTCCTCTTCTTGCAAACCTGTCTGAGAGACTGCACTATTTTCCGCACTGCTCACAAAATTACTGCAATGATTTTCTATGTTTTCATAGTATAGTTCAGCTGTTGCTTCGAAGTTTTGGCTAGAATCTTCAGAATGATTAGATTCTTGTCTTTCAACAATACAGGAACCTTTTAATACTTTTTTGAAATCTTTATTCATCTTTGAACTTACGTTCTCTTGTAAGGAAATGCCAATGTTTCCTTCACAAGCCCTCTTATCTTTGACAAAACTTGGACTTTCTACATCGCAGGAAAAAATTCTACAAGCCCATGCATTATCTTCGATTTCTTGCGCATGGAGAAACATCAGCTTCAGATTACTAGGCTTTCTCTCCCTGAGATAAAAAGTTAAGGCGATAGAAAGAGCTTTCAAATAATAGACCATAGTTACTGCTTCTGGAGGTCGAATTTCTTTTGGCAAGCTGAAATAAATTTTTTGGAACCTCCTATTAAACTCAAGAACGGATTCATTGCTTTGCCTTCGGATTGAATATAATTCCAAAAGGTGCTCTTCATATGACTTGCTCTTGTCCCAATATGTAAGAAATACATCTTGAAGATCTTGCCAGGAATTAATTGAACCTGCTTCCAAACACTGGAACCATTGCTGAGCATCTTGCTTTAAAGAATGGCAAAACATCCTTAAAGCTACGTCTTCATAAATGATTTGAAATTTGCCCAGAAAGTACTCAAATTCCAAGATATGTAGTTTAGCTGAAATGTCCTTCTCCTTCCCGGAGAAACTTGGCAAGGACTTGAATCCTTTTGAAGGATATTGATGGAGAATAGTGGGCAGCTTCAGGGGTTTAAATATTTCTTTATTTTTTAACTGAAAAACAGTTGATTTCTCGTGAGGCAAAATGCTATCATCCGGAGATGATGATGAATCACCTTTATGCCCAGACCGTGACTGATTATCTTCCGGGATTGTAATACAACAATCATCCCACCTTTCATGTTTAGGAGATACACTTGTGTCAAGATTTATAATACAAGCAGAAGCAAAATCATCTTTTTCCAATAATGAATTTACATTCTGGGCCTTATAATCTTTTGAGAAAATAAAGCAAGAAACAATCCTTTTAAGATAAAAGGGAAAATAAACCACTAAACTGACAGTAAAAAATAGAACCTCCTTTAAAAAACTGAAATTCTGATACATGTTTTTTCCATGATACTTTCTCATCTTCTTGCCTGGAAAATTCTTCATCTAATGAAACCTTCATCCGTGGAGTCGCCAGGTGAATAATAAACAACCAATCTTCAAATTTGAATCTTGTTCACCATCAAAAAGAAAGATTTATGAAAGCTTCTACTGCAAGGTATTTGACCTCGCGTTTGGTTTTTTTGAAAATGAGAATTCTGTAAATAGTAAACACAGCCAAAAACTTCCTCCTCACTGAACAACCAGAGGAAGTAGAAATAAAACCCGGGGAAATGAAGTTCGCTTCTTCGATCCCCGGCAACGGCGCCAATTAATGTTGTACCTTAAGAAACAATTCCTTGCTGTGTAAAGGAATCCGTGCTTAAGACATTCTTATAATTTTGTCACAAAAATATTGATCCATATTTAATCACCTCCAGAGTTCAATCATTGAATCATTAAAATCAAATGCTATGAATGTCCCACAATGCTATTATCTACTGACATAGAATGAAATGTTCAGAAGAAGAATAAAAGGGAAAAATCCCAAACGATATGCTGTTGCACAGAATATATCATCTTAAACTTTAGAGGAATTATAAGAAAAGAACTGTTAAAATGAAGGAGCGCTTATTAAGGGTTTTAACTCTTTTTTACATACGTAAAAAGAGACTTGTTGCTTCGATGCTTCATTTTATTCAAGGACTGAAACTACATGATGTAAACTAGAAGACGTATCCATATCAGCAAATGCTAGAAGTTTGCTTTTCATTCATTAATCACTTAAAATCTGAATACAAGGATCACTGCCTGGAGATCTCTAAAACTGGAACCCCTGCTCCCCCTTTGCCCTCTGCTTTTATGTCTGCCTTCTAATGTAACTTCCTAACTGTTATGATCAGTTATAAAACTGACTCTTGAAAGTCTTGGAATTATTAAATTTACAAAATGCCTGTTTTAATATTATATATAAAATATATAATATAAAACCAAAAATCAGATCTTACGCTAGTGCAAGTGAAAAGAACAAGTCGTACACTTTGGGTCCCATTACACTGACAAAGTCACCAATGGTTTATGAAAACCGATAACCGTCTACGGGAGCATTGATAGCTATTTCTTGAGAAATTGCTCGGTGGTGCCACAATACATCATAGCCGTCGATCTTGTAAACAATAGTTTTAACTAAACCATTTGCAGGGGCGCCATCTCCCATAAAATCTGTTTAATTTATGCCACCGCAAGACCATTGGATCCGAGCCAAATGATCTAAGTCGTCAATTCAACTGCAATATTATATGCTATACTGCTATTTTGGCCAGAGGTTCCTGCACACCCTATGTTTCTGGATTCATGAAAATCATGTCCATTGGAGGATTCCCATCTTTTGCGGAGGATATGAAGGTTTTTCGGCGTAAAAAGGTTCAATGGACACTACGGAGTGCTTGCATTTGTTATTGCCAACACGCTGTCTTCAATGTCAAACCAATATTCATCTTCATCGTCCTCATCCTCTTATAAGAGATTGACATTTTCTTCACCTGCTTCCTGAACTTGCCTTATAGTTCTGGACCGTCTTGGGAAACAGCTGATAGAAACAAAGGCTTGAAGTCGTTCCCTGTTTTTTGAAATTCGGCAAATTCTTTAGAACTCAGAGAACCATCACTGTTTGTATCTACTAGCTACATCAGCTCCTGGGCATCTTCTTTATTAGCTCCAAGCTCCTCCATACTAATCAAGCCATCTTCGTTTTTGTCAAATAACTTGAAAATTCGACTCTCCATGTAAGGGGATTCGAAATTACTGTGTTTAAGATCAATTGTTAAGTGCAGGCCAGATAGTAGTCTGCACATGGTTTTATGTTTTCTCTGTCCGATGAAAAGTGCAGAAACTAAATAGTCGATAGCGAAGAGATTTCATTTCTGGATAAGGGAAGCATGCTGTATACATGATGGACCTTTGATTTTGAGATAGATCCTCTATCTTTATCTATTGCATAGAAAATATAAACTGTGTCTATCACATTGTCCATAATATGAACAAATAAGCCCAGTATCACGAGAAGCACTAGCCACGCAAAAGCTGTAATGTAATATGCATCCCTTCCAAGTGAAGTTGCAGCCTTCAATATTATCCAGACCATCATGGCATAAACAAGAGACACAACAAAGAAAATTCCAAACAGTAAGCGTGTGGAGACTGTTTCAACCACCGCACCAGAAAGAAGATTTCTCCTAAGAAGCTCGTATGCCATCTTAGCAGAAGAGCAGTAGTTTTCTCCTGTAATTGCTGCGAAGTTGATGGTGAACTTATTCACAAACTCCATGGCTGAGAATATGCAATTTAGACAGAAACCAAGTATAAAATGGAAAACCCCATGATCTGATGATCTACTAGTGGCTTTGCCACTAGTGCGTGCCTTTTCAACAACTGCTCGAATCATTTGCACCACTGCAAAGATTAGGCCTGAGAAGCAAACCGTACCAAATGCATTCCTGACAGAATGTCTGATGGTTTTAGTTGAAGAGGTCCCAGATATTTGAAAGTACCACTGATTACATATGCTTGACCCTCAAACATTTTTGTTGCAGACCATATAATTGTGAAAATGGCTACTCCACAGTAGGCAGGTACCCATGGGTCCTCTTTCCATATACAGCAATCAATCCCACTGACTAGCCCACATAAATATTCATACTCTTCAATCTTTGAATTGGGTATAACTTTACCATTCATATGGGCAAAGTAGAGGGTTACAATGATGGATCCCAAGTACAGAAAGAGCAATAAAGTTAACCCAGGTAAAACCAATAACAACGCCATGTTTCTTCTAAGAGCTTCAAGAAGTGTGAAGAATTCTAATTGTCAGCTCTATGCTGTCTCTGTTCGAATAGATGACCAAAAGAATGACCTCTTAAAATGAAAATATATAAAGAAATGCAGAAATCCTGAGAGCAAGGCTAAAAGATTCTTTGCAAGGTTGATTGACTGCACATGCCACAAACCATAATGTATTCATAAAAATGGGAATGAGGATGAAGAAAGGAAGGTAGGCATAGACAATGTGTTTAGTGAAAGTGTTGAGCAGCGTGATTGCAAGTATCCACACCAATTCCTTGGAAAGATGACTTAGATGTTGAAATTGCAGTTGCAGTTTAATAGAGATCATGGGTAGCTTTATTTCTTCATCCTTGGATTTATCTCTGGTGATCATTAGTGAATCATCATTTGGTGATGCCAAACTCTGATCAACAACTTCTCTCACACAGCTGCTGGAATCATGGTGATATACAAAGGATCCCGCATGCTTATAGTTGTTGTTATGGTTAGTAATGGAAAACACACCCCCTGCATATGTTGCCAGCACAAATATCACAAAAATGGTAAGGAAGCAATTATCATGATAAGATCTGTGTCCATAGTTATATGTAATTTCTAAATAATTCTCAACAGTGGAAATCTTTCCTGACTTTTGGCTGAGTGATATTGTGCTACAACATATGGTTTGGTAGCGACTCTCCCGGTTGAGTGCGAAATTCCTTCCTTGAAATTAGCTGTGGAACTATTGCCTGACACTTCTCCAGAGGAAGAACGCCTCTTGTATTTGGAACGACTGGATGAAACCTGCTGCTTAGCTGCCTTGGTAATTGAGGCACATAAAAAGCGGGTCAAAGCCCACTTCGATCAATCAGTTTCTCCACGTTCTTTCATTGAAGGAGACCTCGTCCTCCTATATGACCAAGCACATGATAAGCTTGGAGTAGGAAAATTCCAGCCCATGTGGCATGGTCCCTTTATAGTTAAACAAGTATTAAAAAATGGGGCCTATGAGCTTATCGACTACGAAGGAGTTCCCCTGGCGCAGCCTATGAATGGGTTGTACCTCAAAAAGTACTACGCTTGAGTTATTCTCGTGTGGTGTGTGTGTACATAAGTGAGTGTTTTCATTTTTGTGCATGTGTGGTGTGGTGTGCTTTGCAAGCATCTTTCTGCTAATTGGGTCTTCCTGATTGTGCATATGTCTATTACTCCTTTTGTCGGTTTCGCGGATGGTGCCTCCCGCAGTACCAGGAATTTATCCTCGGCAGCCTGGGTAATCTACAATCCTACTGGTGAGTTGATCAATTTGCAAGGTGTTTGTTTAGGGCCTACCACAAATAATGTCGCGGAGTATAGTGCCGTTTTAGAATTATTAAACGAGGTTGTTAACCTCGGTATTCGTGCATTACTTGTGTATCTGGACTCACAGCTTGTAGTATTACAACTTAACGATCATTATTCAGTTAGAAACCCATCCATTTTACGTCTGTATCTACGTATTCGTTTACTGGAAAGAAATTTTGATTACATTACATATCAACATATACCCAGACACATGAATGCGTTAACATATACAGTAGCTAATTTGGTTCTAGATAGACATTTGCGCAACTTATAAAAACATCATCACATGTAAAAAGATCCATCCAGAAATATATATATATATATATATATATATATATATATATATATATATATATATATATATATGTTGAATAGTTTGCAGTTTGTGTACATCACATAAAGTCAAAAAATATACATGTATGTCTAATAATAGCCAGAGACAACATGTCTCTCAAAAAATATGCATATGGAAACCCTAGATGGCTAATCAGCGTGGTGCTCGTGGTAACATGCCACTGCGCACACCAATCGCCTCAGCAATCGATGAAGGCGACTAGGCACCCCCACAGTGTGTCGCTGGTAAGCCATAGGGATGTCTACCAGCAGTGCATAGTCCGGGATTCCCCGGGCGATACCCTCTAAGTTCTGGATCAGCTCGCTCCCTTCAACACCCTTAGCTTGAGGGTCTTGTGCGAGAGGGGTCCCCCATGCAATGGGCGACATGCCCGCGAGCCTCTCTGGTCCAACATCTGCATACACATAAAAATGTTGTTAGAATAGACATGTATCACAAAAAAAATATATATATATATAAATACATTAAAAATAAAAAAGAGTCATACCCAGCTCCTCGTCCCAGTCGTCCACCTCCAGGAGTGGAAGATCTGGGTCTCCCGTGAAATCGGTACCAGCGTAGGGCCAATCCTCAACTACAATCAGCTGACGCCGTAACCATACAAAGAACTCAGGCCTCCAGGACATCTGCTAGCCCCCTCCTGACCTGGGCATAAATGCTACCCATCGAGTCATCCTCGGCTCCCTCAATGTCGGCTCGGCGACTATCGCCCCTTGGCCCTGGAAAATTGGTAATCATTCAAGAATGAACGAAACCAGAATGGAACCATACCCAAATTGTTTCAGTTTGGCCTTCTTGCACTTTGTTAGTTGTCATTTGATGTTTGTTGTTACAGTAGTGGCCCAATTAAAAAGTGTAGGATTCATGCATTCGGAAGCTAGTAGGAGCTGCGCCTTGGTTGCCTCATGCGGTGCCTGCAATCCCGCAGCCTGCGTAATGGTATGTAGCACTACTCGGAGTGCTAGATCGCGGACAGTGTGGATGTCTACTTTTCCACTGCCCGATCTTGTTTGTGCCCCCGGGCACACTCTTGCCATTACCATATCCATTTTCTCCCCGAAAGGTCTACTGCCCGTCATGATTAGCACTGGGCCTCTGCGCAACAATCCGGTTATAAAATAAACATCAGAGACTTCAAGTGCTAGTACTTGGTCTCAGAGTTTGAACACTTCTTCATTCTCGTCCCATATGCTAACCAAATACTGCAATAGCTCAGGTTGAGCTCTTAAGCATGGTGTAAGGAAAATTTTCTTGAGACCATAGTCTCGGAGGCCGTTCATGCAAGCTTCATTTTCCATGGCCATTTCGTCCTCTTCCCCATGTTCCCTCTCCTTCCACTCAATCACCATTGTGGCTAGATATCTACACCAACATGGTCAAAAATACCTTATTAGATCTCTGCAACACTTAAAAATTCATTTGAGTGGCTCACATTTTGGTAAATTAACGCAGAAATTTGAGTTGCGCCATTGGCGCGACTGTTTTTCTAACAATCACGCCAATTGGTGCAGCCCCTTTGCAAAGAAGGACCAATTGGCGTGGGTTCGTGCCCGTTACTCACGCCAATTGGCCGAGCCTTAAATTTGCAAAAGGGTTCCTCCAGAGGTCAAATACACAATGGAAATTTACAAAAAAATGAATCAAAACAAAGCTAAGGGGAGCATCTCTGACCTGGAATGAACGAGAATCTGAATAATGTACTGGGTTGATCACAATCACCACCGCAAGTCCACACACCAAAATCTCACTGTTGCTCTCCAAATGAGGTAAAAAGTGAAAGTAAATATGTTTTTACCATTTGTGGCATATTTATAACTTTTGAAGTCAAAATTTGGTTTTCAAAGTCATTTTTCCCAATATTTTAATATATTTTGTCAAAAAATGGATATTACACTCGCTTTTATGTGTAGCAACAGGTTTTTACACGTCTTGGACAGTGATATGAGTTGTATTTTATACTTTTTCGGACTCGGTAAAAACACGAAAAAGTCATTTCTGGAGTCATATTTCAGCTCTTTTCTGACTCTCTGAACATGAAAAGATTGCGGAGTCCCTTATCGTTTCGATCTCGTTAAAGTGGCTATGAAACGACATCTACCCGGTATATGTTTACCCCTTTTTCGAGCTAGGATAGATTATTTATGAAAAAGGAATACCCTAGCCTATCGCAACTAGGAGGTTTTCTCAGACATAGTTTTACACCTTTTCAGATCTGAGAAACTATTTATGAAAAGGGACTACCGGAGTTTACTTTTCTACTGTCTTTTCAAACTCTCTAAACATGAAAATATGCCAAGTTCTTCCTTTGTCAGACTCGTTAAACCCTGATGACATTGGATTCAGTCGTAATGACGATATTCGAGTTTCTCCTTCCTAAGGCTCGTTAAATGTACTAGGATGGATTCATCCGAAGGATGAACTTATATTACAAGAATATGTTATCCCCTTCAAGCTTGTTCTAAAAAATAATTGGGGTACTCACCAGAAATGGTGGGGAAAAATGGAATCAGTATCGTCGTCGTGTCGGCAGTATGTCGCTCTTGAACATGGCACTTGTCTGCATTCGTGTCGGGTTGGGGACATCTCATCTCATTATCTGTTTGCCTCCGTAGGTTTGGGTAATCCGTTTTGACCTCTCATCTACTCTTTGCCTTGTTATCATGACCTCTAATCTTTTGATGTCAAATACTTCCAAATCCACTGTCATGCTGCCCATATGTTCAAGAGAAGTTGACCTTTGTAGTTTCAACCTTCCTCTGATTCTCGTCTGGTCCTGATTCACAAACATTATTTCTCCTCTATCTCACGTCGATGATGTGGGAGACACTATGGCCCACCTTCAATCAAAGTCACTTCCTGTCAACTACAGCTCATTATCCAGGAAGTTGATCTAGAGACTCCCTTCCGGTACCTTGGAGCCTGCATGCCTTAATGGTAGGTTCTTTGCATTCGACGCAAGGTTTTCATCATTGACCTTCGATCGGATGATTATACGGGTGTTTGAAGCTAGCTCATTATTCACATTCTGTGGATTGTACCTACAATACCTTGAGGGCCATTATCATTATTGGTGGTTCCTCTCACATCTATTAACATTTTTCATCATTGGCTGGTAATCAGACGATGTTATTGCATGTTCAACTTCATCTCACTTATTCGCATGCTAGAATTTTTACTCTGTTCGGGTCGAGATGGACCGCAAGACCCTGGATTTTTTCTATTAGAATCCAGGGTGCGATTTTGTGGATTATTATGATTGGTTACATGACTCATTGATTGGATGGTTGTGACCATGCTTGAGTCTATTTATCGATACTTACTGGATGGTTGCGTCCATGCCTTGGATCTTGATTATTGTATACTCTATTACGGATGATTGTGCCCATACCACATATATATCATGTATTTGAGATATCATTTTTACTTGTCTACGCAGGTTTTCCAACAGTAGTGTTTTCAGCTAGGTGCATTCTCGTAAAGCATTTCACCCCTCTCTCTCTTTCGGGCCTCATGCTTTAGGGGGAAAATGAAGCATTTTAACCCTGGAAAAATGCATGAGTAATCTGATATTGTTACACAGTAATTTGTCACCATCCCTGAAATCCCCTGTCCCACACATTGGAGGGCTTATTCCATGACCTATGAGAAGTGACATGACTTGAAACCACTTTCATGACATCCCCCTTGACAAAGAAAACCATTCCCCTGAAGATAATTTCTTGTGAAAAGCCCTAAAAATAGCCTTTTTAGCCTTGGAAAGACTAGCCAGTTCAGCCCTCGCACCAATGGGGGAAATCCACCAAAGAGGGCGCGCCAACTGGTGCTCTGTCTCAATGTATCACCCACTCCAGGCTTAATAAGGAGTGTTTTTTTAAAATAAATGGCAGAAGTTTGATTCCAACCAACTCCTAAACAAGTCTCTAAAATGAGTTGGGAAGTTTGGCTCCAGATCTCCATGTAGGGGAAGTGGTTTTCCACCTATCATGGAAGCTTCCTTGAGGATATGGCCAATACCACCATTTTAGGGATCCCAGGTCCCCTTCCACCATCTATCTAAGCTTGTCATTTTTCTTTTGCAAGCTAGCCTGAATAGAGCTAAATAAATTGTAAGGAGATTATCGTCAGACAGCCGAAGAGAGAGAGACTTGTCCTTTTCCCGACGAGATTTACCGAGATGTACTCCTCTGTCGACCTGCTGAAGGAAGATTCAGCGTCAGAGCTCAAGTTGTATCTTTCTTTGTTCTGATTAATATTAAGTGACCTCGATTATGGTTCCACTCATATGTTCATGTTTTATATTATGAGTTGTATCTTCTCTGACTGATGCATAATTGCATGTATTAGGTTTTATGCTTGTTTGTTTGTTGTTTCTTCTTGTGCGTGCAAGTGTTCGATCGCATCGAGTGGGAGAATTTTGATCTGCCAAAGCAAGGGACATAAGCGCCATCTTCTCCACAAATGACGACATCGTAGGACTTAAGGTAGGCCTCTTGTTACATCTTGGTCTTTTGCAATTAGGAACATGCATCTTAGTGTGACTCGGTTGTTGCTAGACCCGATCTAGGCTAGTAGGGATCGCCTCTGTCCGCAGAGGGGATTTACCTCTCCAACAGTCACCTTAGGAAGTCTCTCTATGGTCTCAAACAAGATCCTCGGGCTTGGTATGCAAAAATGATAGATTTCTGTTAGATAATGGCTTTTCTATGTGTCATTCTGACAACACTGTCTACACCATGAAAGTGGGTAATTCCTTCACAATCCTTGTTCTTTATGTTGATGATCTTATCCTTACTGGTAGTGATCCAAACCATATAAACCATGTGAATTCTAGCCTCAAAAAGAAGTTTGAAATGATAGACTTTGGACGCTTGCATTATTTCCTTGGTCTTCAAGTCTTGCAATCCAAGGATGGCATTACCCTCTCTCATTCCAAGTATGCCTGTGATCTTCTACACCACTTTCACATGGAAGATTGTAAGCTAGCCCCTTCTCCCTTTCAGTCTGGAGTCAAGTTTTCAGTCAACTGTACTACCCCTGAAGTTGATGCTACCTTATACCGTCAACTTGTTGGTAAACTTTTGTATCTAAACCATACCCGTGCTGACCTTTCCTTTGCCATTGGTCTTGTCACTCGGTTTATGCACCAACCTCATGAAAGTCACTGGAAAGCAGCTAAAAGAATACTTAGATATATTCGAGGTATAGTTCAGTTCGGGATTCATTACAGTGCAGGAGCATCTCCCTTATTGATTGGTTTCACTGATTCTGATTGGGCTGGTGACCCTGATGATCGGAAGTCCACTGCAGGATATGTATTCACTCTTGGTTCAGGACCTATTACTTGGTATTGTAAGAAAAAAAGTGCCATCTCCCTTTCTTCAGCAGAAGCAGAGTATCATGGTGCAGTTGAAGCCAACAAGGAAGCCATGTGGCTTCGTCAAATCCTGTCTGAATTTGGTCTCCATCAGTAGCATCCAACTACACTTTGGTGTGATAATAAAAGTGCCATTCAACTATGTAAAGATCTAGTTCAGCATCAACGTATGAAACAAATTGAACTCCACATACACTTCATCAGAAAGCTCATTCATGATCGTGTTCTTGAAGTGCAATATTGTCCAACCAATGATCAAGTAGTCGATATCTTACAGTGCTTCAAGAAGGGAAGCCAGCACCAACCTGCCAGAACCCAGTGTTAAGACAGTGCCAGAGCCCCCCTTCTGCCAACACAGGCATGAAACCACCCACCCATGCCAGAGGGCAGCATCCTTCAAATGGTGCACCCAGGACTCTGACCACACCCAGAACCCCAGAGAAGCCAGGTGCCTGCCTCAAGCATAGCCACCACAGTTACCTTATCTCTGCGGCCCAGGCATTCAACATCCACCTGGTGACCCACACTGCAGGGGCTGGCCACGCCACCCTGCCACACCACCCCCCAGCCTCTGCCTCCCCACCTGCAGCCTTCTTCCACACACCAGCTCCATGATTCTATTTAGCATGAGGTATTATTTGGTCTTGATAAATCGTTTATGAGAGAAACATAAGTAACGTTTATTTTTATATTAATAAATTGCTTGAAGTGGTCGCGTTGGCTCAGGGCGTGGACTGTTTCCCTCTTTCAGGGTTTTAACCACGTGATTATACTGGTGTACTGATTTGTGATATGTTTGTGAGTGATGACCTTTGGTTCTACAGAACTTACCTTGTAAATTCCTACAGATTATTTCGTCCCTGTAGTTCAAGAAGTTGCTCCTCCTACTCCCGTGATGGAAGTCCAGGAGAGTGCTCCTCTTGCTCTAGTAACTCCAGGGGAAAACCATCTCAGTTCATTGGTATCCCCTCCAAGTAGTTTGGTCGCTTCCTTTGATTGGAGTTGATTTTCCAGATACTACCTTTCGTCTTACGTTCCTTTCGAGATAACGGTACAAACCTTTGATCTGGTCGTACCCAACACTATAATAGATGAAGGCGTGTCTGTTAGTATTATGTCTTCCACTACTTTGCAAGCTTTTGGTTCTCCACCGCTTATGCCTGTTACCCAGAATCTGTTGGCTTTTAACAGAGGAATCAGTCAACCGTTAGGGATCCTTCCGAAGTTGCCTATTACTTTGGGAAGGAAAACCATCCATATCGACGTGATGGTTGTTCCCGACCCCTTAGATTTCAATTTTCTCTTGGGCGCGCGACTAAATTTATGTCATGGGGGCAGTTGTCTCCTCCCTCTTTCGTGTGATCCATTTTCCACACAAAGGTCGGATCGTGACCATTGATCAGCTTTTATTCGTTGGTCCTGACATGACATCTGGTCCACCATCATCCTTTCCAAGTCTTTGTCCATCGGTATTATCGTTGCCACAGGTTAATTATGTGGCTACTTGTCCTGTGCCCGTAGTCAGTGATGGTGCCATTGTGCATCGTGTGTTGGGGGCATTGGGTCTTGAATTTCAAGATGTTGGTCTCCCACCAGATACGAACCTCTTGGAATCCATGCCTTCTTATTCATCATGATGAAAGGTCGCGGAGCATGGTTCGTTTTTCTTGTGTCAAGCTCCATAAAAAATGAAACAAGTTCTTCGGAGCACTGTTCGTTTTCTTATGTCAAGCTCCTTCAAAAATGAAACAAGCTCTTTGGAGCACAGTTCGTTTCCTTGTGTCAAGCTCCCTAACAAATGAAACAAGATGTCATGAGGATAGTTCTTTTAATTTTTCAACCTCGTTAAAATAATGAAACACGTTCCTGTTCAATTCAAGTCTTTGCCAGATCTCGTAAAATCCCACTCGAGTCTTTCTATTGATCTCGTAATTTGAACCTTCACTCCATCTGCTGTTCATATGGACTGAAGCTTGGGGGGCATGTACCTCGAAGTGAGTCACCATGCTGGGGGCATGCTTACTTTTTCAAGTTTAGTTTGTTTTCGTTTCAAGCTTGTGTAAAAATGAAACCGGTTTCAAGCATAGTTTATCTTTGTTTCAAGCTTGTGTAAAAATGAAACCAACTTCAAGCAGAGTTTCTTGATTTCAAGCTTGTGTAAAAATGAAACCATTCCCATTTTGCCTCTTGTGATTGCCATTTTATCAGCCTGTTTTACTAGATGAGCCTAGGTTTTCTCATTCCGTCGTTACCATCTGCTTGGCCGATCATACGCCTTCACTTGATTGTTTTACCCATCCCTGAGGAACTACTGCAATGAGTGGTCTTGTTAGCCAGCCTCTTAACCTTTACTTGTCCTGAGCATTTACACCATTACTGGAACCAGTAGCTACCCTTAATACCACTCGTTCCTCCAGGAGGAGTCATCTTTCAGCTCTTTTCTGACTCTCGAAAATTGAAAAGATTGCTGAGTCGCTTGTTGTTTTGAACTCGTTAAATTGGCTGCGAAACGATATCTACCCAGTATACGTTTACCCCTTTTTCGGGCTGGGATAAATTATTTACGAAAAAGGAATACCTTAGCTGATCGCGACTAAGAGGTTCTCTTAGACACAATTTTCTACCTTTTCGGATCTGTGAGACTATCTACAAAAAGGGACTGTTGGATTTTTCTTTTGCGCCTTCTTTTCAAACTCTCTAAATATGAAAATATGCCGAGTTCTCCCTTTGTCAGACTCATTAAAACTTGATGACATCGGACTCCGTCTTCATGACGTTACTCGAGTTCCTCCTTCTTAGGGCCCGTAAAATGTACTAGGTTGGATTGGTCCGAAGGACAAACTTACATCGCAAGCACATGCTATCCCCTTCAAGCTTGTTTTCAAAAATAATTGGGGTACTCATCAGAAATGGTGGGGGGAAATGGAACCAGATTGTAGTCGTGTTGGCAGTATGTCACTCTTGAACATGGCACTTGTTTGCATTCACTTCGGGTTGGGGACATCTCATCTCGTCATTTGTTTGCCTCCATGGGTTTGGGTAAATCTCTTCTGACCGCTCATCTACTCTTTGCCACGTCACCATGACCTCAGATCCCTTGATGTCAAATACTGCCAAATCCAATGTCGTGCCGCCAATATGTTCAAGAAAAGTTTGCCTCTGCAGTTTTCAACCTCCCTCTAATTCTCTGTTGGTCTTGATTCACAAAAATCATATTCCTTTGTCTCGTGTCGATGATGTGGGAAAAATTATGGCCCACCTTCGATCAAGGTCACTTCCTGTCGACTTCAATTCATTATCCAGGAAGTTGATCTAGAGACTCCCTTCAGGTACCTTGGAGCCTACATGCATTAATGGCAGGTTCTTCGCATTCGACGCAAGGTCCACATCATTGGCCTTCGATCGACTGACTCTGTGGGTGTTCGACGTCAGATCACTGTTCACATTCTGTGGATTGTACCTTTCATACCTTGAGAGCCATTGTCATTATTGGTGGTTTCACTCGCATCTGTTAGCATCTTTCATCATTGGCTGGTAATCAGATGATGTTCTTGCATGTTCAACTTCAGCTCACATATTCGCATGCTCGAATTTGTACTGTGTTCGGTTCGAGATGGAGCACAAAACCCTGGGTTTTGTCTGATGAAATCCAGGCTACGGGTTCTTTGTGGATTATTATGACTCATTATATGACTCTTTTGTTTAGATGGCTGCGACCATACCTGAGTCTATTTGTTGATCCCTACTGTTGGATGATTGTGTCCATACCTCGGATCTCATTGTTTATATACTCTATTATGGATGGTTGGGCCCATGCCACATGTCGTATATCAAATGTATCAGTTGTATTTGTACTTTCAGGTTTTCTGACATCAGTGTTTGGGTCGAACGCGTTCTCATAAAGCATATCACCCCTCCCTCTCTCTCAGACCTCATGCTTTAGGGGGCATATGTTACATAGCAATTTGTCACTGTCCCTGCAATCCCTCGCCCCGAATATTAGAGGGTCTTTCCCATGACCTGTGAGAAGTTTCATCCTCTACAAGCACCTTCCCTACATCCTTCTATACAAGAACATCATTTCTCCTGCAGAAGACTTTCTCAAAAAGCCCATAAAAACCTATGTTTTGGCATTGGCGCGGGTAGCCAGTTCACCCCTCGCACCAATGTGGAGAAAGTACACTAGAGGTCGTGCTAGCTAGCGCTCTGTCCCTTTGTTGTACCTGTGCCAGCCTTTTTGGGAATTTTTTTTAACAAACTAGAGGCAGAAGTTTCCTTCAACCACCTCTAGGATGAGTCACAGGAAGTGGTTAACTAGTTTAACCATGGATCTCCCTCTTTAGGTAGTGGTTTCCTCCTCTTATGGGACACTCCTAAAAGATAGGTCTCCCTTCCATGATTATAGGGATCCTAACCTCTTCCTCTTCCCCTATATAAATGAGCTTTCCCCCATCATGAAAGCTAGCTGAACAAAGAGGATTATGCAACTGAAATGCTGAACTTGGAGAACTAAGCCATAGTCGAATAACTGAAAAGGTAGATCAAGAAGGAAGTCCATCGAGAGGTCCCTTATCCCGTCCGAAATCCTCGACGAGCTTTGAGACGTGCTTCACCCGAGCCCCACTGGAGGAGACCACAATGTCATAGCGTGGTTGCATCTCTTCTTTCTACCTATTAATAGAAGTGACTACTATCTGGTTCTCGTCTTGTGTTTTATCTATATTAAATGCAATACGCTAGTATTCTCTGACTGATTAGTAGATGTTGAATGGAATTATTACATGGTATGTGGTTGTCGTTTTCTGATCTTTGTGTAGGTGTCCAAGCACGATAGGCAGAAGGGTTATGACTTGTCTTCGATTAGGAGCGAGCGACTCTCATCATCACTACAGGTATCGACGATAACTTTGGACCACAGGTAGGCCATCTTATCGCATTCTTTTAATTCAAGTATCTAGGAACCTACACTCTAGCATGATTCCTTGTTTCTAGACCCACCCTAGGGCTAGTGGGATCGCCTCTGTCCACAGAGGGGATTTACCTGAGTAATAGAAGTGCAAAGTGTTGTTGCAAGCAACTTTTGGAGGCCTTACTCAACTCCAAATTGAGCTCATGATAGCTCATTGGAAATATATATTTGTATAGTTATCATTTGAATTATCAAGCAAGTGATTTGGACACTCCATCTATGAGAAAACTTGATTTTTTCAAGGTAATTCCAAAAGTGTAGCAATTATCCTTTGGAACTTGTATTTTTGACATTTCTCCAAAACCATGACACCAGTGTAAAAACTTAAGGAGGTTTTTCTTCCTTGACCTAGGATGGCCAAAAACCTCTCTCACTTTTATAAAATTCATATTTGTTTGCTCAGAAACATAGTTTGAAGCAAAACAGGCCCTATGAGTGGCAAATGACTTAACTCTTGGAATGCTTTCTTAAAAAATGATGGAGACATGATCTTATGAGTTTAAATGGCATCACACTTACTTATATGACCTACCTTATGCATCCTCTACTCATATGCCTCTTTTTCGTAGTAAACCCTAGCTCAGTGGGAGAGGAAATTAGGGTTTAGTGCTTGTGAACAATGATGACTTGGGCACCTTTGGGAAAAGACAACTCTGTTAGGTCCCTATATTACTAGTATAGTCCCTTATTATTGTTAGTGTAAACCCCTTATTGTTATTATTGTACCCCTGTAACCCCATATTTTTATTATTGTGCCCTTAAATTATTATTGTTAGGTCGACTAGGATTACATTGTGGCCCCACTAGGATTACATTATGGACCCATGGACTCCTATATATAGAAAGGAGGTTTTGTAGTTTGTATCATCCAAGAATTGTTCATTAATGTAATGTATTAGAGGTTTCCAACTCGAAGTGGCTTATTTATAAGGCGTTGATATCTATTTTCTTCTATTTTTGGAGCTAGTTACACAACATTTGGTATCGGAGGTTTGGATTCTAGGGTTTCGCTGCTCCAAACAGGTCATCGTGGCATTTTCGCTATAACGTTTTTTCTATAAAGTTTCAGAAGCTTAAATTTTTAGGGTACGAAGCCGAAATCCTGAGGAACATCTTCACAAAATTTCAGATCTTGGTTCGTAATATTTTCAGAGATATGATCTATGGAAGTTGGGTCTTTTTGCAGGCTCCTCAATTTAATCTAAACAAGTCATCGTGGCATTTGCGCTATAACTTTTTTTCTACAAAGATTCAGAATCTGAAATTTTTAGGGCGTGAAGATGAAATCCTGAGGAAACTCGTCAAAAAAATTCAGAGCTTGGTTCGCAATATTTTCGGAGATATGATATGTGGAAGGTAGTGCTTTTTCAGACTCCTGAATTTCATCTCAAAGAGGTGATCGTGGGAAAATCTTCATAACTCTCTCTCTGAGCATCGGATTGGAGTGCCGTAAAAAATGGTCGCGAGTACATGGACTGTAGTTTATTTTCTATCAATTTCAGAGCTAAAAGATGAAACAATGACACGTGTCAAGTCGTACAAGTTCACTCTACTGAACCAGTCCATAATTAGGTCATTGTGGGAGATTGGACATAACTTTGCCTTGGAGAATCCAAATCAAGTCAGACCTGTGGCATTTGAAAGATAATTCAGAAGGCTACCTCAGTGCCCAATTTCAGATATTGAAGAGCACCAATCACATAAATAATCCAATTTCAATATCGAGCTCCTTAAAAGCAAAAAAAAAAAAAAAAATTATTTTTTTATTTTTATTTTATTTTACCCGAATTGCATAAGTCTTGTTTGAAGAATCAATTTGAATTGATTACAAGGGCGTATTGTAGAATAGATATCAGTAATGGGTTCTAAAAAATGCCCCGTAAAAATAATTCAACACCCATTAAGCCTTCAGAAGGCTCTACTATGACTCATGAAGATGAAGAATTGCAACATGATGTATCAAAATTACAAGAGCAAGTGCACCAAATTTCGCTCTCGCAAAGAGCAGCAAAAAATGAAATGGAAGTTTTGAAGAAAGGCGTGGAAGCGAAGATGGATGGTTTGAAGAATAATATGGATGGTTTGAAGAAAGGCGTGGAATCTAAGATAGATGGCATGGAAGCTGGCATGGAATCTAAGATGGATGACATGGAAGCTAAAATGGAAAATATGAAGAATGATCTAAAAGCAGACATGGAAGGTTTGACAAAGTTGATACAAGAAATGTTTCCTAATGGTGAAAAGATAGTAGAGGAAACTCATGATGAGAACAAAATAAATGTTAATCGTGACTTCATAAATTCTAATGTTGGCGGGAAGAACCACCATATTCCAAAAATGGATATGAGGAAGTTTGATGGAAAGGATCCTGTAACATGGATACTACAAATGGAGCAATATTTTGATCTCCATAATGTGCAAAACACACAAAAGGTACTCATTGCAACTTTACATTTAGAACAAAATACATTTGTATGGTATCGATGGCTTTTCTCCCGTAAAAAAATTGTCACTTGGTCAATTTTTACGGAGGAAATGATAGCACATTATGAGATACAAAGAGCAACACCTTCTTTAGCCAATTGATAAATCTCAAACAAAAGGGTTTAGTGGGGGAGCACATTGAGGACTTCCAAAAATTGAATATAAGGGTAACTGATATTCCAGAGGAACACAGGATTGATCTCTTCATAGGTACTTTAAAGGATAAAATCCAACATGAAGTTCGCGTTTTGGAACCTGATTCATTGGAGAAGGCATTCAGGTTGGCAAGAAAAATTGAATGTAAAATTATGGCGACAAGGAAGCCTACCACTCACTTCTATAAAGAAGAAAGTGTTGCTATGCCTAGATTTCCACAACCTACAAGGTTGACACCACAACAATTGGAAGAAAAAAGAGCAAAAGGGCTTTGCTACAGTTGTGATAGCAAATACACTAAAGGTCATAAGTGCGCTGAGAAGAAATTATTTTACATAGATTGTGAAGAGGAAGAAGAAAATGAACAAGAAGAGGATATACACCAGGAACCAACCCTAGAAGAGGAATAAATGAGTCCGACCATATCGTGTAATGCATTGGTAGGAATTACCACTCCTCAAACTCTCAAGATAGAAGGACATATCAAGAAGAAAAAGGTAATAGTGTTGATTGATTCAGTTAGTACCCATAATTTTATTCATTGTAAGGTAGCCAAGGAATTGAATTGTTTCCTATACCCAGCACCAGAATGTCAAGTGATGGTTGCAAATGGAGGAACTATAAATTGCTCTGGAAAATGCCATAATATCAAGCCAACCATGGGGGAATATGTATTGACTAGTCCAATGCTTGCCATTCCTATGGGAGGTGCTGATGTTGTACTAGGAGTACAATGGTTACAATCTTTGGGGACAGTAGCTTTTAATTTTCAAGAACTTTTCTTGAAATGTTTTTCAGAAGGAAAGGAAGTCGAATTACGCGGTATTGCAGGGAAGCCAGGAAAGATAATAAGCTCTAATGTCATGACAAAGCTTCTAAAGAAATAACAATGAGGCGTAATTGCACAATTATGCTCACTAGAAGTTCCAACATCAAAATCATCTATTTCCGCAGATCTCCAACAAGTCTTGGACAATCATTCCAAGGTGTTTGAAACTCCCAAAGGACTCCCACCTATTCGTGATCATGATCATGCTATTCATTTGATTCCAGGAAGTGTTCCTCCAAACATCAGGCCTTATAGATATCTTTATGTCCAAAAGAGAGAAATTGAACGTATGATTGCAGAAATGTTAGAGGCGGGTATAATTCAACCTAGTCAAAGTTCTTTCTCTGCTCCTGTAGTATTGGTACACAAGAAGGATGGATCATGGTGCATGTGTTCGGATTATAGGGAGCTCAATAAGCTCACCATTAAAGATAAATTTCCCATTCCTGTGATTGATGAATTACTGGATGAATTACATGGCGCAATTTATTTTACCAAGTTGGATCTGCATTCAGGATATCATCAAATTAGAATGAAGACTGAATATATTCCGAAAACAACATTTCGAACTCATGAGGGTCATTATGAATTTTTGTTCATGTCTTTTGGGCTTACTAATGCACCTTCTACATTTCAAGGGTTGATGAATTCCATTTTCAAACCCTTCCTTAGAAAATTTGTGCTAGTATTTTTTGATGATATACTAATCTACAGCAGGTCTTGGAAGGATCATGTTCAACATGTTGATAGGGTGCTCAAACTATTACAAGAGAAACAATTATATGCAAAAACATCCAAATGTTTCTTTGGAGTACAAGAGGTGGAATATCTGGGTCATATTGTATCTCACGAGGGTGTTAAGGTAGACCCTAACAAAATTAAAGCTATTAAGGAATGGAAAGTCCCCACAACCATAAAGTAGTTGCGAGGATTTCTCGGGTTAACAGGGTATTATCGCAAGTTTGTTAAGAATTATGGGAGAATAGCAGCACCTCTAACAACATTATTGAAGAAAGATGCATTTTCATGGACTCCTCAAGCAACTAAGGCCTTTGAACATCTTAAAGAGGCAATGTGCCTAGCACCGGTCTTAGCTATGCCAGACTTCACAAAAACCTTTATTGTGGAATGTGATGCCTCGGGAAATGGAATTGGTGTTGTTTTAATGCAAGAAGGAAGACCCATTGCCTTTGAAAGTCGTCTAATCAAAGGAAAGTATTTACAGAAACATATTTATGAGAAGGAAATGTCAGCAATACTGCATGCACTAAAGACATGGCGAACTTACCTAATGGGAAGGCACTTCAAGGTAAAAACTGATCATGATAGTCTTAAACACTTTTTGGAACAAATACTATCTTCAGAAGAGCAGCAAAAATGGGTCACAAAGATGTTGGGTTGTGACTTTGAAATAATCTACAAAAAAGGGAAGCTAAATGTTGTTGCAGATGCACTCTCAAGAAAGAATGAAGAGGTGGAAGCATTGCTTTGTGCCATTTCTATTATCCAACCAGATTGGATAATCGAAGCAAGAGATGAATGGAAGAAGGACAAAGAAGTATGAACACTCATTCAAAAGTTGCAGCAAGATCCTCTACATCTAATACATTTAGTTGGAAAAATGATTCCTTATGGTACAAAGATCGCTTATATCTTTGTAAGAATTCCCAACTAAAACAAAAGATTCTTTTGGAATTGCACACTTCTCCTTTAGGAGGACACTCAGGATTTTTAAAAACTTACCACAGGGTGAAGAAAGAAATTTTTTGGGATGGCCTTAAATCTGATATTCAAAATTTTGTGGTGGAATGTTTGGTTTGCCAGCAGAATAAAGTGGAAACAATTAAGACCCGGGACTTCTACAACCTTTATCCATTCCAAGTCAACGTTGGGAGGAGATTTCAATGGATTTTATCACAGGTTTACCTAAGTCCGAAGGAAAGAGTGTCATCATGGTGATAGTTGATAGACTTACCAAGTATGCACACTTTTGTGCATTATCTCATCCATTTAAAGCAAGTACAGTTGCTACTACATTTATGGACAGAATTCAAAAGCTACATGGAAGCCCAAGGCTTATTGTGAGCGACAGAGATCCCATTTTTACTGGAAATTTTTGGACGGAGTTATTTTCTTGTTTGGGTACTTAATTAGCTCATAGCTCATCTTATCATCCTCAATCTGATGGTCAAACTGAGATAGTAAATAAATGTTTGGAAGGATATCTTCGGTGTTTTGTATCTGATAAACAAACACAATGGGTCAAGTGGTTACCTCTAGCTGAATGGTGGTATAACACTTCCTTCCATACTGCAGCAAAAATGACCCCATTTATGGCACTTTATGGATATCATCCACCATTCATGACATCATCAATAAGAGAAAATTCGAAGGTTCAAACAATGGAAGATCACATCGAGCATCAACAAGAAGTTCTCCAACTCTTAAAGGATAACCTGAACTTGGCACAAAATCGAATGAAACAACAGGCATATCAACATCATAGCGAGAGAAGTTTTGATGTAGGAGACTGGGTATTTTTACGGCTACAACCATACAAATAAATGTCCCTCAAGCAAGCTAAGAAGGATAATAAATTATCGCCAAAGTACTATGGTCCTTACAAGGTGTTGCAAAAGATTGGTACTATGGCATACAAGTTGGAGCTTCCTTCTTCTTCACGAGTGCATCCAGTTTTCCATGTTTCATGCTTAAAGAAGGTTATAGGTGAAAATCTTCCAGTTCAAACAATATTGCCAAAACTTGATGAGGAAGGAAAAATCATATTGGAACCTGAAGCGGTCACGGAAACAAGAACTTTACAGCTACAGAATCGATCAATTTCAGAGTATCTCATAAAGTGGAAGAACTTATGCACTGAAGATTCTACATGGGAGGATGAGAATTTTATATAGAAGCACCCAGAGCTACTCAAGTGTTGAGGACAAAACTTTTTTGAAGGAGAGGGGCATGTTAGGTCCCTATATTACTAGTATAGTCCCTTATTGTTGTTAGTGTAAACCCCTTATTGTTATTATTGTACCCCTGTAACCCCATATTGTTATTATTGTGCCCTTAAATTATTATTGTTAGGTCGGCTAGGATTACATTGTGGTTCCACTAGGATTACATTATGGCCCCATGGACTCCTACCTATAGAAAGGAGGTTTTGTAATTTGTATCATCCAAGAATTGTTCATTAATGTAATGTATTGGAGGTTGCCCCCTCGAAGTGGCTTATTTCTAAGGCGTTGATATCTCTTTTCTTCTATTTTTGGAGCTGGTTACACAACAAACTCCCTTTGAAATATGATCAATTCATGAACTAAAAACTCTTTCAATTTGGCATTTCATGTGTTGGCATGTGGAACTCTAAGTTGTCATCCTTTGGGAGACTGAATACTTATTACATTTGAATTGACATAAAATTAAATGAACAAATAAAAATTACATCTTAGAATGAAATCCACACTTGAAATAAAATTACAACTTTGGAAACCATCTTGGAGTTCATCTTTACATGGTAAAGAGAGATTATTGGGATCACTCTCATACTTTTTTGACCTCATGCAAATGAAATGGTGCATTTTTGGACCTTGAACAATGAAACCTAATGACCTAATGGGACCTTGAATAACCTGACTTCCATGGTTTACTTTAACTGAGACAATACATGGTGAAATGAGCTTTTCATAGGTGTTATTATGCTCAAGAAGACATGAAGGTGAGTTAGCAAATGTGATTTTATGAGGGAGAGTGAAGTTTTATTGAGTAGGGATACCATCAGTGAAACAATTTTTAACATGACCTAATGGAATGATATAAAAATTTCAGAGTGAGACACCTAAAATGATAATGAAATGAGTGATTTTGATCATTGATGGCATAATTCACATGCTGACGCTAAAAATATGCAAACTTTACATGGTGTATGTGGAATTCAAGGTCCAATACAATTCCTTCAAGCAAGACGTTGGCGTCTTCTTGGTCCTAACAGTGTTTCCCCAAGACATTGTGCAGGTCCCATAGATGGTCAGCCAAGACCCAGGTCTTGCGTGGTTTAGCATCAACCACCATTCTTCTTAAGTAGTGTGAAACGCCGCAATAAAAATGTTCATCCACGTGCCCATGCCAAGGTGGGTGGGGATGTTGGCCTTACCCACGACCACCTCTGTTGGTCCTCCCTTGTTCTTGAGCCATATTTTTAAAGAAGCCAACTACGGAGATATGAAGTAGAGTACAGGAACCACCTTCACTTAACTAGACGAATTGATGTCCATGTTGTGAATTCCCAACAATTTAACGAGGGATGAAGAACATAGGATTCTAAGTGGTGCAACCATGTCCTTAATGTAATTTAAATGATAGAGGGGGTAGACTTGACACCACCCTCGTGCTCCCTCCTCGAGACATGGTGGGAAGTGAGCCTGATGTGCCGCTTAAATCCCACCCAAGGAATATTTATTGGCTTCATTAAGTGACGTTGAGAGCTGGATCGGCCAAACTACCACCCGAATCTAGGGGAACTTTTGAATATAACATATTTTTAATAGTTTCATAAATAAAAATTCCATTAATAAAGATTTATGTGCTATTGAAATTCCTTTAAATCAGTTATAAAATTAAATGAATATAACATGAAAAACAATAATTTTTTATGATTTCTACTTTCAAAATTATAATTGAATATTTAAAACGTTGAAATAATATAATTTTTTTGAAAGTTTGAATACAAAAAGTCAAACCATTAAACCATTGATTTATCTAATCTTTCATTATTCTAGTCTAATAATCAACATCTTGTTGAGTAAATACCAAATTATTATAAAATATAAAATGAACTGCGAATTTGGTACCAAGATTGATGTAATACCAACCTAGATCCATCTTAAATATTTATCTAACAAGCATTGAGAGGTATCAAGTCCAATGTTAGTTTTAATTTTTAATTATCTATAATTATCAGTTTTTAATTTTAATGTTGTATGAGTCAACATTACATAACGCCTTACATAACTAACGTTTTATCTACCATGCTAGGCTATAGAGCACCTCTTGACACAACAATAATTTAAAAGATAATTTATTTATTTATTTATTTTTATTTTTTTGAAAATCACATTTTAATATTAAAATCTTTGAAATTTTAAATGATGAAAATCAAACCAACAAATGATCGATTTATCTAGTCTTACATTATTCCAATCTAATAATCAATATCTAGTCGACTAAATACCAAATCATTACAAAATATAAAACATATCATGAATTTGGTACCAACCTTAATGTAAGTCTAAAATGTATTCGGAAATATTTTTTTGGTTGATAATGTGATGTGTGGTGCAAAGGTCGTGGAGTCGTATTGATGCACAAAGGGTGCCCTTTAATATTCGTTAGTAAGTAGTTATGTGATCGTAATTTGGGAAAATATAGACATGGGAAAGGGAAGATGACCATGTTGCATGTAGTAGAGACGCGACACCCATACCTCATAAGGCGATGTTTCCATATCAACATTGACCATCATAGTTTAAAGTACTTTCTCGAACAAAGGTTACCATCACTAAGGCAACATAAGTGGGTCACCAAGCTAACTAGGTATGAATATTAGAATATTTACAAGAATGGTAAAGAAAATGTGTTGGTTGTTGCCTTATCCCAACATTTTGAGGAGTATGGATCCCTATTTTCCTTACCTTTACCCTTTCCAAGTTGGCTTAAGGAAGCCTGTTGAGTATAATTGTCAAAATACACTATCATTCAACTCACCCATAGGCTTTAGAAATATGTCAACCCTCTCAAGGGGTATACATGGAAACTAG